>CM077219.1:13986141-14563641 GCA_039654775.1 Spinibarbus caldwelli | reverse complement strand
AAGAAGAGACACGCTCACACATCCTAACACTCCTCACCAGCTGAGCTTGAGCCATGTGTGAAAGCCCTTCGTGTCTCTGTCTTACTCTTCTTCTGATGAGACTCAAGAATCGAAAGGCAAAACAACTTTTTTTCTCCTCATAAGCGTACCCTGAAACTAGTAGTTGGCGAAAAACTTGAAGTAAGAAGGGGACACATTTCCACGCATGATGAAAAGCCAAAAAAACCTGGCAAGGAGCCCTGAATATCCTTGAACCTGCACACACCTACAAATTTAAATGGATTTCTGCAGCACTAAGACCAAAGTTTCACATAAAGATTAAATTGGTATGTTTAATTGGATATTTACACCAGCCAGCCCCCTCATTTGTGAACTGGACCACATCAACGAGATGTAAAAGCAAAAAGACATGCGTGCGTATTTTAGATAATATACTGCAATCCAAATAAGCAAATAAAAAAGAAACCAAATAAAAACACTACAGTAAATGCAAGAACTCCCTTTTAAACTTAATTTCCCTCATTTTAACTGAAATTCACCTAAATGTAGAATAAATTATAGTTTTTATATTTTGAATATTATTCATGTAATTCAACCCTGTGTAATATTTAATTACAAAACCATAAAGAAAATTATACACTTTATTTATAAGCTGTTTCCAAGTTAATTATGAATAAATGAGACATGAACCATCAAGTCATCAATTTATCAATTTAATATTATTTGTAAGACAATTAATTGCCAGCAATGACTAGAGTAATATTTCACTTCAAAAAGCAGTGAGCAGGGGGTGCATTTAAACTAAGCTTTAACTGTACAGACAACTAATCATGAAGACGGCTAAACAAGAGACAGAAAAGCGCAAAGAGATGTCTGATTATTATGACCAGACACAGACAAAGACTAAGTTTAAGACTTGCCGTGCTGAACCTCCCAGCATCCCTCTCCCCTGTGACCTCATCACAAAGATAACATAAAACAGATAGGGCGACAGCGTCCTTCCCGTAGTCCAGCAGAGTTCAAAGTCACAAAAATTAACTAATCCCAAAAAGTCTAGCATCCATCATAACTAAGCCATTAAAAACCCCCAGTTACACATAACACCCACCCTTTAAAAGTTAACATCAATGAACTGGCCCCTAAACGGGTGTGCTCACACACACACAAACACACAAAAGTGCCTTCAACAGAGCCAATTAAGATCAAGTCTTCTGTTAACTTGTCATGCTGTCTAAGCAACAGCAGAAATGCAGCCGTTAAGGCCAATGAGCTGCCATGGTGATATGAGAGGGTTAACTGCTCTGCTACTAGATTGTTTAATGGCAAACTGGGAAGATTTTTTTGGTCACCCTTTAAGGTCCAATTCTCGCTATTAACAAACCATTAACTACGACTTTTGCCTCAATATACTCCTAATTTGCTGCTTCTTAATAGTTAGTAAGCTAGTTGTTAAGTTTAGGTATGATTAGGGATGTAAAATATGGTCATGCAGAATATGTGCTTTATAAGTACTAATAAACAGCCAATATGTTAATAATAGGCATGCTAATAAGAAACTAGTTAATACTGAGAACTGGTCCCTTACATTCATACCAAAAAAAAAAAAAAAGAAAAGAAATAAAAAAAAGGCAATAAACCAACCAATTTCTATCACTAGGACTGGCGGATACCAATCTGACTGTTCGTGGGTCAATTTGACCCGCATAGGCATCCATTCAAAAGCAACTGAAATACATACAAAATAAGAACAAATCCCTTTGTTGTATTTCAGAGCTCCTCAACTCTAGTCCCAAAGTGCTTCCTAGTGTCAGTGTCTTGATGAGTTTAACAACTTTTTAATTTCAAAGTTTGTGAAAACAAAACTGGTTAGCCTTTTAACTGTAAGTCACAGTTTTTGAGCATAGACATAAAAATGACTTTTTCGGCTAAAATTGTTATAAAACTTGAATACTTCAGAGCACAGACTTAAGATTGGTATCTTTTTAAAGGTGAAACATCACAGGTTATTGTAGAAGTAAAAACAGTTATAACATTAAATTTATAAAAAGTTATAGAAGTTTAACTGTATGAAAATGTAAAATATAAAAATATATTTTTATATTTTATATAAAATAGCAATTTTACAAAACGTTTACCACCAAATCTTCAAGAAAATCAAAGCCAATCATCTGAACAAGTTTTGTGCCAAATTTTAGGTTGATATCTCAAAAAATGAACTTTTAAGTACGATTTTGTGGATGCAGTACCAAACTTTTTCACTAGATGATATACAGGGACTCTTGATTTCCATTTATTGTTTGAGTGTTCTGAACTATATATTTCCATAATTTTTAAAATATTTATGAAGTAGACATCCTATTCAAAATTTTTGATTTGAATTCTCTCTCTAAAACTCATAAAAACATACGTATAGAATAAGAGTGTTTGGCACCATATCACAAACGGAGAATCTATCGCTATTTATCTATTACGCTGTCATTTCTTTGAAAAACAATCACCAAATATGAAAACTAGAGTCTGAAACCTTTCAAATGATATATAATTTGTAAATATAACTTTAGGTTTAGACCAAGATATTATCGTTAAAAAAAAAAAGGTGCAATCGCAAACATCTCACAGGTCTGGGAGAGTGGCAGTCAAAAATAGTGGTTAAAAACATTTTTATAAATCACAAATTCAGATATGCATTCTTTGAAATGTGTGAAAAGTACTGATATTAAAAGTTTATTGATTGTACTTGATTGTATGTTTTTTTTTATATGTCGTAATTTTTGTGGAATTACATTGAATCCAATATGGGTCAATTTGACCCGGACCATACAGGAAGTCACCTGTTTTTGAACAGTACATGAGGGTTAAAGGGGCAGTATTTAAAAAAGTTAAATTATTGGACAAGTGTAGCATGCGTCACCTCATAGAAGTGTTGTTTCATAGGTTATGATAGGGTTAAGATTATGATATTTTAAAAATCACAAGGTCAAAAGTTAAAAAAAAAAAAAAAAAAAATTAACATGCAGCTGTGAGTAATTTATAATAAGATGCCTTTTCATAAATGATAATTTTTCACAGAATAACAGATTTCACAGAAACAGATTTTTATAGAATTTTAACTAACTTAAAATAGCACCACACACCAGAGAGATATATCCAATACAAGCTCAAAAACTATTCTGCTGGAAAATCATTAGCATCTAATTTGTTTACCATCTTAAAGGTTTTGTTCAGGTTAAGTAATGCAAATCAATGATAATCTACCAAAAACAAATTTGTGAGATGTCCCAAAGCTGTAATTGCTTAAATAATTGTTACTGCGCAAACACATTTTTGTTCAGTTCTTCAAACAGGTTTGTCACATACTAGTGCTATTGTGTGGCTCTGACTGATGTATGCACAGACATGTTACAAAGTATAGGCTAGTCATTTGTATTCACATCTCTGTGTCAAATTAATTTTACATGGGTTTGTAGTTTCTTTCCCTCTGTAAATGCATGGTGATTATCGTAATTGCCTTTAAAAAAAATTCATACAAATGTATTTATATTTTCAGAAGCATCATTAAACACGTGATGAACCACGGTTCAAACACGCGTGCAGAACTGTGGGTGGCTAACCATATGGTTCTTATTTTTTTGTATGGGAACAGTTTCACCCCTACTGAGTAAATGTATGAGATTGCATGACAGCGTGTGTAGGATTGTAGAGTTGTGGAATCTGCATGCGGCTTTAAACTGAGCCCCAGTGACACTCCGCCACCAAATTACCTGATGCAGACACACACCCCACTGAATATTCTACATCCAGCATCCATGTACATACACCAGAACGTGAAAGAGAATAAAATTCAAAGAATTAAATAAGCTGCGAATGGTAATTTATTTTAAAAAAGCAGGATGTGAGGCGCTGTAAGAGACAAAGCGTGAGACTTTCTCCTCTCATCGCAGCCTTTGTTTCAGGGAACATCTGAAACGGGAAGGATTTTACGCTGCATGTGTTTACACCTCTTGAATAATAGGGAGGAAGTCACTTTTTAAATTCAGCTGAGAGCTGTAACGTGCAAACGCATCCTCAACAGAGGCTTTCTGTCACTGCAAACAAACTGACTCTTCACACTCCGGGATTCCACTGTACGTCTGGGACGACATCTGTAAAGCACTGTCACACTGCATGACAGCATTTTTATGATGTAATCACTGAAACATGAATCGCAAAAATCCACATACTATCGTGTCCTAAGCAGATATGACAAAACAACAGAAAATTGTCATTTGTTTATATTATCATCAAATACATGCAGCCTTGGTGAGCATAAGAGACTTTCAGTAACATTAAAGGGCACCTATTATGCCCCTTTTTACAAGATGTAATATAAGTCTCAGCTGTCCCCAAAATGTGTCTGTAAAGTTTCAGCTCAAAATATCCCACAAATAATTTATTATATCATTTTGAAAATCCCTAATTTGATTGGAAGCAGAAACAGGCTGTTTTCGTGCATGTCTCTAAATGCAAATGAGAATAGGGCTGTGCCTTTACAGCTGGTACCTCAGACACTCTGCTAAAAAACACGTTTGGTTTTGATGATCATGTCTATCGCCCTGAAATCATGCATTTTAAACCATATTAGTTTAAACTGCTGATTGACGGTTTTCTGAGAGCACACATCCGAATCACTCGCACAGAAAGCGGCTGTCACACAGCATGTGAGTACTAAACGGAGTTCTCTTTCATGTCTTATTGCGCTTAAACTGTCAAATACACACAAGTTTGTTAAAAACCACACGAGTTACAAAAACAGTTGGTTATGTCTGTGAAGGTAAACAGCTAGGAAAGAAATCGCATGTTGATATTAGATCGGTGTATTAAGTGACAGCAGTACCTATACTGCTGTTTACGCTGTTAATATGACCCAAACAATAAAAGCAAATAAATAAATAAATAAATCACTCACTACTCTGAACTGAATAACTTCTATAGATTTAATAAGACGACATTTCTTACTTGAACGCTGCTTTTAAATGCTCTAGCTTAAAGATCAACATAGTGGATTGTGAGCGGCTCACTCAGGGTGGGGTCTATGCTAATATGGTAGTGTCCGTCAACAGTCGTGGGCGAGACTTGTAAAATGTGACATCACATTTCACAGATTCTGCAAACAGCTTGTTCTGAGACCCTGCTTATGATTTATGGGGATTAAAAGAAAATGAGCCGGTGGATTTTTATCATTATAGGGTGGTTTGTTTACACACACTGCCAGAACACATTTATGTTCAAACAACATGTAAAAGTGAATTTTGCATAATAGGTGCCCTTTAAATACATCTTACCGACCCTGAACTTTTGATGGTAAACCAATAGCAAAAACAGACCGTTTAACATTAAATAACAGAAAGACCCAGAATGCAAAATAAAACCCCTCTAACATCTACTTTCATTATCAATCTACATGGATTCACCACAATGCTAGTAATCGACATGCTTTCACTACAGTTTCATTACATCACAGATTTAGAGAAGAATCGCTCAAAGAATTTGAGGAAGTTTACACAAATAAAACAGTATAAAAGCATAATATCATCTAAACAGAGTAATAATTCATCTAAACAAATTTAGCTTGCTAAGTTGGTTTTAGTACTAAAACCCTATAATTATAGTGTAAAACTCTGAATCTGAAAACACTAAATTTGGACAAATAATTCATTCACGTCACTTACATCACTGTGGATTAGACTAACATACCTACATGTATGCGCATTTGCTAAAACTCAGAATGATCAAAAAAGGTTCTTGTAACCAGGATTATCTTGATACGAGCAATTCACGGTCATAAATTACAGTGAGGGAGACAAAGACAGAGACAGTGTGCCTCTCTTAAGAGAAAAAAGAGCCATAGGCTAATGCTGAAAAAGATGTAGAGAACAGAGACGGGGATAAAAAACAGACACGAGGTCATGAGCGGCTAATTATCCTGTCAGTAGTAATGCACTCAAGCCTGTGATCACCACAGGGTCATCCGTACTACACGCACCTGAGAGAGAGGTGTGTGGCGGTGCGTTTTAACTTAGCGGACGAGTCTGTTTGTGCACTCGGTACAAGTCCTTCACCTCTTGGAAGCGGGTACATGGTCTGACTCAGAAAACAGATTTAAAACACATTATTTCCTGAACAGAAGTTCTCACGTGTCTTTCTTTTCATTCAGTTCAGTCTGAACATTTAAGATTTTCCCCTCTTCTACTTCCACGCAGCGGCCTTTCAGCACCCAGCACTCCATTATTAGCTGTAAAAATGCCACTTTCATTACCCCATTGTCATCGAGATGCTCAAATCTGCATCCTTCAGCACCAAACCTTCACCTTTTCATTTCTGCTCGTCTCCTTTTCTTTTCGCCTCCACTTCAAATCTCCCTGTGTCCTTCTCTGCCCATTAAAGAGGCCCGTTTTATTTTTCTCTTCTTGTTCTTCCCTAAATCACTCCATTTCCCCATTTGAATCAATCCACTCATGCGCTGTATAGCTCGTAGTATAAGTGTCCCTGAGCCTAATATGAGCTTTACAAGCACAAAGTACAAAACAGCCATGTAAAAGTTTTGCTCATCTTATTTTTTGAATTCATCAAGTTCAAAAGGTCTAACATGTCTTTTACCCACCACCCAAATGTTTTTTTTTTTTTTTTTTTTTTTACCTATTGATGATTAGGCAGAGACGTGGCATCACGTGGCAGCCGCTCCTTTCTCTCCAGCGAAGTTCTTAGCTTCACAGATTCTGTAGAGTGTGTATGAGTTTTGATTTTCAATGATCCAGAAAGAGATCTGAGAAAAGAAGCAGAAGAAAAGAGAATTAGGAAAACGCAGTGAGGTCATCGAGACAAAATGAGAGTACAGATAAAGGGAACTATAAAACTGAAACTACCCGACTGTACCATATCTTAGAGCAAACAATTCTATTAATAATTTTATTATAAAACATACATTTCATAACACTGAACAACTGAATTTTAATTTTACTTTTTATCTGAAACTTGGCACAAAACAAAAAGACATTTATTCAACATAAATGAATAGGTCTGAAAAAAGCTGCAAAGTTATGCAACATTTGAGTATCAAAAACCATAAAAGTGATATTATAAAACAGAATTTATTAGAATAACATTCTTGACTTTGAGTAGACTGTTTACATGTTTTTCTCCATCATGAAATCAGCCCACAGCAATGTTAAAATGTCTTGCCAAAGTGCTGAATGATCAGGTATTTAAGGTGGATGAACAACTCAAGGAGAGTTGATCGTTCTGAAGCCTTGAAGGACTCAGACCAGTTCAGAAATCAATCCCATCATGCCCTAGACATGACATCAAACACGAGCTGGGTTCTAACTGCTCTACACCGCCAGGGAAGCCCAAATCTCCACAGCTTAACACTATTATCATCCAAAAACCTGCTCACAGAGATACTGAGGGCTGGATTCTCCATTGCTTCAGCTAGTGTGTGTGTGTGTGTGTGTGTCCAGTGTAATATAGCAGGTGTAGGTGTAAATTGAGAGATTTCTGGGTCACATGATGCACTCACTGGTGACTGAATTAAGCCCCTTTTTAGATGACTCATGTCATTGAACTCTTGGGCTTTTGAGCAAAACTTCAGCTACAGCACTTCCGGTCAAGCATTTTAAGTGTGCCACTCAAAGTTCAGATGATTTCAATAACCCCACTTGCTGCTGACATTTAAGCATGCAACCAACCATTACCAGTGAAATCACAAGATGTATACAGTCCCTGTGTGTGTGTGGGGGGGTGTGTGTGTGTGCGCATATCATAAGTATACATACATATATTTTTATACACACACACCAATTTATTTGTCCAGGGAACAAAGTTATTTTCCATTCTATAATTTATCAAAGCAATCAAATAACTAGACTTTCTTTTCCTAGCTCAAACAGTTTTCACCTTTTACTGCATTACACTTCCCGCTTTCTTGCTACCTAGCAACCTTATAAAATCAGTCTTCCATGACACTGTCTGCAAAGCTTCACATGTGGAGGTCAAAGCAGCACATGCCGCTTGTGTTGACACCTTGATGTGAGTCATGTGAAATGGGCTTTATACAGTAAACCTACAAAATAAATGTGGAACTCAAGGGTGCTCACTCAATGATCACAATATATGAAATATCAAACCTAAGATACGTATAATTACAGGCTCAGCCATTTTTTTGTATTTCTGCTGCAATTACGCCAAAGTCTCTTGTTTTCTCTTTTTTAATTTAAATAAATTAAAATAAACTAAGTATTGACATTAAATTAATTATTCATTTTGTGATTCCTGAAGTTTCAAAAACTGTAAAACAATAGTTATTTACGGGGGTTGGGGGGTCTGATCTGATTTAAGTTGATTTCAGTTTGCTGAACTGATTTCAGTTTGCATCAATTTATCATATACACTAGGGATGTAACGATTACCGGTTTGATGATAACGCATGATTAAATTCCCCACGGTTAGTATTACCTTTTTATATTTTAATTATCATTAAAACCGTATTAGATTATCGTGATCAACTCACGATAAATAAATACTGTCCAGCATAAAAGCACAACAGCAGAGTAGTTTTGTTTTGAGTGAAAACATGGCGGAAAAGTTGGGAGGTTTTAAAAGAGTGCTGAAGGAATTATACAAATGAATAAGAATGAATTAATTAAATGAATGTACTTCTGAAGGTTCTGACTGTCTTCTGAAACAATTCGATGGCATTTTGTTTTCATCTTCGCTCCATGTAATACCTAAAGAAGTGTTCTTAATCGCAATACTGCTTTGTTCACGGAGGTTACCAGAAACAGCTGTAATTCAGCTTTTCCATAAGCGCCACCTGCTGTCAGTGAGTGGATTTACAGAGACTTATATTTACATACAGCCTGTGTGCAGTTTCTGTCTGGCCAAAAACGGATGCCCTGCAGTAAATTTTGACCGGATGATGAAAAACAAGCTTATGTGGATTCTACACATTTAAACAATTCAGATAAGTTACCTAGCATTATTTATGGAGCAGATAAAATACATATAATCATTTGTTATTCAATTATCATTTTGACTTAACCATTTTCTTTATTTAAAGGCTGAAATGTGAGGTTTATCTTTTTATGAAACTTTTTCAAAGCTTTATTTGAACATTTATATTAAATATTTGAACATGCTATTAAACTGTTGCCAGTCAAGTTGTCATTTAAAATCCGAACATCATTGGTAATGTTATTGTTTTAGTGATTATGCAAAAAAAAAAAAAAAAAAGTCATTTTATTTGTTGTTTGTTGATTTTTAAATATAAAACTTGAAGCGATTTATGTGTTGATACTTTTTAAACATATCCAGCACATTTTAACAATACCGTGATAATTTTGGTCACTATAATTGTGATAAGAAATTTTCATACCGTTACATCCCTAATATACACACAGAAATTTAAAGGTATTCATGGCAACCCATCAAAATAAAAGTTCGGTTTAACTTGAAGACATTGTGCCAGAAATATTACTATTGTTCAGCAGAATGCACATTATACTACTACTAAAATTATGAAAACTTTTATTTTTTAAGGAATGATCACACAACATATCTTCCAAGTTTTATTTTTAATAGTAAATCCCCTTTGTTTGCCAAAAAAAATAAAAAGTTTAATTTTCAATAATTTAAAGATAAATGAAATTAATGTTTTATACCTTCATTTGATAACCAGTTACACAACAAGAATTTCTGAGGAAAAAGAAAACATTTCATAAGGCTATTTTAAGAATACATAACAATAAACATAAGGTGAGAGAAAAAAAAAAAACAACTATAATTTTCTTTAATCATATAACTATTATAACACGTAAAAAACGTTGCGTGTAAAGTGTTTGTTTCAGCCAGTTGAAGGGTGGGTACATTGTGTGCACATGATCAGGATGGTACCACCTTTGTCTCATTTTGAGCCAGGAAAAACCCTGGCTTCATGAACGAACTAAAGTCTAGAGCGACATGAAGGCGAGTAAATGGTAACTAGGAATTTAAATTTTTTTGGGTGAACCATCACAACTGTGTGTAACTTTAAAATATGATCACCTAAACCTGCATATGTCAGTTGCCCTTCCCATAACACAAAGCGAACACATTTAATGGGAAGCAGAGAAGGCATTTCAAACCTGTGCAGCTGTGCTACGCTTCAGAGAATTCTCACCTCTGCTCTCTGATTGACGAAGAAAGTTATTATGCCATCTAATGAGTTTTAGAAAGCCAATTCCTTGACATGCACAATAATAATTAAAATTGATACTTAGCCTGAGCGTATCTATTCGACAAAAAAGAATCACAATACTATTGATTTTCACACCTTTACTGCAAAGAGACGGAAACAGGAACAAGTCCCTTCATCTGACAAAGGACAGGTGGAGGTTACACAGGGCTGTGTCTCAAAATATAGTGAGCTGCCAACATGCCAATCAGCATTTCTGGGTGTCACAGACACATCTATGATGTCTATCCCACAGTAGGCAGCTCAGTATGTTTTGAAAGACAGTGATAAACACAAATCAGAGACAAAGAATAGTTCCCTGATGTACTTCTCACAAACAAACACCACATAAACAGATCTTCTCAAAGGTGAAGGTGCAAGCACACACTTGTGTGTGAAGGTGAAAAACTATTCCCAACATAGAGGCCTATAAGTTCAATAAAAACAGAAAGTAGATCGATACTAAAGCCAATTCAGGTTTACATATCACATGCAGCTCAATCAATATTAGGTTCAACAGTTAAATTAAATAACTATTGCCAAAAGGTGCTCAAGTACACAAAGAATGAATGTGAGCAGGAAAGTGAGAGAGATGAAGGGAGAGAGTGAAAGAGACAGAAAGAGATAGATGATCAACTCAGCACTGGACAGCAATCTACTGTTGGAAGAGATGGAAAGACAGAAAAATTGCGATGAAGAGAAAGGTAGAAACGAAGTGAAGAGTGAGCTGAATAAAAATGGAAGAATAAAAAAAGCGACAGAACACGTGTAAAGACTTTTATACATCCTGTGTCTGCATTAGATTTCCTTTGATAACGGCCATAAATTATGAAATGGTTATCAGGAGTGGGTCATTAAAGGAACAGGCCGCGTTCACAATTTTGGGGTGAACTATTCCTTAAAGAACCATTACAAGAAATCAAATTTATATGAGAACTGTGACCTCATTCAAATGCTAATTTAAATGAACTACAAACCCCAAAGTACTAATTTGGATTCAGTCAGACATAATTATTTTCAAGTTTGGCTGATAACTGACAAATGCGATATTGTAAATCTGTACTTCTAATTTTAAATATTCCTTTTGAAATCTATTACAGAAAAATATACCTTTCAAAAGTTTGGGGCGGTAATATTTGTTTGCCTCAAAACAACTTAATACTTTCATTCAATAAGGATGCATTAAATTGATCAAAAGTGACAGTAAAATACATTTATAATGTAACAACAGGCTTTTATTTTGAATAAATGCTGTTCTTTGAAAAAGTATTAGTTTCCACAAAAAAAATTAAATAAAATTTGCAGCAAATCAACATATTAGAATGATTTCTGAAGGATCATGAGACACTGAAGCCTGCAGTAATGGCTACTGAAAACTCAGCCTTGTCATCACAAGAATAAATTACATTTTAAAATATATTAAAATAGAATGTTAATATAAATTTTAATAATAGTTCACAAGTTCACTATTTCTTACTGTATTTTAGCCTTTAATGTAGCCTTGGTGAGGATTACATACTTCTTTCAAAAAGTTAACTTTAAACTAATCCAAAACTTTTGAATTGCAGTGTGTATACTGTTTGCATGAGAGAAAAAAAAAAAAAAAGTAATTATAATAATAGAGGAGGGACCTCTGGGATAATGATTAGATGGTTGAAAAACTCTTGTTAGTGAATAGAGCTCAGAGAGTTATAACAAATGGATCTGAACAATTAGTTTGGTTTACATAAGAGAGAGTACGCGGTCTGAAAGTGCTTACAGCACATTTTAAGCACGAATGCACACCACTCGGACATGCGGTGCTCTTAAAGGGAAAGCACTCTTCAAAATATGATACTTTTAAATCTTTGCCATAATCTATCACTTTCCTTTTAAAAGTTTAGTTCATTTCCAGAATAAAAATCTCCTGATAACTTACCCTTTTTCTTAAAAAAAAAAAAAAAAATTATGTACTTTAACCACAAATACTCGTCTTGCACTAGCTCGACCTCACGTTGGAAAATGTTGGTCACGTTGGAAAAGTCACGCGTGACGTAGGTGGAAGTAGCAACCCAGTGTTAACAAAGCGAACGTGCAAAGAAAGTCAAATGCCCTTTACAAAACAAAACAAAAAAAAAAAAAAAAAAAAAAAAAAAAAAAAAAAAAAAAAAAAAAAAAAAAAAAAAAATGGTAAAACCATGATGTCGGGAAATTCTGAAAATGAGATTTTTTTGCACTACCCTACATTTTGGCCGTGTCTTTTCCAATGTGATTCCTTAATGCATGAAGTCGCGGAAAATGACTAATCACTTTGCTAGATAAGACTCTTATTCCTCGGCTGGGATCGAGTAGAGCCGTTTGAAGCTGCATTCAAACTGCAATTTGGACCTTAAAACCATTGATTCCCATTGAAGTCCACTATATGAAGAAAAGTCCTAGAATGTTTTCCACAAAAAATACTTTCTTTGCAACTAAAGAAAGAAAGACAAGAACATCTTGAATGACATGGGGGTGAGTAAATTATTGGGAAATTTTTATTCTGAAAGCGAACTAATCCTTTAAGTTAGTGCTAGATGGTAATCTTAAAAGGCTCCTGTGTCAGCAACTAAAAATAAGGAGAAATAAACACTAAATTGGTCCATTTTTCCTCTGATTACTTGTACGCACATCACTTCATAATTACAACTTGGGAACATCTAAACTTCCCAGAAGGACTTGAAGGCAGCATTAGGCAGCAAAAGGTACAGGTGTGTTCTTCAGAGTGAAGCTGTAGTGTGTAAAAACAGATGAAAAGAGAGAATAACTGTCAACATGAAGAGTGCTGCTGTCAGATGGAGGACAGATAGACGCACTCACACAGGTATACAGAAGATAAATGTTTCCCCTTCACACATTTAACTGAAGACATTCAAGGGCAACAAGTCACGATCAGACGCTCTCTTCCAGAAGTGCTTCACTTTTCTTTCTGTTTCTACCAGTCCTCTCACTAGCCAACCACATTCTTCCTTTCTAATGCTTTTATCTGCACCCTTGATTTGCCTTTCATAACTCTCTATCCTATCTGTGTGGACTGGTGTGAAGGAATACAGTCTGCATTTACACACACACACACACACACACACACACACACACTCACTTCTAACAATGGTGATATTTAAATTTAACTTAATGCATTTTAATGTGGGAGAAACTATGAATCATTCAGCTGAACTTTAGCATCTTAACTTTAGCTTGGACTGCAGTTAACGTAATATTGTATTTTTAACACATTTTAATTTTCTCACTAATGATTTTGAGAATAAAATAATTGGCAGACCCCCTGCTGAAGACCCCCACTCTATGTGCTGCGCTACCTCTAATAAAAACATTCATACACTTGTTTTGGTGGCTTAATGAGAGTAATAGATCACGTGTGTCGCCACATGGAGGTTTAGAGATGAAAAACTTCTATGGGGCATTGTAGGGGGTATTTACACTTCATGCGTATTGAGCGAATGGATTGTTTTCCAACCGGGTGTCCAATTTATTTCCACCTGGCTACATAAAAGTGTCTCTGCAAAACCGAAATGAATGTGATATACTGTTCCCATGCTAAATGCAAATATGACAGTTCATTTCTGTGATGATCCTAATGCTGGGCAGCCAAATGTTCTTTGTAACACACTTCTGGAGGGCATTTACACTTGGGTCTTTTTATAACAGTCAATTAACAGGCTCTTTACAGGCAAAAATCTGAATAAAACAACTGTGTGTAAACAAACACTTCCATTGTTATTAGACAAACACTTTTGTTAGAGCTCAAGTATGAATAAGAATTGAATTTTGTTAGCTTTGAGAGTATGAATTTTGTTAGAGCTCAAAACTACTGAATAAGAGCTTATTTTCAGTAATTTTTAAAAATTTACTTCAGGAAACAAAACATTACCATCCATTTCAGAAAATATTAACATGTTCATCACAGAGGTGTATTCAAATATCTAAAACTGTATTTTTGATGTATTTTTGAAACAAAAATGAGTGTTATGTCACTCACCCATATACCAGGTATGGTTTCTTTACATTAGGGCTGAACGATTTTGGAAAATAATCTAATTGCGATTTTTTTACCAATATTGCGATTGCGATTTAATATGCAATTATTTTTTTAAAGCTCTTTAACTCATTGTATAGTATGACCAACACAATATTAGATAGATTAAACATAAATGTTCTTTTCTGTAGGCCAGGCCTGTATGTTACGATGAAATTAGGCGATGCATAAATTGATATGAATGACATTATTTAACAACTACAATCACAGTAGTATATTGACTGATTTGTTGAACTTCCAGCCTTATAAGCATGTAATAATTATGACAACATAAAGCACTGACAAATAAGCCTGGTGTAAACATCATTATGAAAGTCAGTAACAAATCACACAAACTAAAGTAGATTGCAGAAATATAAAAACAAATAGGTTGCGTTACCACACTCAATATTTAGGTAATTCAAAGTTACTGAAATAAACATTATGTAAACATGTGGATTGCATTTTTTAAACACTGTCTGTTAACTTTAGACAGACTACAAAGAAAGAAAGAAAGAAAGAAAGAAAGAAAGAAAGAAAGAAAGAAAGAAAGATGTTTTCAACACATGAGCTCAGTGAAATGTTCTATGATTGGGTGTTAATATTCTGTTCAGTAATTGGTTAAAGCCGACGTGGCTGCCGCTACCGCTTACAAAAAGATGAAATATTTTTATCTTTGGCGGCGCCTGCCACGAAGCGCCGTGCACGTGGAAGGGGCATGATTTTGGGTGCACGAGCACCGCTTGCACTCCGCCTCTGCGCCGCCAGCGGTTTGCCGCTTTCCGCATGTCTCCCATTGAAAATGATCTAGACACTCGCGTCCCGTGTGAAAGGGTCTTAATATTAATATATTATGCTTTCTCTCGCCATACTTTGATGGCATTCACCGATCGATCTTCAAGTCGAACACACCTCTTTACTCTCGCGTGTCACATGACAGAGTGTAATCGCAAAGGCTGCGGCTGAAAAATCGCGGTTTTTTCATATCGCGATATCGCAAATGCAATTAATCATTCAGCCCTACTTTACATCCATATATTAATGCATGAAGTACCATAAATATACTTTTATGCAATGAATCTCATGCTTGACTGTTGATTCTCATGCACTGTTGGCAGAAAAACAAATGTGCAGAGAAGAGTATTCTCAGTTAATTGAGATATTTAGTCAAAATCACACCATTCTACCCACAACAGTTAAAACTAAGTTCATTTGTTTTGTTTCATTAACATGCTCAAACAACAATAAAATTGTCTATGCTTTCTCAGAAGATTGAGACTGATTAAAAGAATGCATTTTCTGCAGATGACAAGAGTGATGGAAAAAGAGAGAAGCACTGAAATGAAAGAAAGACACCAGAAGAACAAGAGAGGCCTTTCTTGGAAATCTGAAGGAGGTCACAAGCAAAAGAAAACAGATGACAAAAAAAAAAAAAATTTCCGGTTGAAGGAGTGATCAAGACTTTGACACTAACTTAATTACTGATAACTGATTCTGCTCCTAAGAAGAAAGTGACACAAAGCGCTATAAAAGGCATCAGTGTGTATGTGTGCATTGCTGTCAGGAGGTATTCTGAGCAGGTCTATAAAGCATCCAGACATCATACCTGATGAGAATGACATCAGAGCCCTCAGAGACACACATGGCTTTGATCAGAAGCACAGCTCTCTAAACTAACAGACGTGTTGATGAGACGAGACCCCAGGCCACCCATTTGGATGGACAGCACAGAGACAGAGTGAGATGAAGGAGAGCAAACATGTCCGCTCTGAGTGGTCCCTCTCATTGATGAACAGATGAGACTGAAAGACGTCCTTTCAGCCACTGACACACACACAAACATACATACACTCATCTCCAGTAGGGCATGATATTCATCTCCACTAATGTTTAAAGACCCCATGAAATGACTTGAGGGCAGTTTTCATTCCTATGTTGATATATTTCCTTTTAAACCAGGATGTTGGGGACTAAGATAAACTAAGAGGCTCAAACATCCAATGCTTATTTTCACCGGCTTCTTCATGCAGTAACAGTAAGAAAGTTCAAGCTAGGCCTGTTCTTTTAGCTACAGATGGTTAGGCCTCTTTTGCCATTTTAGCGGCCAAATCTGTGATATGCAGATAATAGGTGTGTCTTAGCCTCAGAGGACATGCCCACATGACACACCCTTCGAGACCCATCTGGTGCATTTAGCTCACAAAAATGTGGCTTAACCAGAACTGCTTTAAGGCAAGCCAAAAAAAAAAAAAAAAAAAAAAAAAAAAAAAAAAAAAAAAAAGTTTACAGCACTTATTCATTTCTATGGTATCGGCAAACAGTGATTGACTATCAATAGAGTCACAGAGGCTGGTATCTCTTCATAATAAGACCATCTCTGGCTTAAGTTCAGTTTGACTGGCTGGAATCAGGAAGCACATGTTATATTATGATATGGATATCTCAGCATTATATCATCAATTGACAACATTGCTCTTTAAAAATAGTGGACATTACTAAAAACCCATATCAAACACTACACTAAAATTTATGCCAACAGCAAAAGGTCTGTCTACACGAGGCCAGACAAGGAGTGACAGACAGCCATAACAGACTAAAACCCACCAGGAATTTGAAGCAAGGGGTGCATTTCCACTGGTAATTTTCCACTTCACTTTGGCTGCTATTAAAGATCCTAAACCTTGCTTTGATTCAGTCAGAAGTGATGCTGACGGGCTCTTTAAAACTACACTTCAGGGAAAGTCTTGGCCTAATGGTTAGAGAGTCGGACTTGTAACCCAAAAGGTCACGGGTTCAAGTCTCCAGCAAGGATTGTAGGTGGGGGGAGTGAATAACCAGCGCTCTCTCCACCCTCAATACCACGACTGAGGTGCCCTTGAGCAAGGCACCGAACCCCCAACTGCTCCCCGGGCGCCGCAGAAAAACTGGCTGCCCACTGCTCTGGGTGTGTGTTCACGGTGTGTGTGTGTGTGTGTTCACTGCTGTATGTGTGCACTTTGGATGGGATAAATGCAGAGCACTAATTCCGAGTATGGGTTACCATACTTGGCCACGTCATGTCACTTTTTCCACTTTCACTTTCATGACTCCTAAAACATTTGCATCAGCTTCATAAAGTCACTCATTCTTGAAGAGAATAGTTTTTATGAGCTTGGTATAAATACCTTACTTCAATTCAAATGGTTTAGGTCCACAAATGATAATAATGAAGCTCAAACAAACTATTAAGTGTTTCAAAATATGGCTCCCGCTGCACTTTCCTACCAAAACTCTATGAAGGATGCTGTGCTAAATACACACACACTTGGAGTTTGTTCAACTCTCACACACGTGAAACAAACCTAAGTCAGACTCACACACACACACTCTTCTGTTTGGCTGCTGAGTGGCAAAGCTTTGAGATCAAAGGTTTTACAGATAGCTTAACGAGCAGTTAGGCACATAACAGCGGGAGACAGAGAGAGAGAGAAAAAAGTGAGGAGGAGAGACAGGTATTTAGACAAGTAAAGTCACGGAGAGAAAGAGTGAGAGAAGTTGACATCCAGAGAGGGAGAGAAAGTAGAAAGAGATAGACAGGAGGAGACAGGTGGAGCAGAACAAAGCAGACGAAACGAAAAATGTACAAAATGAGCGTTATCAACTTGCACAATAACACACTCTCGCTTTCTACTGAACAGCTTTCAGTGTAAAACAGCCTCAACCTAACAGAATTTTCATTTCATATAATGCCGACCAAACAACAGATAAACAACACCACAAGAACAGAAAATAGTGAAGGAGAAAAAAAAAACAGGAGGAGCAGAGACCAATAATTCCCTTTTTTATGAACAATACAGGCTTTATGTTTTGTCTGATTACCAATATTCAGAACTCGTTTTTTAGATTTTATTTTTGCTTTTTGATGCAATAACTACATAAACATTATGCTAAAACAACATAAACATGAATAATTTATTACCTATATTTAATTTTTATTTTAAATTTATTTGTATTTAAAAAATGATTAATATTTATTGTGAAATATATATATATATATATATATATATATATATATACACACACACACACACACACAGGTGTGAAACTCGTGTATTAAATAAATCCAATGCACAAAGACTTTAGTAGTTTAAGTCTTTGATTCTTTTAATTGTGATGATTTTGACTCACATTTAAAAAACCAATTCACTCTCTCAACAAATTAGAATACTTCATAAGACCGATTTAAAAAAAAAAAAAAAACATTTTTAGTGAATTGTTGGCCTTCTGGGAAGTATGTTCATTTACTGTATATGTACTCAATACTTGGTAGGGGCTCCTTTTGCTTTAATTATTGCCTCAATTCGGCGTGATGTGGAGGTGATCGGTTTGTGGCACTACTGAGGTGGTATGGAAGCCCAGGTTTCTTTGACAGTGGCCTTCATCTGCATTTTTGGTCTCTTGTTTCTCATTTTCCTCTTGACAATACAGGTTCAGGTCTGGTGAGTTTGCTGGCCAGTCAAGCACACCAACACCATGGTCATTTAACCAACTTTTGGTGCTTTTGGCAGTGTGGGCAGGTGCCAAATCCTGCTGGAAAAGGAAATCAGCATCTTTAAAAAGCTGGTCAGCAGAAGGAAGCATGAAGTGCTCCAAAATTTCTTGGTAAATGGGTGCAGTGACTTTGGTTTTCAAAAAACACAATGGACCAACACCAGCAGATGACATTGCACCCCAAATCATCACAGACTGTGGAAACTTAACACTGGACTTCAAGCAACTTGGGCTATGAGCTTCTCCACCCTTCCTCCAGACTCTAGGACCTTGGTTTCCAAATGAAATACAAAACTTGTTCTCATCTGAAAAGAGGACTTTGGACCACTGGGCAACAGTGCAGTTCTTCTTCTCCTTGGCCCAGGTAAGATGCCTCTGACGTTGTCTGTGGTTCAGGAGTGGCTTAACAGGAGGAATACGACAACTGTAACCAAATTCCTTGACACGTTTGTGTGTGGTGGCTCTTGATGCCTTGACCCCAGCCTCAGTCCATTCCTTGTGAAGTTCACCCAAATTCTTGAATCGATTTTGCTTGACAATCCTCATTAGGCTGCGGTTCTCTCGGTTGGTTGTGCATCTTTTTCTTCCACACTTTTTCCTTCCACTCAACTTTCTGTTAACATGCTTGGATACAGCACTCTGTGAACAGCCAGCTTCTTTGGCAATGAATGTTTGTGGCTTACCCTCCTTGTGAAGGCCGTCAATGATTGCCTTCTGGACAACTGTCAGATCAGCAGTCTTCCCCATGATTGTGTAGCCTAGTGAACCAAACTGAGAGACCATTCTGAAGGCTCAGGAAACCTTTGCAGGTGTTTTGAGTTGATTAGCTGATTGGCATGTCACCATATTCTAATTTGTTGAGATAGTGAATTGGTGGGTTTTTGTTAAATGTGAGCCAAAATCATCACAATTAAAAGAACCAAAGACTTAAACTACTTCAGTCTGTGTGCACTGAATTTAATACACGAGTTTCACAATTTGAGTTGAATTACTGAAATTAACTTTTCCACGACATTCTAATTTATTGAGATGCACCTGTATATATATAGTACACAAAGGCTAGCAATAGCAAACTCTGAACCATGAAGTCACTGATAGGTCTGTCGCGATAATTAAATGTCTAATCGCGATTATTGGATCTAACCGCGGTTGTTTCAGACAACCGCAATTATTGTGCTTTTTATATGGCACAAGGGGGAGTCATACACCAAAAGAAACAGAAGAGCACCAGTTTAGTTTTCATGTGAGGGACAGAATTGTATTTACATTTAAGTTTACAGAAACTCATCTTCCTTCTGCTGCAGCTGTCAGTCATTCTCCGCTCAGCATTCAAACAGCACGTCACGTTCAGTTATGACAGTCAGAACAGTAAAATTCTTTCTCCAAGATGGTATATTCCCATTATAGTACTTGATGTGTAGATAAAGGTCTGGGGATTCGCATAAAATGACTATATCTTGCTATAGTTCATTGCTACCTCCATTAATTTGGTGCCCCATAAAAAGAAATAATCACCAAAACTATGCCATTCGTTTGTGCTACATTTGTGCCGCAAAAACGAACGTTTGTGCTGGTTTGGTGTTTGAGATCTTAAACCACCTTTTTTTGACCATGTGACGTCACTCTCCACCCCATGTTGCCCAAATCGCTCCAAACCAGCACAGTTCGTTTGTGCTGGTTTGTGCCGTTAAAACAAACACTGTATCTATTTTCCTTCATTAGATATAACCAAAATATTTTCGGGAGCTATGACGTCACTCTCCACCCCAGTTCGTCTAAATCGCACAAAACTGGTGTCATTCGTTTGTGCTCAATTTGTGCTGATTTGTGCTGTTGAAATTAACATAAGCCCTGTAACAATGACCGCTTCTTTTATATAACGAAAATAAACTTTTTGCGAACAGTGACGTCACTCTCCACCCCATGCAATCTAAATCTCTCCAAACCGGTTCCATTCGTTTGTGCTCAATTTGTGCTGGTTTGTTCCGTGAAAATATGCCCTGTAACTAAGACCGCTTCTTTTATATAACGAAAATAAACTTTTTGCGAACAGTGACGTCACTCTCCACCCCATGCAATCTAAATCGTTCCAAAACGGTGCCATTCGTTTGTGCTCAATTTGTGCCGTTAAAATGAACATTGTAAAATGGATAGTTCCGGTCCTTGATTCTGATTGGTTGAGCCACGTTCGAAGCCGTTGTAAATTACACTACAAACCTACACCTTTGTTTACTTTGTGTGTTGCTTGGCAACCACTTTGTTCCAACCATAGGTTCCAACCGCAACTGTTTCTGAGGAACTACATTGTTTGGTGGAAGAATACTGTTTTTATTAATATCATTACACTTATTTGCTCCTTTTTATTTTGTGAAACCTTACTAAGTATATGGAATAACCGTTTTATAAAAGCAATAAGCCCTGTGAAGCCGTGGTTTACAGTGAATTTATAACAACTAAGGGGGTTTTAGGCACTCCGCTTCGTGTCGTGCCTAACAACACCCCTTAGCTGTTATAAATTCACTGTAAACCATGGCTTCTTGGGGCTTATTGCTTTATTCTATTTATTTCTCCTCCGTAAAACATTACAAATATCTGGAGGAAAAGTGATGGCAAGCAAGCCACTCGTCCAAATTCCTGTCTAGTTTGCAAATCTGCTGGTTTACAACGTTTTTCTAAGTTTCACTGCCAGTGACTTCAAGCACCAAATCCAAAATTTTCATTTTCTCGGAACAGGCTATTACAACTTAATATCACATATTCGTGTTCTTGTTTGTTGCTATTTAATCTCATTTGTTACAAAAAAAAAAAAAAAAAAATGCAACACAGGACTAAATTAACTGGTTTATATTCAAGTAACAAATATCACTGATTCATAAATAATTTATACCAAGGTATAGCCTACCAACAAAACTATTTTTATCCATTAAAGCAGGCTCTTTAATTGTAACAACGCTACTTTGCACATTTTTATATAGCCTA
Source organism: Spinibarbus caldwelli (assembly GCA_039654775.1). Lineage (NCBI taxonomy): Eukaryota > Metazoa > Chordata > Actinopteri > Cypriniformes > Cyprinidae > Spinibarbus > Spinibarbus caldwelli. The sequence goes on along the minus strand of CM077219.1, from coordinate 14,541,838 downwards.
GCTAGCAAGTAGCCTGACTTTACCTTCGACATCGACTGTTTTCTCACATAGTAGCCTATTGTGTATTATTATTATTACTACTACTACTACTACTATTATTTAAATGTGCATTGCATTATGCATATTGCAGATGAAATATCAGGAGAATAAACACTACCACCATGATATTGCGCCACTGTATTTTCTCTTTGAGGAATAGGCTATGCCTGAAGGACAGCCAAGGTGTGTTTGTTTAAAATATCTTTAATTAAAATGAAATGTTTACATAGACTTGCATATCATAACTTAATGTGTTAAAAATTGCATATCACATGCTCATCTGAGTTTTTGATTGCAAAATATTAAGTTTTACTTCATTGATATGTAGCTACAGTATCTATCCATTTTTTGTGGTCTTTGGCATGCACACATTCCGTATAGCTTAAGGCTCTTTTGTCTTTGAGCACTTTTTATACAGTCCATTATTTTCTTTTTGTTTTCTTTTGCAGTGCGATAAATAATCATTTGTAAGGGGACAGAAAAACTTTAACACAATATTATAATATAATAATATTAGCTGTTAAATGTAGTAATAAATTACAGTTACATATAGCCTATAGATAATGGCATATTAAGTGCTTCTGTTTTCCCCCCTTTAAATAGGCCTATTTAAGAAGAATTTTAGTTACAACCAGGATTTCTTTTCACGACACAAATCAAGCACAAATAAACGCAGCATTTGGTGTGGAGACTGCCTGGAATTAGCCTATATATGACCGAATTAATATTAACGAATATCCGTGGGGAATAGGCCTAGATGTTTAATATTCTAACGGCACAAATCAAGCACAAACGAATTAGAACGATTTAGATTCACTGTAAAAAAAAATAATAAAAATAAAAAATTTTAAATTTTAAAAACGGCCTCACCGTTTCAACTTAATGCCGCCTTGACATTTAAGCTAAGTCAACTTGAAATATGAAGTTACTGAAAACTTGGAGCTGACTAAACTTAAAATTTCAAGGCAGCACGAACACTAACTTTTTTTTTTATTAAACTCTGCGGGCGCACTAAATGGGGTGGAGAGTGAAGTTTTCGTTATATTTAAGAAGAGGTCATGGTTACATTGTTTCTTTTAACGGCACAAACCAACGAAAATCGAGCACAAACGAACGGCACCGGTTTGGAGAGATCTGGACAGCATGGGGTGGAGAGTGACGTCACTGGCCTGTTTTGTATTTGTTATTTCTGAGGAAGGGAAATAGATATAATGTAAATTTGAACGGAACAAACCAGCACAAATCAAGCACAAACGAATGGCACCGTTTTGGACCAATTTAGATTGCATGGGGTGGAGAGTCACATCACAGTTCACAAAAAGTTAATTTTTGTTATATAAAAGAAGCGGTCATTGTTACAGGGCTTATTTTCACGGCACAAATCAGCACAAACCCAGCACAAACGAACTGCGCTGGTTTGGAGCAATTTGTGTCACACGGGGTGGAGAGTGACGTCACACGGTCAAAAAAAGAAGGTTTAAAATCTCAAACACCAAACCAGCACAAACGTTAGTTTTTGCAGCACAAATCAACACAAACGTAGCACAAACGAATGGCATAGTTTTGGTGATTATTTCTTTTTATGGGGTGCCAACTTCACGGAGGTTTCATTGCTCTCTCATTTCTCTTCTCTTTGTTTGTACCGTGTGGAGTGCAGCGTGCCATGACTTATGTTGCTTCAAGCACATCATTCTGGACCATAGAAGTGCATAAGTGCTGCGACTCCATGTTGCTTCAAGTGCACCAATCTGCACTCTGCATGTGCATAAGAGCTTTGTACCGCTCTGTTTGAAGCGTTTCACATGATTATTAAAGGTTGAAAGATGAAAGATTATTAGAAGCCTTTCTTTTTTCTCATGATTTCTATCTTATTTTCAAGAATGTATTTTGTAAGAATACAAATACTAATACAAAGAATAAACTTTTTAAATTGTATAATGTGCACCAAAGACTTTTTTTCAAGATATAGTTTTTGCTGCTAAATTATACAAGTCAGCTAGTTTAATTTCATAGCTTATATATTTTTATTTAAATGTAGTTTTCTCTGTAATGAGGAAGTGAGTATTTAGTGGATTGTGTTTAACAAAGGGTTTAAAAAAGACTGACTATTAGTTCCACAAACACAGTATTGATATTCTGTGGTGTAGGGAAAAAAAAAAATTAAAAAAATAACGCTGGTGTTGGATCGGTATTGGCCGATTCTTAGAATTTGGAATACTCCATGTAATCTTGCACTGCAAAACAATAACTAAAGAAAGATTAAAAGACAACATCATAATTATTTACTGAACCCTTAAATTAATCACAATTATATAATGAAAGCCATAAAAAAAAAACAGACAATTAATTGTGATAATCGGCATAATCGCCAAAGCCCTAAAACAGACAATTAATCGCAATAACCGTGACTATTTTTTAGGGCTGCAACTAACGATTATTTTGATAATCGATTAGTTGGCCAATTTTTTTATCCCCCTTCCTCCCCCAATACTGTTAGTTTAGATCAGCAGTGGCACAAAGCTTACATTGTTTGTTATAGACCTTAAATATATTTGTTTTAATAAATTTGTTAAGCACAGTATATAGGCCAATAGTTTAAATCTCTTCATCAAAAATTAAGATAATAATAAAGATAATAAAGACGAATAAAAACACAAACCAATTTAACCATTTAACCAAAGTTAACCAATTTTTTGATCACAGTCACGTTTACTGTAATTTCTTTATCCTGTAAAACGCGGCTATGAAGCACCTGATATTTATATTCAGACAACTATACGCGGTTATCCCTTTACAGTTCCTACTCTCATAAAATACGTGCACTACATGTTGACTTGTTCAACAACAGATATTTCAGCACAATGAATGTTTCTGCGCTCAATATTAATCCCTCTCTGACGCCCGTTCACGCGCCCGCCGCGCTGGCGCTCATTCAGTAAAGATTTAAACAACGCAGATTGTCAGGACGGAGCTTTATGCAAAAATGCTCACGTGAATTTGTGACATTTACAGATAAGGATATGACCGTAAACTGAACATTTTTGCGCTGAGGACGCACACGCATCTGTCAAAGCGCCTGACAGGGCAAGCCTTTACGCTAATGCATTAACTTAAAGCTTAAAATAAAGAACCCTCATGTTTTGTGCAGCTTGGATCACGTACTTCTCACGCAGCATTTCATTCTGTTTACTCCACTATTTTCAGATGCATTTTGGCCATAGAAATGCGTTATTCAGTGCTGTAAAGTTAATTTGACGCGACCGGCTGAAGTTGGACATGCACTGTGGGCAGATACGACTAATCGATAATGAGAATCGTTGTCGATGATTTTCATAATCGATTTTATCGATTAGTTGTTGCAGCCCTACTATTTTTAGACAATTAATCGTCAGCCAAATTTCATAACCGTGACAGCCCTAGCCACTGAAGCCCATTTGAGCTTTTAAATCAACATGCAACATTCTGCAACATCATAGACTCCAGCACATCAGTTTCACAGGAATCCTGATCTACATGCTGCCAACAGCCCTGCCTCATGAATATTCATCAAGCTCATTACCACACAAGTGAAGAAACACACCAGATTGTAGAAAGAGAGACAGATATACAGCACAGCCACACCTTTTCTGCCCTAAAACATTCCATTAATGCAAACATGCATGCTTTCCTGCTTTCATACCTCAATTTTCACTGCAGACTGAAATATACTACTATGTTTTAAGTCTGTGTTTGAAACTTGAACAATAAACTGAGGTAAAACAGCACGACAAGGCATGTCTGAATACATCCTGCCTACTTAGATGCCTCCATCTGGTCAATTTTTAGCATAGATATATTCTATCCAGCCTATGATATCCAACAAACCTGTGTATGGGTCAGTGGCTGGTTAATAAAAATGGCGTCTGATGGAGCAGTTAAAAGTAGTAAATTAATTTATAAACATCAATTTTCTTTTGTTGTTTTCATCATGTGATTCAATTTCTACCGACAAGTAAGCACTGTAGTCATTACATACTCCCTTGGATATTTCTAAAGCTCACTTCAATGTGTTTTAGATCATTACACGTGACACTCGGAAAGCAGTCTGGTGCCTTCATTCAAAAATGCTGCCAGGCAAGTCAATGACTGTCTGGACAGGAAGGCAACTGCCTTTTTGAACACAGCTTTGAATGTCTTGTACAACTATCTGATAAGTGAGCATGTGTGTGTGCGCGTTAGACCATTAGTGAGCTAGAATCTCAATCAATAGTTGCCTGACTATCAAACAGTCCAATGGCCAAGTCACACTCCCACCTGCTCCCCCTCTGGCACCCTCCTTTTCTGTCCATCACAAATGTCCTGCCAAAAATAAAAGGCTAAAAGTCTGAACTATCGATTTCATCTGAGCCCTCACCCTTCAGTTACACTAACCTGCATCAGTATCATATGATACTTTACTAAACTATTCACGCCATAATATCTTAATATGATCACTAGAGCTGAAATAAAAATCCATCCAATCCTCACTTATAGCTAGGGCTGTGCGATTTTTCAGATTTTATCGATTAATTCGAATTTAATGTTTTGGAACGATTTTATTTTTAGAAGCATTTTTCTTGTATTACTTCAGAACATTTTATATTTAGAAGCATTTTTCTTGTATTACTTCAAAACGTATAATATGTGTAAGACAAGTTTGTACAAGATACATAAGATAAGACAAGTTTATACCAAGTAGTCGTAGTTCATGCATCTTTTCTGCAAAAATATTTAACAAGTGATTTGTTTAACATTACATCATGTTGACAACTTCATGTGTGGTGCACTTGGAATAGAATTTTCTTTAACTAGAGGGTTAATAAAGAAAGTTGTAGTTACAACATAAGAAATCATGTTGTAGTTACATTTTCAAGTCGATTAGTTAAAAATTGTATAAAAAAAGATTTTTTTTTTTTTTTTTTGCCATATCGCCAGCCCTACTTATAGCATCCTCTCATTCACACAAACACAGAAAATAGAAAGTCATCTCAACATCCACCATACATCAGGTATGGGCTGCTTCGATTGTGGAGGGCTACTGTCCTGCAGAGTTTAACAAATAAAACACAATGCTGCTTGAAAATTAAAGGCAGGTGAGTTTTATAGGGACGCAACATATTTTCAAAACCTTTTAACATATTTTTAAAGGTAAATGGAACATATAATATTAATCACAGAAATAACAAAAACAAATTTTTTTTAATTTTTTTTTTTGCTAATTCCTAGTCTATTCAGTATTAAGCAATCTCCCCTGTCTTGAGCAATCATAACAAAGGTGATTTAAATATAAATGACTTAAAGATACAGCAGCAGCAAGAACCTCATCTAATTTGAATTCTAAGGGTCCCAGACAGGTTGAAAAACAGCCAAATATACATCACACTTTACATGCAAGTAACCTTGACTGAGGTTATGAGTGAACTTCAGAAAAAAAATGCCACAAAAAGATGGTAAACTACAGTCCAATCTGTTTATGTTTTCAGTGTATTAGGTCTACATGAATACTAATGAGCGCAACAAGAATTCAGAAGACAAGGAGAGCGTGGGAGAGAGAGGGAGAAACTGTATACTAGAGTGTTTCCATGATAAGAACGAGGGAAATATTCATTACTGAGGCACGTACTGAGATCCAGTTCATACCATTCTGCGGCTCCTTACATCTAAATATAATCGCACATGGCACAATCTGATGTGTGCACAGACACAGACGCTCAGACGAGGAGCAGGAAAATATTTTAGCCCTTCTATGGAAGCTCACACAGGCATTTGCGACCCCAATCCATATTTCAATTTCCATCCTCTCATGTAAACGAATTCAAATCGCCACTACGTGTCCTCAGTGCAACCGTCTGTGTGAAAAATGAGCCTATTCTCACCCACACATCCTGACGCCTTCTCTTCCATATCTTTAACATGCACACACACACACACACACACACTCTTGAACCGGCCCTTCTCTTCATAAACCATTCATTGTCGAATCTCACACGTAATCTTACAGGAGTCAACCTCAAAAATAACACACACAGAATAAAACCAAGCTTAATTTAACTTCAGATCCACTTGAGCTGAAATACAAGTTCTTTGACCATGATCAGGAAACTGCTGCAGTATGTAATAAGTGCAGGGCATGTTTTCTGTTTCCCATAACCCCCTGCCACTTTCAATTATAAAAAATGTTACGTAATGAGGTCTAGAACACCTGAAGAAAACTATTCATTAACATTCACATTCAAACAGCTACTACAATATAAACAAATATCCACAATTTATCAAGAAATACAGTAACAAGTCAAACCCCAATGCCTTGCCATTAATGCAGCTCCATCTGCCAATTAACTGGTCAGCCGTGTTAAACAAATAGTTCTCCCAAAAATGAACATTTGCTGAAGTAGTACTTACTCTCAGGCCATCCAAGATGTAGAGGAGTATGTTTCAGATGTCATTAGAACAAATTTATATCACTTGCTCATCAATGGATCCTCTGCAGTGAATGGGTGCCGTCAAAATTTGAGTTCAAACAGCTGATAATAACATCACATTAATTCACAAATAAATCGATGTGATTCTAGTGCATAAACTGCGTGTTGGGAATAAAGAAATAAACAGTCGCTTCTGGCAAAAAAAAAATAAATAAATAAAATAAACAAATAAAAAAACAAAACGGTACGTAATCCATAAGTTTTCCTCCAGTGAAGAAACTCCATCCCCAGTTGTCCTCTCACATCAAAATCTTCCGACGTATTTGTTAAAGGGATAGTTCACCCAAAAATGAAAATTCTGTCATCATTTACTCACCCTCAAGTAGTTCCAAACCTGTATGAATGTCTTTGTTCTGCCGAACACAAAGGAAGATATTTTGAAGAAAGTTTGTAAACAGGCTGTTTTGGGGCACCTTTGACTTCCATAGTAGAAAAAAAAAAATACTATGGAAGTCAATGGTGCCCCAGAACTGCTCTGTTTCCCACATTCTTCAGAATATCTTCCTTTGTGTTCAGCAGAACAAAGACTTGAAACTACCTGAGGGTGCGTAAATGACAGAATTAAAATTTTTGGGTGAACTATCCCTTTAAGAACTGTTTCACTTGTAAACTGTGCTTGATCTGTGTACATTTCTCAAATTATTTAGACAAGATGACTTTTTAACTGTTTGGACTCTCATTCTGACGGCACCCATTCACTGCAGAGAATCCACTGGTGAGCAAGTGATGTAATGCTAAATTTCTCCAAATCTGTTCTGATGAAGAAACAAACTCATCTACATCTTGGGCGGCCTGAGGGTGAGTAAACTGTCAGCAAATTTTAATTTTTGGGTGAAAAATTCCTTTAACATCATCAGTTTAATTTATATTTACTACTTCCTCTTTCAAAACCACAAGTTTTTCCCTTAAGTATGACACTTAAGGCGTGATTTCCCCTTACCTAAGGGAATAACTTAAGGGTGTTGCATACAATCCCTTAAACCATTCCCTTAGTTAAGGGAAACCGTTAGGTATTTCACGACAGCGACCCAGGTTCTGCCGTTAAAAAAAATCTACTGTTGCCATGGACACGTTATTTGTTAATGCAGATAGCGGTGTAAGTTTTCACAGAAATCTATATTTAAATGCAAAGAGACAAGATAGTAATTTTATTCGTATCCAAAATGAGGCGATGTGAACATTATGAAGTGCTAAACACTCCAGTGTATGTTCATTCATACTCGAAGCCGGAGGACGCTGTCGTGCTGAAAGTCCAATCCGGACTCATAGAAGTATCTTATGATGGAATACGAATACAGCAGCGATCGCTGCAGCTAAGCTAAATAAAAAGCAGAAATGTAAACACAAACACACGATTGTGACAATATATGGTTTATGCGTGTTTTTTCCAAGTCATCTCCAGGTAATATGTAGGAAAATACAGGAATAAAAAAATAATAGAATATAAATGTGTTCTCGCTATTAGCTGCATGTAATTTGATTAATGTGAATAAATGCCTAAATTAAAATCTGTTATAAAGCGGTCGATTGTGTCTTGTAGAAGACTTTAGGATTGAATCTGCTCGCTGTGTTACACTTAAGGTGACATTTTCCATACCTTATGTTATACTTAGGAAAATGACAGTTAAGGGGCTTTATGCAACCGGGCACAGCTGTCTTTTAGCATATGATTCAGACATTGTGAATGTGATTGTCCACTGGGTAAATTTTAAGCACACACTTTATCAGGGAGTTATTAAACAAATAATGATCCATGTTTATTACACCCAAGCAAGCCATTTACTACTGTTAACATTACTGATTATTTAAAAACAACAGCTTTAAAAAATTATAATAACAATCTGAATATTTCAGCACAGCAATCGCTCTCTTTCTCGGTCTGCTGCCTGGTCTCGGGTTTGTTCATAAATTACAGCTGTTCATCATTCGAGGCAATTTGGTGCGTAATATCTTGGCTTTGATGGAGCTGCTGACTAATTGATGGATTACTTTATTTTCGAATAGCGGAAACTGCCAAGCCAGAGTTGCGGTAGTAAATCTCTCCAAAATGAAAGAAACCATCACATTTACGCTGGACTTTAATCAGCGCCTAATGCAAGAGTTTATTCAGAGACGCTCCATCAGCCCCATTTTACACAGCTGATAGTTACGGGAAAGAATTCGTCATTTCTGACACACCTGCTGAGACACCCCAGATTCCTCATAACAGCCGCAGATTTAAGAGTGTTATTAGTGTAAACAAAATTTACATGTAACTATTCAGAGAGATTTGAAAGGCTGTTCAAAAAAAAAAAATCTAAATATCGTAAATTGTATTAAATGCAAGAATAAAATGTCAGGAGCTTGGATGCTAAAATGAATTCTAATGAGCACATTTTTAGGGACAAAAAAAAAAAAATTGCAGAATTATTCAAAATAGATTTAGAGATGCGAAGTTTCATTGTGCTATTTTTTAGAAGGAAGACAATGCAGAACTCACATGAATATCAGACAAGGAGAGACCGACTGCAGCTCTTTCAAATTCTCAAAACAGTGGGAAGTGGGTCAGACTGATTTCAGGACGTATGCTAAAATGCCAGAATAAATATGGAAATAAAGAATGTGAGTGCAACAACAGATGGCAGAAGTTTGACGTATTTAAAAAGAGCAGCATACTCAGAAGAGTTTCACTATTTCAGGTTCATTATTATTTCATAGCTGGGGTTAAGAACTGGGCATCAGATAGATTAGAAATACATGCATCTCCAGAACTGCATTAGCTGAGCATTTTCACACAATCTGTGTCTCCATCTCTCTCCAACACACTCAAAGAATTGTTCTGTAACTGTAGAAGGCCACTAGCAAAAAGTGAATGGGCATTTTCAATTCATTCTCTATGGGACTTACATGGCAGGATTGCACTAGGGATTGTGGGATTGACAAGAATGAAAAAGAATGCTCAACTTCATGCAAGTGAACAGAAAATGCCATCTTTGCCAATATTTCTAGTGGATTCAATGCTTAAATCACACCGTTACATATGTGTTTCTGTTTATTTATAAAGAACAATTAAAACAATGTAATGTTGACCAATGTGCTGTACAATCTCAATAAAATTACACAACATTTACTTTCAAACAAACAATGACTGAAAAGAACAAAATGTTAAATTATTACTTTAATTTTATACTTACATTTAATATTACCATAATGTACACTAAAATTCAAAAGTTTGGGGTCTAAGATATTTAAATGTTTCTGAAAGAAGAAATACTTTTAAAATTAAAAATAACTTTTCTACTTTAATGCTTTTTTAAACAATTTATTTTTGTGATGGCAAAGCTGAATTTTCAGCATTATTACTCCAGTCTTTAGTGTCACATGATCCTTCAGAAATCATTCTAATACGCTGAACTGCTGCTCAAGAAACATTATTATTAATGTTGAAAACAGATGTGCTGCTTTCTTTTGTGAAAACCATCATGCAATTTTATTGAATTCTTTGATGAACAAAGTTTAAAAACTGGATTTATTTGAAATGTACATTTTTATATTAGAATTGTCTTGACAATAACATTTAATTTAATGCATCCTTGCTGGAAAAAGTTTTAATTTCTTGACCCTAAACTTTTTAACATAAGTGTGTTTTTAAACACAATATTTATATTTAATGTAAACATTCATAACCATGCACTAAAAGCAATCCAACTCCAAAATGACAACCACCACCTGTGCTGGACATTTACGCTCCCAAAGTGGCAGAGCAGGTGTTTTTGGAGGTACCGAGCAGATTTCTTCCCCGCTATTGGGCACATTGGGTAAGTCATATTAGATGTGTCACAGGTGTGTGTAAAACACCAGGGGTTTTTCAAGCTCTGATGTGTTAAAGTGAAGTGTGTTCCTACAAACTCAACATAACATCACATTTTTCCAGAATAAATTACCAGCTGGGGACCCAGAGCTGATCTGAAGCCACCCCCACAAACAATCCATGAGTGGCACAGCCACAGTTCCGCTTCACAAGAGACCCAGGCAGCCAAACTTGTCAGCTGTGCCTAATTTCTGCAATGCAGCAACCCATTCAACACGTCTGCGTGAACGCGATCATTAACGCGGCTCACTTTCTGCCAAAGAGCGCCCCTGCAGCGCCGCACTGCGCGTGCGCACAACAGCGGCCCACTATCTGGCAGGATGCGGGAGGTGTAGATGGCGCATGCGCAGTAAGATCCTTTCTATTCACAGTCAATGCGGGATCAGTATTTAACAAGTCCTGTGTCACTATTACCCAGGCCTCTACCCAAAAACAACTTACAAGCATTTACAACAATACTCGAGCGCTGCAGTGAATGTGACCGGGCACCGTAACCTAAAAACACATCTTTTAAATGCATACCAGGCGTTTAACATCACATATGTCCGTACAAAACACATTTAGTGCAAAGAAATAAAGTAAACAACACACTGAAACAGGTGGAAGAGCAAGTCTGCTCATTTATAACATGACAGTTGTCATAAAAATCACTAATTTGTCTTCAACCCCTCAGTCATTCATAGGTTAAAATGTTCCACTATCAAGACACAGAAATGCTTTGCTAAAATCACGTTGCATAGCTGTTATATAAGAGTCATAAAGTAAAAAGCCTGGCAAGCGCAACAAGAGGCTAAGCTAGTTAGCACCACAACAGCAGCCTGAAACAAGCTCAAATATAACCGAAACAGATCCTCTAAACGCGCTGTTTTCACTCTTACGAAGCAAAATGAAAGCTAAAACCGAGATATGTGACTTCTCCTAGTGTGTTGTGGTTTGTTTGCGTTTATACACTTACCTTTTTATGAAAGTATGCTGTATTACCGTATCGGATATTTTTCTATGGAGCGGCTTCACGTCCGGGTTAAATGAATGACGGAGAACGGGAGCGCGTACGCACTACTCGGGCGCGCGCGCTGTGCATTAGTTGTCACATCAGAATCAGAATGAGCTTTATTGGCCAGGTATGCTTACACATACGAGGAATTTGTTTTAGTGACAGAAGCTCTACAGTGCAACAGAAAGACAGCAACAGGACAGGACACAGATAATAAAAGAATAATATACAAATAGGCAATGTACAAATAGCAAAAACACAATATATAATATAGACAATTATGGTGTACAGGTCTGATATGTGCAAATTTGAAATGAAAAAATAAGTATGTGTGGTGAATAAATAATTTATAATAGTGTTGTGTGTTCCACGTTTAATGTCAAGTGTTTATAAGATGGATTGCCTGAGGGAAGAAACTGTTCCTGTGTCTGGTCGTTCTGGTGCTCAGAGCTCTGTAGCATCGACCAGAAGGCAACAGTTCAAAGAGGGAGTGTGCTGGATGTGAGGGGTCCAGAGTGATTTTGCCAGCCCTTTTGCTCACTCTGGATAAGTACAGTTCTTGGAGAGTGGGGAGGGTTGTACCAATGATTCGCTCAGCAGACTGGACTACCCTCTGTAGTCTTCTGAGGTCAGATTTGGTAGCTGAGCTGAAACAGGCAGTTACTGAAGTGCAGAGGACGGATTCAATGATGGCGGAGTAGAACTGTTTCAGCAGCTCCTGTGGCAGGTTAAACTTCCTCAGCTGGTGAAGGAAGTACAACCTCTGCTGGGCCTTTTTGACAATGGACTCAATGTGATTGTCCCACTTCAGGTCCTGAGAAATTGTGGTGCCCAGGAATCTGAATGACTCCACTGCAGTCACAGTGCTGTTCATGATGGTGAGTGGGGGGAGAGCAGGGGGGGTTCTCCTGAAGTCCACGATCATCTCCACAGTTTTGAGCGTGTTGAGCTCCAGGTTGTTAAGACTGCACCAGACAGCCAGCTCCTTAACCTCCTGTCTGTAAGCAGACTCGTCACCGTCCTGGATGAGGCCGATCAGTGTGGTGTCGTCTGCAAACTTCAGGAGCTTGACAGAGGGGTCTTTAGATGTGCAGTCGTTAGTGTACAGGGAGAAGAGCAGTGGGGAGAGAACGCAGCCCTGAGGAGCTCCAGTGCTGATGGTGCGAGTGCTGGATGAGAATTTTCCCAGCCTCACTAGCTGCTGCCTGTCTGTCAGGAAGCTGGTGATCCACTGACAGACGGAGGTGGGGACGGAGAGCTGAGTTAGTTTATTCTGAAGGGTGTCCAGGATGATGGTGTTAAAAGCGGAGCTGAAGTCTGCGAACAGGATCCTCACATAAGTCCCTGGTCTGTCCAGATGCTGCAGGATGAAGTGCAGTCCCATGTTGACTGCATCATCCACAGACCTGTTTGCTCTGTAGGCAAACTGCAGGGGGTCCAGTAAGGGTCCAGTGGAGGACTTCAGATAAGCCAAAACCAGTCTTTCAAATGATTTCATGACGTTAGAGCCACAGGTCTGTAGTCATTAAGTCCAGTAATTTTGGGTTTCTTTGGGACGGGGATGATGGTGGAGCGTTTGAAGCATGAGGGGACTTCGCACAGCTCCAGAGATCTGTTGAAGATCTGTGTGAAGATGGGGGCCAGCTGGTCAGCACAGATTTTTAGGCAGGCTGGTGACACCGTCTGGGCCTGGTGCTTTCCTTCTTTTGTTCTTCCTGAAGTCCTGGCGCACGTCATCTTCGCTGATCTGAATTGCAGGTGTGGGGGAGAGGGGGGTTGCTGGAGGTGTGAATGGTTGTGTGGAGAGGTGTTCAGGGCGGGTGTGGGGTGTTTTTTCAAAACCTCCAGTAGAACTCATTCAGATCTTCTGCCAGTTGTTGATTCTCCACAGCGCTGGGGGATGGTGTCTTGTAACTGGTGATTTCTTTCATACCTTTCCACACTGAAGCAGAATCACTGGAAGAGAATTTTTTCCTTAGTTTGCCGGAATAATTCCTCTTTGCCACTCTGATCTCCTTTTCCAGTGTGTATTTGGCCTGTTTATACAAGACTTTATCCCTGTTCTGTAAGCATCTGGCCTGACGGAGCTGTCTGAGTTTTGCAGTGAACCATGGTTTGTTTTTGTTGTAAGTTAGATGAGTCTTGGTAGGAATGCACATATCCTCACAGAAACTGATATAAGATGTTACAGTCTCTGTGAGCTCATCCAGATCATTTACAGCAGCTTCAAAAACAGTCCAATCAGTGAGAGAGAAACAGGCTTGTAAAACCCGCTCTGTTTCATTAGGACTCTCTCACCAGTGTAAATATATCAGTTCACATGTGAGTATAATTACTATTTTAAAGCACAGATTCATATACTTCTATTCAGATTTCATGTCCCTGTCATCTGTAGGTTTCAGTAAAATGTATGAGAGAAATGTAAATAGCAGTCTATGAAATGATCTTTTTACAGCCTATCAAAGTGTGTCCTGATTTATTATATAGCTAAGTAATAACTACCAACACCCTATTTTAATTATTTTCTTACTATTTATCTGTCACTGTTTGTTTTGTTTGTATATGCTTTGGCGATACTGCATGCAAAACAATGATGACAATAAAGTACTTTTCCACTGAGTTGAATTTAATTGAAATTTGGTCTAATCCATAGTATGGCAATAACTGCTGTAAGTTATCACTCATTTCCCTTAAGTTATTATTATTATTGTTGTTGTTGTTGTTGTTGTTGTTGTTGTTGTTGTTGTTGTTGTTGTTGTTGTTGTTGTTATTATTATTATTATAGTTAACAATAGTTTTTTATCTACTGTTAACTGTGATGCTTGGATGAACGTCTGAATTTCTTTCAGCAACCAGATTTTTTCGTTATTGCTGGCAGTGTTAATGATGGGTAAGATTTATTGCTATTGCTTGATTGCATGTGATAATTATCACAAATGAATAAACAAGCAATTTCTCTCTCTCTCCTCTTTCACTTCAGTTTACCTTTCTTTCTATCTTACCCATTGTGTCATTCTGTGAAGGTCATTAGTGTGATAGTGGGTGGGTGGCAACAGGTTGTGTGTGTTTTCCCCTAATCCATGAGGTTATAGGAGTGTGGTGTTTTGGTGTTTTTGGATGCATGTGTTCCTCTTCCAATTCAGCCTCTGAAGGGAAACATGAATCAGCGCCAGCAGATGTTCATGAAAAAATGACTGTGTAAAAAAAATTAAATAAAGATGAAAAAGAGTTGGAAGGAAGAAAAAAGGGAATAATATTTAAAAACACAAGGGAAAGAGAAAAATATGCACAGCCTCACAAACCATGAACGTCACTGTTTGTTAAACCTAAACTAGCAGCTTAAACTCACTGTTTGTCATAGAAGTTTTGTAAATGTGCCTGTCTATATTATAAAATAAAAACATAAAACTTTTCATTATTATTTTTTTATTCCAAAAATAACTTTTCAGTTTTATGTGCCTGTTATTGTTTTGCTTTTTTCTTCATGGCTATGTAAAGCACTGTGAATTATTGTATGAACTATGCAGTATTAATAAACGGGCCTTGCCTGTTTTAATTTAGCAACATTGTACTCAAACTATCCATTTTTGATGGTGGAGCAAAAATGAACAAAAAATCTATACATACACTCAAAATAAGGTTCCAAAAGAGTCTTATTGAGGTTACTCCATGGAAAAACAATTTTGGGTTCCCCAAAGAACCTTTCAGTGAACAATTCTACAAAGAACAATTTATTTTATTAGTATAAAGAACATTTTATAACCTAAAGAACCTTTTGTGCAATGAAAAGTTTCCATAGATGTTAAATGTTTCTCATGGAGCCATTGATGCAATAAAGAACCTTTATTTGTATATATTAAAATCTTGCTTATGTAATTGAAAGAAATATCACAGGAGAAAGTATCTTTACTGAACTGAATATAAGTATGGCTGTGATTCAGCCATGGCCTTGAAGTGCAGGTAATCAGCTGTGATGATATTCTTATTATATTTTTTTCTGAATGGTGACTCAAACGTTTGTCTGTCTTACTTGATGACAACAAGTTAGCCTACCCTTATGATCCCATTAACTGCGGTAATTGTGTTGAACTAAAGTTCTTGATATCTGAATGCTGTTTAGAGTTCTGTGTTGTTAATATGTGACACCAATTAAAGTGTGCAAGGCCAGTGTATCCCATCCACAAATGGCACAGTGTTGACAGTACTTGACACTCTCACAGCATTAGTTGAGGGTGTTTTACAAGAGGGAAAATCACATGTTAATGCAGAGCTTAAACACAAAGTACATAGCTGAAACATTCATGCTATCAAGATTAATGTAATAATGTTTTGATATTCATAATGTTTAATGGTCATTTTCATCATTAAGCATCTCTTTGAATCAAAATGAATCAAAATGGTCTTTGTTTATATTCTTAATATACATTCCTGCCCCCTGGTCTTATTGTGAACAATTCATCGGTGCATATTATTGCAAAGAAAACAATATCTGTCTTCTTAATATTTCATCAAAACATAATAACTTGCTTTGTTTCTCAAATGACTTTCCGTTTTCAGCTGACAGTACCAAGGAGGTCTATAATACTTGGAGAAAGCTATCCGTTGCCATTCCCATTCATCTCAATGGCAGTTCTTTGGCTGCCTGCCGTCTTTTCTCATGGGCACTCAATTCTGGATACTTTTTTTAGCCAATCACATGAGCCATAAATATCACGTGACTAATTACTCTGGAGCCACAGAAAAAAAAACGTCCTGACATGCTACTCTGGGTTGTGTTTCACAAAAGCAATGTTAGCCAAATATGATTCCACTGTTACTAACGTAGTTCAACATTCAAACCGTGGTTTTACCGAACATTCACGAACAGTATCACAAACTGATGTGTTTGTAACTACAGCTCTACCTCTCATCTTTCATTCCATTTAAGTATTTATACATAATTTCATATCTATGCACTTAAACATGTCAACAACCGCGGGAACCTCGAAGTATGACATAACAGAGAATCCATAATGAATCAAACATACAATAAAGCAAAACGACAGGGTTTAAAAATAGTCAAGTAGTCCTCAAATTCAGTACAGCAGCATTTTGGAGAAAAGACATTGTGGAGGAAGCTGCTGACTGCATGAACCGCATATATAGCCTACGGGAGAATGCCAATTACATACCGCATGTGAAAATGATTATGAATCACAATGAATGATTTTCTGTTGTTTTGTGTAAATGAATGCTGCATTCCCTTCTCATCCCTATGCCCTAAACCCTTTGGATGAAGGGTGTTGATAGGGGACCAAAGAGCTGTTCCTTGGGACACACTTCTGCGGCATCTTGCTGAGCCAATTAAAGAAGGCAGCATTGTTGCACAATTAAACCAGTGCAAAGAATTATGGGAATTAAGTGTCCATCAGTTGTGTCTTTCTATTCCTTTTATTCCAAAGTGCCCTTTGAAGTGGGCATTTTTGAGCACTTTGGTTTGGAACGAGCCTTAAATATGGCGGCCATGATTGTTTTCAATCCAAAGTGGCCTTCGGTGGCAAATTTATCCTGTTTGGAA
Source organism: Spinibarbus caldwelli (assembly GCA_039654775.1). Taxonomy (NCBI): domain Eukaryota; kingdom Metazoa; phylum Chordata; class Actinopteri; order Cypriniformes; family Cyprinidae; genus Spinibarbus; species Spinibarbus caldwelli. Next base: position 14,524,898 of record CM077219.1, on the reverse strand, counting down.
AGCAGAAAAATTCTCCAACAATGCATCATACTATGGCAGATAAGTAGTGAGCCGTTGTACTGAAAAAACAAAAATGCACATAGTCGCAAACTCTTCACTATACAAACTTTCTTGAACTGTGATTCTAAGGGCTTCTAACTGTGATTCTCTTTTGTCTTGCTGACAAAAATAATAAAATAAAATATTTACTCAGAATACAAAGCTACTTTTGAATGAACATCAATGGAGAAAGATGTTATTTGCCCACAATAGTATAGTTGTGGCATTATGCTAAACCAGACAAACGTCACCAATCGTTTTTATTTTTCCCAGACCACTTGGTTCCATTTTGGTATGTATTCACGATCCAATAATAAAAGGGAAAAACTGAGATTCAATCAATTCCCAAAGCACCAAATCAAGTCCCGCCCTACATTTTTTTCTCATTGAATATTCTGTTTCACTTGGAAAAATAACCACATTATGAAATAAAAAAATGGGTTGCAAATCCAGTTTTATGCTGACTGTAAACAAAAAGGTTCTTTCTGGTTCTTTGTTGGTCACTAGTCCCAGCTACACCATTAAAAGCGACCTTTTGCCACCATGTTATCCGTTTCTCTTTGTGTGTGTGTGCACTGTTATCAGTGTGTCTACAATTCAGTGTTGTAATGTAATCAGACATAAATAAGCATGAGGAAGTCACAGCTCAACGGGGGAGTGGAGGAGAGAAAATAAAGGCAGTGTAATTAAAGCAGCGGTACCCTCACACATATTAACCAGGGAATTTGTGACTGATTTACACACACCCACCATTTCCAAGCCATGTGTCTGTGTATCACTTACCATTCCATTGCCCCCTCCAAAAATAATTAAGCATCTTCAGAGAGGAATTGGGTTACCTGCACATTACAGTGAGAGATGTAAGGCTAGCTTACACTGGGGACCTGGAGGAATGAACACAGGGCGAGAGATGAAAATTATGGGAAGAGAGAGAGGTAGAGATGAGAAAGACAACTCATCTCTGATGCACGGTCCCACCTGTGCACATTAGCACCATCCAGTTACCATGGTAAAATGCTTTCTAGTTATGGATCTTGGTCAGGGACAAAATATTAAATTTGACATGAACAACAAGGCTCTTAGAGGTAGAGGTACATTGAATTCCCAGGGTTGTTTTCTCTTGAACTTCTACAGTTAAAATGAGTTTTTGACAGGGTTTATTTTGTGACAAATGACTGTACATTATGGTACCAAATAAATAAATAAGTACACATAAAATATTGATTTGAGTTAATATTATTTAGTAAATTCACCTGCATATGACCTTAAAGTTTCTGCTAAAAAAAAAAAAAATAGTACGTGACCATGTCCAAATCAGCCTAGCAACAAGACAAACACCGTAACAATATCAGTGATAGTAATAATTTGGTCCTCTGAGGCCATCTTTATTGTTGCCAACTGAGGCGGTGTTTATATGACACCGTTTTCAACTAAAAACTTTTTAAGCGTTTTGGCCATTCATTTACACAACAACAGTGTTTTGGGGGCCTGAAGATGCAAAATTTAAAAATGGGTTACAAAGTACAAGTTTTTGAAAACAATAGCATTATCATTTCCATGTAAATTATAAAAAATGTGAATTTGTGAAAATGGTCACATCATGCACATGCGTATTATGTGTTTAGTCTATTTGCATAGGAGTGTAGTGTTTCTTTACTCTTTACAAAATCACATCGCCAACTACTGGCCTGACATGCATAATACAGGATTTTTAGTCGTTTTTGTGGATCTGTGTAAACGGGATCATTTTGGTTTTGACAATGTTTGACAACGTTGTCATAAAAACTCAGAAGAAACTATTTCTGTTTTTAGTATGTCATTGTCTTGTAAACACCCTGATATACAAGATGTTGCTAGTTCAGTTTGTTTGAAACAATAAAGTTAGTCTGCGATTTGATATGAGAAACATGGAAGTAGCGCTGGTGTCGTGAGAAGTCTGGTCCTCCCTTGAAATCGCATCTTCAGTTAATACTTAGTACACAAACGACAGTAAAGGCAGGGTCGGTGATTTGGTTCAAAAACATTTTTTGTTATGCTGGTTGAAAGGCTCTTCACATGCCGATAGCAATCACTAAGATAAATTATGTAAATGTATTTATATGTATTTACATTGTCTATGGAAGGCGGAGGACCATAAAATGTTCGTCCAATCATATCCTTCGGTCCGAGGACTACAATAAGCTATCCTACCTGACTGTCAACTTATGTATTTGCATACCTCTGCACACTCTGTTCACGCAGACATGATACATCATCAGCCTGGTCCATAATGCTATTGCAGACCAAGCAAAATAGAAGGCGTTATTATTGTAATATTATGTGCTTTGTACTGTAATGTTTTCTCACCGGTGAAGGAGACATGAGGTAATCTGACAGCGTTGACATTGTCTCTCATCGAGTCGCTGGTTAGCCTATGGTCTGCCTGTGTGCGTTCATGTGTTTTGGAGGAGGCGTGGTCTTGGAGAGTGATTTGCAGAGAGGGTGAGATCTTATGCTTTCAGACCTAGCTTGCTATTGTTAGCCTCTCTGAAATCACCTACCCTACCTTTAAATCAAAATATATATACAACTGATTACAACTTAGCATTGTCACGACAGCAAAAATTCGGAAATATGACTGAATATCATGGTTGACCAATCAGAATCGAGTTATATGCGATCTGCGAGCCGTTCCATGTAAAATAAAACCACTTTTATTAGGCTACTGTGAGAGAGGACACAATTTAAAATATACTTTTAAAAGATACTATTCATTTATTTATGTGTAAAACTTTTTTAATGAGGAAAAATTACACAGTGCATCTTAAACAAGAGCAAAGTATGAACAATCAGAGAGCAGAACATCCAATTATATCCAAATAATTGGAATATGTTTCCTGGAGGGTTAGCTGATTTAAAATTCTAGTATGGTTTGTCAGCTTTGGTCACATGATGAACATAATGTCTTCTTCTCCACCTGCTATTAAAAGTCTGCATGCCAAGACAAAGCGATCAAACCTACCATGAAGAGGACATCATCCTTGAGAAAATTCACACAAAATATGTCTTGCTGGAACTAAACCTTCTCAAGAAGAACTTTACAGTTGTTTGTAATGACTCAAGCTGATATAAAGGGGACAAACTCAATGTCAGGTGTTTGTTTTATCTCTTCTGCCTCTTTGTGTAAGTATAATAAGTGAACAAGTGAATAAGTGTAAGTTCCATGGTAAATACAATAGATTATAAACACACTAACAGAGTATAGAAGGGCATTTAGAGAAGATTTGCCTGTGAGCGTATGATAACTGCCGCCTTGTTTTTTCCTTTTAGCCACTCCGTAATAAAAAGAAGGGCCGTCGAAGGACATGCTTTTTTAAAAACCAGCAAATCAGACGACATGTGGCGGAAGGGGGAAGGAGAATAAATAAAAGAGCACAAGAAAAAACTAATTTGATTGCGTGGCTGCACTTTAAAACACAATGGCAGATAATATGAATAATTAATTGTAACAGGTTCTTCTGACGAGGCGCTTGCAGTTTAATTACCGAATGTGTTGTTTGCACAAGCGCGCCGTAGATTAGGGCTTTTCAAAGAGAAGAGCTGAAGAGGGTGAGAGAAAGAGAGAGGGAATGGACTGAAATAGTTGAAATGAAATAGTTGAAAAGAGGGCTGAAATGTCTTTGAAAACTAAACTCGATTGGTTCCACTGTCAGGGTTCTAATGACGTTGAAACGAATCTGTTGCGGCTCTTGTTGACACGTCTTTATCAACCCTGCTCCAAATGTCAACATGAGTCCAAATGTCAAAGATGGCAAGTTCGGTTGAAGGAAAAGCTCAAGCGTCTTTGTGCCTGCTGGACCGACAGCAGTGTGTACGTGTGTGCAGCACTGCTATAATGTGCAAATATGCCTTGTGGTCCACAGAGAGCTGGATGTTCACAGAAAATCTGCATAATAATTAGTTAGGGAATAGACAGCAGCCCCTTATCAGTTCTAAGAGGAACTCAGAAAACAACACACACACATACAGGGACAGCAATACATGCAAACATAATAATACACACACATAAAAACATACACAGAGCCAGAAAATATTTTTTTTAAATATTTTGTGCCTTTCACCCACACAATGTATATTAAGTGAAGAATGTGGGCATATCAACAGACATGGAGAAGATTCTTCATATGCATGCTTCCCCTCTCACTTGACTCCTCTTCTCTGTCCTCCTACCAGATACATGGCTGGGTCATAATTCTTTTGAAGGGGTCACAAAATATTTACTGAATTTTTTTGAGTAAAAAAAGTCAGAATTAATTTTTTTACCTAGATTTATAAAGTGTGAAAAAATTTACAAAAAATAGTTTTTTTAAGGCTGTGTTTACAATTGAACTCTGATTGCTCTGTTAGTGTGGTTCATTTAAATATATGTGAACACTGCCACCTAAACCTTGGTGCGCACCAAACAAGCGGAACGAACCACGTAAGTGGGTCTCAGTCTGCTTCCAAAAAACTCTTGTGTGGTCCGACTGATATATGAACACAACACGGACCAAAGACATCTAAACAAATCAAAAACAGGATTGATGTCATAAAATGCAACCCTAAAAAGGACAAAATGCTTCTGTATCTTATGTTGCCTGTTACAGTTTGGTACAGGTGTTGAACAGCCGTCTCCTTGAAACAGATCTTTATTTGTGTGCAGCGGAGGAATTCTGGGCTCTGGTTTGACTCCTTTACACATTTCACAAACTCTCCGTGAGTTATACGCTGATAAAATGCCACCATGTGTACACACATACAATGAGCACAGTTAACCCAGCACAGAGCATTGTTTTGGATGCTTGGTAATTTTGCAAAATATACGTCATAAAAGTTGTCCAATCAGTTTGGACCACATTTTTATGCTTTTGGTTTTAAATCTGTAGTTCTGGTTCTAAAAATGACCGTGAATAGGGGCTTTTGCACCACGTAGTTTTAGGAACTTACCAGCATGGTGCTTCTTAGAGAACCAATTACCCCTTGAGCTGTTTTCCTGGTTGCATTCGCAATGGCAGCAGGAAGCGGCCAACAGCGACATCTTTATTTGCGACATTTACAAACTTCAACAAACGGTGAATGAAGGACGCCGTGATCGGAGCTGTTTTTGTTGTGTTTCGTGATAACGGAGATTGAATGTAAATGCACAATTTACGCGATTGAAAGAGCATGAAAATCTGACTAAAATCTGCACTTTACTTTTATATACTTGTATTTAGGAATAAAAGGGTCTATCCTCCTTCCTGGGATTGAGTGGGCCAAGTTACTGAATACCAAATAGGTATCTTTGACTTATAAATGTGAGTGGTCAAGTGTCTATGTGTATTGATTTGATGGCAGAAAAGATATCCAAAGTTCAGAATGACCCATTTCTGCCGCTTAGTTTTCCAGAAAGTTACAGTACTTTTTTCACAGTACAGTGAACTAGTTCAAAAGATCAAGGAAAAGTAGATTCCTTGTAACGTGGCCCATTTAATTTGTTTCTCTCTTCATCTATTGTTAACATTTACAATTGTGGTTGGATGAACAGTCCATGGCCATCCCTGAAGTCCTGATGAAACTGCAATTACACAAACAGGCACATACACACAAACACACAAATAATCACAGCAGATTATGTTGCTTGAGCCTGTGTCTCCTCTGGGAGCAGCCAGAAGCCCTCAGTGCACAAATCAAACTGCTGAACAAATGAACAGGAAAATCAGAGAATGAGAAAGAGTATCATTCAGGGTGGAACAACAAAAACTATTGGTTACATTCAAACGTATCACCAGGCCATATGGTGCCAAAGTTCTGTGACAGAACTGCATCTTTGTGGTCTTCTAAAAAGAATAGAGCTCTCAGCAATGTGAGACAGAAACAAGGTGTGGGTGTAGGTGTGTGTGTGTGTGTGTGTGTGTGTGTTAGAGCTGACCAGTTAAATGCTCTTCTATTGGGGCAAATTAGAAAGATATTTACTCTTGTCTGGTTCTAATATTGCCTAACTGTTTTAATCTACTGCCTTAAAAGGCATCCTCTTAATATTCTCTACACAGGACAGCTCTGACCCACACCGAGATGAATACAAACAAATGAATATGAATATACACACACAGTTTCCTCCCAATTAGAGGCAACCATTGGAAGAGAGTCTTATGATCTTCAAATGTTGTGTAGCTCATTCCATTTTACCCCATGGAGAGAAAATGCAAGTGCCATGTGTGCACAGCGTCCCATTCTAATGACAAGCTTAAATGAGCTTGAAATGTTCTCGCATATACTTTGCTGAGGAGAAAGATCTTCATTATGAACTGGTAGAAAGACAAAAAACACAAATGAGAGCTCTTTAATATTGTAATGGTTTCTTCAAGGCAGCAATAAGAATAAAATGAGAGCAAATGGAGAAACATAACTTCATTAAACGGCTGAAAAATATTTAAAATAGAGAATATTTTTATTTTTCTTATTTTCAGATTTTAATTTTAGTTTAAGTAATTTTATGTTTTAATTTTTATTTTAGTTTTAGTGATTGTAGTACTTAAATTCAACTTACTTCTGCTACTTGCAAAGGTCATATTTGTAATAAGTATTTAAGTATTAGTTTTTCATTTAATATTTATATTTTATCTTATTTCAGCTTTATTTTAAAGCTGCAGTCCGTAAGTTTTGCCTCTTTGTCGCCATCTCGGTTTGAAAACCTGGAACTGCAGCTGCTTATGGAATTATCTTGTTTGCGTGGGGTTGTGAGCTGGCATGGCTCCAGCGCGGATGAATCTAATGTTTTGAGGTGAATGTGTGGCAGTCAGTTACCGCACCGGTGTAGATACTGTACTTAGGAATCACAGATTCTAGCCTACGTCTTGGAATATATGACTCAAATAAGAATTTTCACCAGATATTGCCATCTGAACAAGTAACAAGTCTGCCATGTTTGTTCTGACCAACTGAGGAAAAAAGCATTACAATAAATCGTGCTACCAATGGTAATTAAATCTAACGATCGGTTAGCTCATATCACATCTAACAGTGCAAATTATTATTATTGTTATACTTTATTCTCAAATTATTCATGTTAACATCAGCATTGCGTGCCAATGAGTATAGGTGTGTATTAGCGTGTGTAGATTTAAATTTCTGTACAGTCTAATCTAATTGTCATGCCATTCGAATTTAATATTAAGAAATTCTTTTAACCCAAAAAGCAAACTATGCTCCCTTCGAACTGGTTGTCTTTAAAATACAAATTGTGTGTAATTTGTAATCAGAAGCACATTTAAAACTGAAATATAATTTAATTTCATTCACATGTGTTTCATAAACACATTATCCTTTCTGGATTACAATCCGCCATCAAAATGATACATTTAATTATTCTAGCTGCTGTGAGAAAAGGCTATAAACGATCTGTCACCTGCAGGATCCTCACATGCGATTGTCACGGGTTGTTGAGGTGAGGAGCTGAAGGAGCACGAAGGAGGCAGATCTCAAACAAATAAATCCAATAGGAATGCAGGAGAACACAACCGCATTAAATGACGTATACGACAGGACAAAGAAACTAAGAACTGAACACTCTTAATATACACAGGATAACGAGGGACTAAACTAGATAATTAATAAAACACACCAGGAACTAAATCAAAGACAATCAGGGACAGGAACAGGAAAACCAAAGAAGGAAAAACAGGAACTAAACCGAAACATACACGTGACAGTGATAGCCTAGTAGCCGGGACAACTTCTTTATGTTTACAGACGTGATGTAATGACATAGTGCCATGCTCGAATTTCCCACGAAAACCTACCCGTACCACTCAAATTAGAAAACATTATTATAAGCTAACCGTTGTGAATCGGGCTAAAGTAATGCGATAGTTTTGAACACTGGCTGGTTATGTACTTGCTCAAATATTGATTTCGGATCATTTTTAACCCAAAAAAGTTACGGACTGCAGCTTTAATTACCGAAAACACTTTTTAATAGTTTTAGGTAATAATAACAGCACTGCTGTAAATATGATTGAATTTTTTTTACAGTGTTATAACAGCTTAGTCAGTTCCTGCAGTACTTACTAGATGAATGCTCTGTTTGCTATTTTAGAGTTTCCAGCCTGTGTCGACTCTCAGAAGTGTCAATTATTAATATCTTAATTAGCTCGTGAAACATGAAAAGTGTGTTTGAGGTATTTGATCTGAAAGCTGCCTGGAAGGATGCAGCCTGTTTCCAGAGTCTCACTCGTGGAATTCTAATCGCTGTTTGGAAGGATGGAATACTGATTTCCAGGGCAGAGGAGAACAAAAGACAGGAGATGTGTTCATCTATTCAGAAGAACATCCCTCAATTTACAGTTACGCACTCACAGCATGTAAAGGTCATTTTTGTCCTTTTCGAAGTCCCTGGTCACTTTAAGGCAATATTTATTTTAGGGTGGACTTTTTCTTTAACATACTTACCTAAACCAGACAAACTTCTCAAGTTCTTTATTATTCTCGTACTTATGGAAGAACAGTTCCATCTTTAAATAAAAAGAGCATTTTCAATAAGTAGAAATATCAGTGACATAGTTAAAATGTTAAACTTAAAGGAACAGTTAACCCATTACCGTTATCTGTTTGGTTACCTACATTCTTCAAAATATCTTCTGTTCAACAGAGGAAAGAAATTGTTACAGATTTGGAACAAGTTAAGAATGAGTAAAGGATTTAAAAGATTTTTTTTTTTTTTTGTTTTGTTTTTAGGTGAACTATCCCTTTAAATATAACATAACATAGAACTCCATTAAATGAATTGTACACCTAAGAATGGAAAAATAAACATATTAAATATATATTAAAAAACATTATATTAAAATATTTAAATCACAACTGCAGCTATACCTCTCATGATTGTGAATTCGTGATTTCATATCTCACAGTATGACTTTGCATCTTGCAATTACAAATGAGATCATCTAAATATCTTGTGTGTGTGTGTGTGTGTCTGTGTGTACACGTGTTTGTGTGTGTGTGTGTGTGTGTGTATGTGTATTGCATAGATTTATATGCGACATACTTGCATAGATTTATTTTCTACTTTCTATGTCAAAGATTTGCAAAGCATATTGTTATTTCTTATTTTAAACTTGATTTTTTAATCTGAGCTGGGAAAAGCTGCTGTATGTTTTTTTTTTTTTCCATTTCTCTCTCTCTCTCACACACACACACACACACACAATTGTAGTCTGTGCAAACACATAAGTTCTACCCATTAGTAGAGATTGGTAAACTACCACACAAACAGCTCAACACTGGACTCATTAAAGATGCCATCGAATTTTTATTTAAACCTCATTAGAGCCCAATCAGTGTGCATGAGGTGCTACCAGCACTTGTGTGTGGGTGATTGAAAGATAGAAATATTATCAATATGCAAACTCTAACGCAACGCTCCCATTTTATCTCTATTTCTACCAGCAGCTCACTCTGTCTATCTATAGTGTCCTTGGCCTGTTCACAAGACACTCAACATTTGACACAAAGCTGTGTCCTAATACTTCATCAACGAAAAAGAAAAGCCCACAGCCTGCTGCAGAACAATATCTATTCATCCATTACATTCATATCTGGCCAAAAAAAAAACATGTTGTGATGAAAATGGGGAGGGGATGGTTTGAGATGAAAAAGGCATGTATCAAAAAGCTGAGTGGAAAAGAGAGACACGGAAAGAGGAAGAAAGAAAGAGTGGTTAGCAATGTATGGCCTGGATTTGGTGGTCTTAGGTCGGAGCCGTTTCTGCCTTCAAACACAAATGGGGTTTGAATCCCTCTCATTCCATCTGTAGAGGAGGTCCACTGAGTGCGAGCACACACACACACACACACACACACTGCATAGAGCAGGTCGTGGTGACCTCCAAGCTTAAATACAAACCCTAAATCTTTTGAAGCTCACACTGATTTCAGCACACAGAAAGGGCAAGCAGTACATTTCACCAGTTGTGATAAACACACACACACCTACACAAAAACACACAATACTCACACATAAAGGACACCAGTATTGAATGGAAATGTAAAAATAATGACTGAATAATAGATCATATTAGATTTGTCAAGTTTAGAATTTGAGATTTAAAAAATAATGTCAGCGCTGGAAGGCAAAAACAAAGATACCAACTATAAAAATACAGCCACAGTTGGTGTCTGTTGTTGCCTTCCAGCGTTGACATTTAAATATATATGTGGCTCCTGCAAATATTAATTTATTTACCACAGGAATTTATGAGTTTTCAAGATAAATGTATTATATGATCATTTTTGTTCAGAAAAATAAATAACTCTTGATTCTAGGTCATATTTTTAATCTGTTTACTGACTGACACTTTCCAGTAGACACCTATTTTTTTTTATATTATTAATCATTATTAGTTATTACAAACATATTACATATATAAGCAGTTCTCCACACAGAAAAAAATAGAAACACACTTCAATTAATATTAATATCAACATTAATTTTGTTCATGTCTGTATTAATATTCAAGCATTTTTATGTATCCTTTTGGGGGAACTTCTTGTGTTTCGTCTAGAAGAAGAAAGTATACATTAAAAAAAGAAAACAAAACTGAAATGTTTACAATAAAGATCTAATCTTATATTATATACTTATATAATATCTTATATACTGAAAAATGGCTTCGATACAAAGAAATTTCTAGTAAATTTCAGAAACAGTTACAAAGAAACGTTTTATGTTAACACTGAATTTATTTAGTTTTTTAATATGTCCCCTTTAAATGCAAATGAACTATAGTTAATAAAGTTTTTGAGGTCCTGGCATTAATCTCACCAGCAGACTGCTGAACAAAAATAAAAGGTCAAGAATCTGGACTGATGTTATCACACGGTTTGATCTTCACGGACAGAGAGTAATCTCCAGTCACACGGCAGAAATTAGCATTAGCCAGCTACCAGACAGAGTGGAAACGGAGAACTGCAGGCTGATGAGCTTGGCCACTTATGCACGTTGCTGTGGTAACTCTATTATAGGGAAGGTAATAGAGAGCGACGTTTGTTTGTAAGCTTGGAATTTGTTTAATTACGGAACTGCGAACGAAGCAGGCTCACATTTGCATATGTAAATCCAACACAGGATTGGGTGTAATGGTTTTGGCACAGATAGGAATATTATTTATCTCTCTCCCTCTTTATGTTATAAGAGAGAAAAGTTTTATTGTATATTAGTATCTTATTTATTTTTATGACCTATTTGTGTTTTATAAAACAAATGTAGTTGTTTTTTTTGTGTGTGTGTGTGTTTTTTTACATTTATTTCCATACATAAAATGTCCCAACTACCATAGCTTAATTTAATGAATAATTGGAAATATTATTATCACTACACACTCTTTAAAATAAAGGTGCTTCACGATGCCATAGAAGAACCTTTTTTGTATAAATGGTTCCATAAAGAACCTTTAACATCTGAAGAATCTTTCTGTTTTTCAAAAGGTTCTTTGTGGCAAAAGAAGGTTCTTCAGATTATAAAAAGGTTAGAAAGAGATGGTTCTTTAAAGAACCTTTGACTGAATGGTTGTTTGTGGAACCAAAAATGATTCTTCTATGGCAACGCTGTGAAGAACCTTATAAGCACCTTTATTTTTAAGAGTGCATATAAAATATACAGGAAACCAGTTTGAAAACAATCATCACTGCTGCAGTTCCATTTGATGTCACTAGAGGGCAAATATGACGATACTTCTCTTTAAAGGGATAGTTCACCCAAAAATGAAAATTCTGTCATCATTTACTCTACCTCAAGTTGTTCCAACCCTGTACAATTTTCTTTCTTCCTTGGAACATAAAATATGATATTTTGAAAAATTCTGGTAACCAAACGCTTGATGGTCTCATTGACTTCCATGGTATGGGGAAAAAAATTTTAAAATTTAAAAAAAACTATGGAAGTCAATGGGGACCAGAAACTGTTTGGTTACCAACATTCTTCAAAATATCTTCTTTTGAGTTCAGCAGAAGAAAGAAATTCACAAAGGTTTCGAAGAGCTCAAGGTTGAGTAAATAATGACACAATGTTCATTTTTGGGTGAACTATCCCTTTAAATGCACCTTTACAAGCAACATATTCACAATCCTGCTGACAGAGGGGAAAATCCCTACCCTTAAATTCCACCTTGCACTATCTCTTCTTTTGCTCTTTCTCCCTCTCTCTCCATCTGTCTCTCTCTGTATGTGGTTTATATGGAGGATTCATCAACAGTAATTAGCCATCTTGAGAGGCTGACACTCAGCACTGTTCCTAAGGGAGGTTTTTCCGCACTAGGTTGAAGGGTCTAAACGTGTCACCACACAGGTGTGCACAGATTTCACCCATATGTGTTTTTGTGTGTGTATGTGTGTGTTTCTGATTAGTCACATTAGCAGCGCTGCATGTTACTAATTCACAAGGACAGACGAGATGTGGCAGCAATGACTCCCTGCAGGGCAGCAAGGAGAGCGTGTTAGCCGGGTTCAGAACGCAAGTTCAGTTTGCGACATTTGAGGTCGTGAGGCAAAGCTGGGCTCCTACTTGAGCGTTAACCACACCAGTGACAGATGTGATGCTTCTCTAAAAATATACCCAGCGGCAGAACTACACAAACACACACAAAAACACAAACACACACAAAAACACAAACATGCATCTGGTTGAGCATTTACTGTGAAAATAATGTTTACATGCTCTAACATTCCTGTATACATGTACCGAGCTTATTCTGAGAAAACATAATACAAAAGCACATAAAAGTGTGACAAGCTGCAAAATACGATTCCTTCATTAATATTTGCAAAATTTGTAATATTTCATAAAATAACAGTAAAAGGATCAAGTCACTAGCTGGGTTTCCATCCAAAGTTGTGAATATAACTTATGCACAAAATTGGATTATACCATAAAACATTTGTGAATAAGCACCGTTTCCATCCAACGGGTCAAAGAAAACAAAATCATCACTCCCTGATAAACTGGCACTAAATATTACTAAGAAAAGTAGGAGAGATTGAATATAATAATTTTCATATATAATAAATTACTTGTGCATCCGAGCGAGCAAATGAAACAATAAATGCAGCCATTGCTTTCGGAGGTGGATGCCTGCTGTTTGGGAATGCAGTCGTGTAAGACAGTTCTGGGATGTAATTATACAGAAATGTAATTATACAGAAATGTAATTATACGACTTTGCTCGGGCATTTTAGAATGACCATAACAACATTTCAGATGCTATGCAATGAAATAAATTTATTTATTTATTTATTTATGTATTTTCCCCTGTATGATTTCTATGGTAAAACACCATCAATATCAAAGGTAATTTTGCTTATGTGTTTGCTCATACAGCTTGCGACTTTTATATATTTTCCCTTATTTTCAGTGGGTCCTATTACTAGCTAGCAACACTAGAAGAAGCTAAGTGAAATTTAATTTATGGAATTGAAATTTAATTTTAGATTGAATACCATTATTTAATACAATTCTAAATTCTAATTTAAATTTTTGATGTGCAAACTATTGTAAAACACAGACTGTGATGACAATTTTAATAGCGCTGAAAATCAGTTTGAAGCCAATATTTTTACATTAATATTATAAAACATAAATATATTCTTATTACATACATTTTCATCATCATAGTGTTTGTTGAGTGATAGAAAAGGGGAAAACACTGACTGTGAGAAAATGGCATAAGCAGTCGATTGCAGTCAGTAAATGAACACACTAGAACATCAACAGATTCATCCAAATTAATTCCTTGATACAAAAAATTTGATTTTGTAGTTCTGAAATCTGCAATGCTCTGTGATAAAGTATCCTGACTTTAATATGAACATGAGTCGGACAGGAATGGACACACATGACCAAAATGGACACAACAGACTGACCGCTTGTTTTTTGTGAGCAGAAAAATTCATCTCACTTGGACAAGACCACACAAACACACTCACACACCAAATCCATTAATAAGCATCCATTTGTGGCCCCAGGTCTTTTCCTCTTGTGTGTGTTCCTATCGTTCCTATCTCCCTAACAGATGTACTGATTCATGGCATCACCAGAAGTACCCCCACCTCTCCTACGTCTTTCCCTCCACACAGAACACCAGCGCTGGGCTGAGACTACAGCTACACATCACCAATTAATCTCCACAGAGGACGTGTCCAAGACCAGATGGTCCTGTCTTTGCTTGTGTGCAAGCGTGTGCGGGTGTACGTGTACATGTTTTATTGCATTATTAACAGCTTTCCTATGACCTTGCTGCACTTTGCTATTTTTTTTCCCCACCCCATCTTCTCTATCTGATAGAGACCCGTGTGCGTCTGTAAATCCTCTTGTGGCTGAGCTGCATGTTTGCTTCTCGTTGCCTATGTTGAGTGACCTGAAATCACCAGGGTCAAAAAGCATCCTCCTTCGTTTTCTCTCTCTCTCTTGCCATTTCTCATTCGCTCTCTTGCTTTATAAACCACACAATGTTTAGAACAGAATAATGTAGAGATAAAGTTTCAAAAATAAGAGGATGTAAAGCACTCTGATTTGGGCATTGCTACAGCAATTGTAAAAAACATCATATATAAAAAAGAATATATTTATCAATTCCATAGGAGTCTTGCTGGTTAAAGGGATAGTTCACACAAAAATAAACTACCAGCATTTACTCACCCTCATGTTGTTCCAAATCTGTACAAATTTCTTTCACTTTCTGTGTAAGAGAAAACAAGATCATTTGAATTAAGTTTCAGCTATTGTTGTCCATATAGTGAAAGTCAATGGGATCCAGTGTTGTGTGGAACTCGCTGACATTCATTGTATGGAAGATATAATATGTTTTAAAAAATCTGTGAAATTTAAAGAACCAGAAGCTGTGGTTGCCCGAACTTTACTGTTACAAATCTGATAGCAACATCTTAGGTTTTACAGAATTAACATTTACAGTTAAAATGTGATATTTCATGAACTAATATAATGTTGAAATACCAACCTACTCAAGTACAAAAATCTGTTTCGTACCTTTATAATACACTGACGACCACCAAAAACAAATGTGGTAAATGAGTAACATTTACTGTAGAATTAAAGATCATCGCAAGTCGTTGTCCCACGCAAATACAAAACATCATCATGGTAATGATTTAATAAGCATTAATTTAACAACATGAGATGTAACATAACCCAGTCCCACTTTATATTAGGTGGCCTTAACTACAATGTACTTAAATTTAAATTAATCATTTGATATAATGCACTTATTGTGTACATACATGTTTTTACATTGTATTTATATTTTTTAAAAATACCTATATATAGTTACATCTGTAATTAATTTGTGTAATTACATTTTTAATTACACTGTTGACCCATCCCCACCCTTAAACCTACCCATACCACCAAACCAGTCCCTAACCTTACCCATATCCCACCTCAATAGCAGAAGTGTTTTGCAACACAATATGAATACAATAAGTACATTGTACTTATTTTTTGATGTAAGCACATAGTAGTTAAGGCCACCTAATATAAAGTGTGACCCATAATCCTAATGTATATAATCAATACGATAAAAACTAAGAAGAAACTCAATATTACTTCTAATTTCAATGAAAACCATCAAGTGTCTCGTAGCGATTTCTGGGAATATCAATTAAATTTTTTTCCACTGTAAATTATAAGATGACGTTCTTTTTTGGGTCCAAAAAACTGTAAATTTAACAGTATTTTACTGTAAAATGTCCTGTTAGATTTATTACAGCTTTTCATCACATAAAGTAACAGAACTTGCACCGTTAAAATTACTATAATTTTTTACAGTGTACAGACAAAAAAATAAAATAAATAATAAAAAAAATCTTCTTTTGTGCTCTGTGTAAAAAAGAAAGTCACACAGGTTTGGAACGACATAAGAGTGAGTAAATTATGACAGAATTTTCATTTTTGGGTGAATTATTCCTTTAAGCTAGTTAAGCAGAGACGTGAATATGATAGCAGAATGAGACTTGCTGCTCTGGTGTAACGGATGACAGGTTACAGGAGAAGGTGATTTCAGAAAGCCCACTCATTCTCTCTCCCCCTTCTTCTTTTCTGACACATGGCATGGGGCTCCACAGTTCCTAAAATCAATGACCCAATATGTTCAGGCACAGATAACAGATGATCAGAAGATAGACATAATGGTCCCCACGCAATTGGTGAGTGTCCATCACCAGCGTGAATATTAGATGTGAATCAGATGGGGAAGGTGAGCAGGCTGAGAAGGAATCTCGTGGGAATGTCAATTGCCGTTAAAGTAACGACAATGTGGAAGACAAATGAAGGCAATATCTGTAAATGGAATTAAACTTGTATAAAACGTGGATACGGGAGAATTTGAACATTTGTCAAGACTATTGCACCAGATGCGCCAAAGTTCTTATTGGGGAATGAGAGGATAAAACTCCTGGAAATGGCACGCCCTGGATTCATTTCAGGGATAACTTCCTGACAGGAGGGGAACCACTTAGTTTACTCTTTGCTTTTCTTCCTTTTCTACTAAACCAACAAGACAAGCAAGAAAAAGCCCATTCAACCCCTTCATTTCTTCAAGGTACAATATTCCTTAAAATCCTTGGGTCTACAAGAGACTTAAAATTAAATATATACAGTATATATACATATATATGTGTGTGTGTGTGTGTGTGTGTGTGTGTGCGTGTGTGAGAAAGAGAACAATTATAATTAAAATCTTTAAATTTGTATACATTTTTTTAAACTTTATTTAATATTCATAGAAAATAAAATATAATATAAAAATGCATTTTAGATAATATTCTGTTATACTTTATGTTTTTTAAATCCCTCTCCTTTTTTGCATTTTAAACAATATGTAACGCTAGTGTTAGAGTTTTTTTATACATATATATAAAAATAAAACAAGTCAAAAGAATAGAAAAAGAACAGAGAATGCTAGTGTTAGAGGGTCATAAACCTGGCTGTTTACTATGAACATTTTGGCTCATATGACAAATTGCTTGCAAATTGCTTTGGATAAAAGTGTCTGCTAAATGAATAACTATAAAATGCAAACCTTTGTAAACCAACATTGCTGACCCTCATGCAAACCAGCACTAACCAGCATTGAAAAACAGGATTTTCACACTGGACCGAGCTGGTCTTTTTTCGCCACGGGAGTCATCAAAGAGCTCCGGGAACTGTATGATTTTAAAATAAAATCCTAAATCTTGTTTTCCTCTAATGTTAAAATGGAATCTCGCCTCGTTCACCCCAGCGCTTGAGATGAATGATGAGGGATTCCTGCTAGCCGCTTGAAATAGCATGGAACGGCTATTGATATTCATACCACAACGTTTCACTACAAACCCTGAGTGGAAAGTCAGAGGTTCCGTGGTAATCGCCTCGGTTACTGGGCCAGGGCCATTTCCAGGCTCTGATTGTGAATTTAGTTCCTGTTTTCACAGGTATCTCCCATCCCATTACAAGCTGTCGAGGTGGAAAATGAACATTTTTCCCCCAACAATACTTTTTTCCGCCTGCAACACTTTCTTCACCTATCTGGCGGCACAAAAAGCCTTTACCTCAAATAATACAACAGCCTAAAACATTTTTGTCCTCATTCCATTTCTGTGTTTTACACATTTGGGAAGAAATCCATCTAACCTGACCATATTTCCAAATGCCTCAAAACATGACCGGCACCATTAAATAACGTGTTCAGTGTAATGTTCACTTTATGTGTGTATTTTGGGCTCACTATCTTTGTAAGTGATGGGATCTCTCATACAGCCATCATTAACACTATTTTATCACTTTACCCAAGGAACACATGATATTTTGCATTGCGGAGGAGGAGACAGACATGCAAAAGGCAAATGCTCAAACTCTGCATTCCGTTGGCGCCTACCCAGCATGCACCTGGACTCAGATGTCTTGGTAAATTTTATGTATAAACACAGCAAGCCTGTTATTCCACTATGAACGTGTGGATAATTGCCGAGACTATCTAATATTTATCTTAACACGTATCCTCACCCCGGTGACAGAATAACAGGAAAGAGAGAACAGAATTGCAATGTAATACTGTGACATGATCGGGGGAGCTTTTAAAAGGCTCGTTATTACCGCCTCAAAACTCGGGCCTAATGACTTGTCTGCTCCAATGCTAAGGTTTCACGTAATTGTCTCTTAAACACAAATATGAACAGTGTCGTCTCATTATATCCGGCTGGAGTTCTTAAGTTTCAGGCCTGAATGAATTATTCCTCGCCCCTCATCATGACCGTCTTTCTGCACACCCCTGCACACCAATGATAAGAAACAAGAGTACAAGTACAAGCTATATTTCTTGTTTCTTTTTTTTTGGAGCAATATATTCTATTTGTTAAACACACTGAAGACCAGAGTAATTAAATGTAATTTTTAAACACAAACACATTACTATAGGAAGACAATTTCAAAACAGCTTATTATACATATAGAATATTACCCTCTTAAATTAGTTCTGTCATGACAACTCTCAGAGAGTTTAGCATAGTAATATACATGGCAATGTTAACGTGTTTGGTCTTGGTGGAATAGATCTGCTTCACTGCTGCTGTTGCAGAGCAAGTACTGAGACTTGCTACTGCCAATACATCCACAGACATGCTGCTGTGAGCATGTAAGAAATACTGCTGCTGCACATATTACATATATGAAATAATCCCCTTAGCATACATGAAACACCCTATAGCAGATCTATACAGGGGGAGCTGAGGAAGGAGGAGGGTTTCTAAAGCGCACTGCAACTGCTACAGCAAGCACTAGCCAAGTATTTGAATGTTGAGCAGCAATCTCATTGACTGCTGATATGAAAAGAACCTATCAGCTGCACCATGTGAATAATCACGTGATTATATCGGATTGAGTTTGAATCTATCAGTCTGCGCCATCTAGAGTTTTATGACAGAACTTTGTATCTATTCACTAAACACATAGTTTATAGTTTATGTAATTTAATTTAAACTCTCAAGCCATCCAAGATGTAGTTGAGTTTGTTTCTTCATCTAAACAGATTTAGGGAAATTTAGCATTACATCACTTGCTCACCAATGGATCCTCTGCAGTGAATGGGTGTCGTCAGAATGAGAGTCCAAACAGCTGATAAAAACACAATAATCCACAAGCAATCCACATGACTCTAGTAAAAGTGAAAATCTGCCTGTTTGTAATAAATTCATATATATTGAATATAATCCATAATAACACTTTCTCCAGTGAAACGTCCATCCCCTGTTGTCCTCTCACATCAAAATACTGACATATTTGAACTATTTTCACTTGTAAATGGTGCTTGATCTGTGATATTTCGCTCTTGATTCATGTGACAAGTCAACTTTTTCAATGGAGAAAGCAATATTATGGATAGAGGACTCATTTTAGTTGGAAACAATGGCTAAAGCAACAGGTTGAAGTTAAAACATTTTAACAAAGGATTTGTTCGTTACAAACATGTAACTTTTCACTTCAAAAGATGTTTATTGATGGACTGGAGTTGTGTGGATCACTTGTGGATTACTGTGATGTTTTTATCAGTTGTTTGAACTCTTGTTATGATGGCACCCATTCACTGCAGAGGGTCTACTGGTGAGTAAGTGATCTAATGCTACATTTCTCCAAATCTGTTCCAATTAAGGAACAAACTCATCTACATCTTGGATGGTTTTGAGAGTGAGTACATTTTCAGCAAAGTTTCATTTTTGGGTGAACTACTCCTTTAAGCTGAGCAAATAACATAAAAAACCCCACTTGACGTGACCTGAGAATCTTTAAGACTTTCTTAATGTTTTTAGGAACTAATTAGGAGTTAATGAGATTGAATAAATTAATAAATGTGCAAAATGTACAGTGTGGGGCCAAGAACTGCCAATAATTCGACTTATTACCTCCAATACCCTCATCCAGAAACATGGTCGTGTCACCGTACAGACCGTATTTCTACAAGGGAATGAAGCAGTCAAGCCTATGAGGACTGTTTGCAACACAGAAGCAAGATTGTAATGGATAATTGGCAACACAAAGACTAACCAAGCACGGGTGATTGCCTGTTTTTTAAAATTCTCTTCCAGTCCTTGTATCAATTTGCAACTAAATAGAAAAGGCCTGTGCATTGGAATCAGTAATGTGGGCTTTCTCTCCTTCTGCCTCTCTCTATCCCTCTCTCTCTTTCTGTCTTTCTCTATGGGTCAGCGGCAATCGGGGACTGAGGGGGTGGTAGTGTATAAAAATATAAAAGGCCTTGCGCTTTGATTCCTGCGAGGACCAGTCAAGAATAATAATGCATTACACCCCACAACCCTGCAAAAGACGCTGGAAGTAGCCACACGTCTCAATGTCTCACTGGAGGCTTTGAAGACTCGCCGCTCAGTATAATAGCGCCCTCTATGGATGTTATTATTAAATGCAATCAAATGGGAAATTAACAATCCCATGAACTTTGACACCAGTGGAACAGACGAATAAATTATGGCTATATATATATATATATATATATATATATATATATATATATATATATATATATACTGCATACAGAAACTAATTAAACACAAGAAACTAATTAAACACAAACACTACAGACCTGAAGGAGTGTTGAAGCTGCAGAAAGAGAAGAAGAAAGTTTGTCCACAGCATCAGCACAGGTGTTTGATGTCATGGCAGCTGGTGGGGTGGGTCCACCTGTCTTCAACGCGTCCCACAACCCCCACCCTAGCTGCTGTCTCCATGGTGACAGATGGAGTCCAGAGGTTCTGATGTATTCTCACCGCTCCTCCCTGCGGTCTGTCCCTTCAGTCCATTGTGGCCTGCTCATTTGGACTCTTCAAAGTAGCACAGGTTAACTGCTTACAGAGAGGGTCAAGACCGAATGAATGACAACAGAGATCCTCACGTAAGCAATTAAGAAGCGGAAAATTGGTTTGTGGTCACAAATAGCATAAAGAAGCGAAATCCTTGAAATCGAACAGTCTTAATATAGAAAAGACAAACCTGACGGACAGTAGAAATCATGGATAAAGGGATTCTTTAAAGGAATAGTTCAACCACGAATGAAAATTATGTTCGTTCAATCTCGGAAATCATCTCTGTAATATCCGAATTGTTTTTTTTTTGTTTTGTTTTTTTTTAGATGGAAATTGAGATTTTGTTTAAGTCTCCTGCTTCTCATGAGAAAAATATACATTTGTCTCCTCAACAATATCTCAAACTCTCCAAGAGATTTCTCAAAATATAAAAGTCAAAAGTCAGATTTCAATGTAAACTCAAATATTTCTCATTAAATTCTCCCAAAACCAAATTTTCTGAGCTGTATCTACATTTGTTGTATAGCTCTACTATTTTGCTAATAATAAGTGAGACAGTTAATAACTGTCTCACTTATTTAGTTTTTGTAACATTTTTAAATGTGTTTGAAAGTCTGTTATGCTCACCAATTTTAATATATTCTACGATATAATTTCTTTCTGTAATGGTGATGCTGCCATTATTTCAGTCTATTATTATCAATGTTGAAAACAGCGCTCCTTAATGTTTTATGGAATGTGTGATATATTTTTTCAGGATTCTTTTATGATTTGAAAGTTCAAAAGAACAGCATTGTTCATTGTTGAATGCAACCTTTCAGAATAAAAGTATTAATTTCTTTTGAAAAATGTTTTTTGAACGGTAATGTACTGTATGTATAAATTCTTCACTTTATATACTTTACCATTGTTTTTACAAACTCTGTATCTGTTTTGTACCCAACTATTGTCTGTATTGTCGATATCCTGGAATGTGAAACATCTGAGACAATGTTGATACCTAAATAAAACTACATAGAAACAAAGTGCAACCTATGATCAAGATTCCAATGGAACAAGCAAGAATACCTTAAATTTAAGAATGTGTTTTTGCTCTTTTCTTAATGTTAGTATATTCAAAAAAGACAACAGTCAGTGTATATAAGGTCTGTGTTCTCCTGAGGTTAGTCTGTGTGTGTTTTACACTGCAGTACATTCTACACCCTCTACGGTCCACAAGTTGATGAGATGGCTCCTGTATTGCTCATCCTGTGGGTGACTGATCACAATTCCAGTAAATGGCTCTAATCCATGAGCATGGATGTGTCCTAGAGGACCTAATGATGTTAATTTGTTGAACTTACTGCAAACTGTACCGAGTGTTAATTTTAACCGATCGCGTTCATGTCGACTAATACCACGCGTGTGAAGGAGGGCGTTCAACAGCAGCCAAATGAACATCAATGACTGCTGCCTCTGTGGGGAGAAAACAAGTGCCGACACAGGAGGCAATATAAAGCCCTTAATAAACACGAAAATAAATAACTAGGCAACTCTAAAGGGGCCATGAGACCTACATCTGTCTCATTTCCTGTCAGGAAGTATCTCAGTTCAGCCCTGTTCCAGTTTTTTCGCACACGTGTTCGCAAGCGCGCACTCGTTACCAGTATGTCTGAGTTATGACTAAAGGGCGATCTTCCACAACAGCCACAAAACTGCATCGTTTTGCCTCGCGTCCGTCAACACGGCTCCCGCCGGATCCACAATGGCACATTAAGCAATCCTCACCCATCCCATAAAATAGACATACTGCAGCCCTGGCTGCAACAGTAGACACTTTCTTCATAAGCGCTGTGGGTTTGCAGCCAAAAGCAGAATACCCTCAACCCCTTTATGACGATAAAACCAGATAGTCAGCCATTTTGGATAAAATGGACTCACGATTCTCGATCATGGACTGATTCAGCTAGCTCGAAGTCTCCCACTGTGCAAAATGACAGCCTGCGAGACTCGAATGACCATTGGCCCCGGCGGTAGGGCCATATCACCATGACAACAGTCAGAGGCATTGCAAAGCATGATGGGAGGTAAGCAACAGACTTCTTCCCAGGGGTCCAGAGAAACAGTTGGAGACCAGGCTTTCACGTACCACACGGCAAAATTAATCCTGTAAAATCTAGACTGAAAATGCATTTTCAGGGGTTCTTTGTTTTCAACTAACTACGTATTGATTTGAACACCGCAGTGAACTTACACCACAAGACCAAACGTATATGGACACATGAACATCCATATGTGCTTGCTGAACATTTAATTTGTCTATTAAAACTATCAAAATCTTTTATTTTTATTAATATAAATTTTTTACTACCTTATTCTTCAACGCGGAAGTAAGCCTATGGGCGAGACTTCCAGTTCATTAGCCGTTGTGGCTAGAAAGGATACAGCTCTGACCAGAAACTAACAATGAAATGTAATTTTCTACCTATTAGATTGTGTTTTATTAAGGTCTACACCTACCCCAACCCTAAACCTACCCCTTACAATAATGCAAAAATAGTAATTATTTTTGTACAGCGTGACATAAATTATGCTATATTGATGTGCGCATGCCCCGTAGCCACAGCTGTCTCCCTTCTAGCCTTAACCCTGCTATAGGGAAATAACGAGAAGAATAACAGCATGCAGTAAATGGTAAAACTGTTTGCACTACAAACCAGTGTATTCATAATTAAGATAGTACATTAAAATAATATGGTAAGACACACCAGTTTGCAATATCAAGCAGCTAAACGAGCTGTTTTATACATCTAAAAATAGCTGGATGCGGATGAAACTGGAAACCAGACCCATAAAATTTACAAACGGCTGCGCCCGCTCTTATAAGAAGAATAAGGTGGATATATTTTTACAATTTTGCAATTGTATTAAGCTTTTTGTTAATGCTTAGGAAATATTAAAAAATAAATTTAAAAAAATCTAAATTATTAAGTTTCTCCTCATCAACCTTTACTTTTAACTGTCAACAGTTAGGTCATCCTATTGACACACCGTTCTCACACAACAAATATCACACCTATCTGATTTCGAAAAAGCAAATTATGCCATAATTACAAAGCCTGCAAAGACACGTTGTCAAGATCGTCATCTCTCTTTTTTCCTGCTTTCCTCTCTGTGGAATGAGTCAGGGGACTCTCCATCATCAGTGAGTGTGTAATGAATCCATAGAGACACGTTTGGGCAAATAATTGAACCGTTATCATTCATGACTTAATTACACGCTCAGGGAGTGACTATGAAGTCGGTGTGAGCGCCAGCCAGCACGGAGAGAGTAGAGGGATGCAGAAAGAGCAGGAAAAGCACAAGGGTCAATCAAGTTAAGATAAATTCAATCAAAAAACTTAAATTCAGTCATCATTTACTCATCCTCACGTCTTTCCAAACTTGTGGGACTTCGTCTGTGGAATACAAAAGGTGCACTTTTGGAGAATATTCTGGTTGCTGTCTTGAATATAATAATAAGGAATGAGGAACGTGACAAAATAAAACAACTTATGAGGCCATTCACACAGAAGCCCCTTTAAAGTAGAACATCTTTCAACAGCGTTTTTAGAGCGCACTGTCATGAAAGACACAAGCGCAACAGCCAAACACGTCCGGCTAACGCATGTTTATTTAGAAAAACAACGGTAGAGCAGTGCAGTAAATGCAAAAATGTGTTCTGTTTGAACTGTTTGTATCATAATACATCTTGTATGCTGTATTATGGGTCTTCTGAAGTCTGGTTCAAAGTAGCTTTAAACAAAGACAAGTCATTGCGTAGGCCTACAAAACATCTTGGCATCCGTGAGGGGAAAAATAACAATGTCCAATCGATGAACGGAACTTTTGAGTCTAATCTTTTCACTGAATCGGCTAATCCAATTCATAAAACCAGTCTGAATGATTCGTTCAAGAATCAAACTGATTTAGTTCTCGAGTCACTGACTCGAACTATTTTTAATGGATAACAGCTTTCTGCAAGGGAAGATTATCAGTAGTGTGTCAGAAGACTTGAAATTTAGTGCACAAGTCGTATGAACTACTTTTTTTTTCTTTTCTTTTTTTCTTTTTTTTTATCACCACATGATTCAAAATTTCTTCTCATAAGTCATATGGGTTTGGAATGAAGAGTAAAAAAATTAAGAAAAATTTTTATTTCGGGGTGAACTATCATTTAAAAGGGATGATTCACTCAAAAATGAAAATCTTTCAACATTTATTCACCCTCATGTCATTCCACACCTGTACGACTTCTTCTGCAGGGCACAAAATAAGATATTTTGAAGAATGTTGGTAACCAGTTTTGTTGATCATTGATTTCCATTGTATGGACACACTCTACAAAATGCTGTGTTGTTTCAACCTAACTTTGGGTCAGATATGGACTAATCCAACTGTTGGGATAAATTTTTTCAATTGAATTTTTAACCTAAAGGTTGGGTTAATCCATATTTGACCCAAAGTTGGGTTGAAACAACCCAGAATTTTTTTAGAGTGCAGAACAACACTGAAACATTTTTCAAAATATCTTATTTTATTTTCCACAAACAAAAGTAAGTCCTACAGGTTTGGAATGACACAAGGGAAAGTGAACTATCCCTGTAATATTGAACAGAGAGTGAGTAAAACAAAGATGGTATGAAATACGAACAGGCCATCTGAACATCACAAATACTCTTCAATATCAATATCAGGTGAGCTGTGAGTTTGTTTCAGGTGAACGCTGGTGGGATGGGACTGCTATAGCATGACGCTAATCAGCGTCTGGCAGCACTGGCCAAAGGGGTGGTCCGGGTCTGGCACGGCAGTACCCCAGGACTGTGGTGCTCAGTTTGAAGTTTAATGATGCCAGCTGCCAGCTCTGCCAGCCTGGAGGCACTAACGATCTGGCGGTGCCAGCACAGAGGCACCTGGACGCTCGGCACGCCACAGCACCGACGAGGAGGTGGGGCTGCCACGAGCCCATGATGGGCCCGTGTGCCGCGGAGGGGCTGGAGCGCTCTTTGAAGAGTAACCCCCCCATTTCCATATTTCATTACACGCAGCTGAGCGACAGAGCCCCAGCCAGATGTTCTATTTTGAGCTATTTAAATTTTGACCTGCTTTTTCCTGCTGCTGTTCGTGAAGAAGAAGAAGAAGAAGAAGACGAAGAAGAAAAAGATGGGGGGGTTTCAATCAACAACAACAGCACAGATGCCAAGTTAGTTGGAAAGATGCTGGTGTGGATTATTACACCTTTTTTCCACACAATCAGTTGATTTTAATCTAGGAACAGACTGACAAAGCACAGAGAAATTTAACCCTGTTTAACTTGTCAGTCTGTCCAGGCATCTGTGGAGAAGTGTTTTCAAGTGTCTCTTACACACACACACACACACACACTTGTGCGCATCTTATTGCACAGAGCTATTCACAGAAATTGCTTGATAAATGTGTTTGTTCACTCATGCCCTAATATTTTAATTAGTTTATTGAGTTTTGTTTATTCACATTCAATTTTAAACCTGTTTAGTTTGTTGCTCGCCCACGCCTTCATGAATCATTGAACAGCATATTTTATCAGTAATCAACGTTATTAGCCCAGAGTAGATTTTTATTGCTCAGAGTTTTCTCTTTCATAGCTCCAGAGACTTATTGGAGCTCTAAATTAGACATCAATTGTGTCTCAGACTTTTATTAAAATCCCTTAGGAGAATCAAAAACAGACAAAAAGTAAGAGAACTCAACGATAAAATGAATGTGGATAGGGTAGCTCAGATAATTTGGAGAGTTTAATGAGAAATGTTTGAGTTCACATTGAAATCTGACCTTCAGATGTTGAAATCTTGCCAAATCTGGGTAAAGAAAAATCTGTCAGTTGAGACAAATGAGACATTAAAGGGATCTACTTTGTGACATTTTCTATCCCATAGTAGTACATGTCAGTGGTATACAGGGAGCACCATTTCTCTGAAAAAAAAAAAAAAAATGTGGGGTAGAAACAATTTTCACTCAGAAATTGCTAGCATATTTCACAAATAATTACAAAGAATCGTCAAGTAACACATTGAATAAAACATTAAATTTTGAAGTGGAAAGACTGAAATAGTATTTAATACAGATAAACTGTTTGGTTAATTGGTTTGATAGTTTTGCATTTTTAAAAGCTGATTCCACGCCAATGAGAGTTGATTGAGGATGCTTTATAAATTCCAATTCAGTTTCTTAATTTGAACTGAATTTGAATCCACACTGCAAACATAAATCAGAAATGAAATTGGAATTTATGGAAGCAGACATTCAAATAACCCCAATAAGTGTCATTTTTAATGAGAAAAATATGCTTGTCGGTTGAAAGCATTCTTCATTTACCAGAATGCCAAGACTTATTGAACTGCAAATAATTAAATTCCTCTTCCTGTCTTTTCAGTTTAAATTCCAATTCAACTTCCTGTGGGGTGTGACACCTTCATGTTTCAGCCAATTCTTTAATTCTGAATTATGCACAAAAACATGATTTATACTTTACTTTATTCATGCTTTAGCCCCTAAAAGGGCATGATAATAGGGGAAAAAATAGATTTGTTTGCAAAAAAAAAAACATTTGCATTCCCCCAAGAAACTTTGCGTTCACTGACTGCTGAAAAACTATATTTCAGTTTTGCAGGTAAACACAAATGTTTCTGATATATTGCAAAGTTTCTCAAAGGTTTTGGGAGTGAACACAAAATCATTTAAATATAATTCCTTCCTTCCAATTCATATTTTTTTCCATCACCACATCTGCTTAGGGGCTCCATACTTAATCAGTTATCAGTTCTTAAATATGAGGTCCAATAAACTTCTGGTGGGTCTCTAAATAATAATAATCAGGTATGTTTCTAAAGAATAACACGCCACCATTATCATTATATATATTTTAATATGTCATTTAATCATTATTTAGTCATCACTGAGTCAGACAAAAAGTAAAATATAAAATAGTCCGGCATATCAGTTATCAGACAATTGCAAACATTAAGTCTGTTTAAAGAAAAACAGCATTGTTCGATCTCTAGTTATGAACTCTCAGACTCTTTATTTTACTGTGCACTGTTTAAGTTCAGTTCGCTCCCTGTGCCTTCACACACACACACTGAACTCTGATATCATTCTCAGTCTAATGTCTGCAGGCTAATGTACTGCACCACCTCATAGCTATTAATATGGATTTGATCCTGAGATCATGCAGCACCCAATACTGCTCTAAACTGCAGGGACATGGCTGACCTTTGTAGGAGTGTGTGTACACGATGGAGAGAGGGGGACAATGAGAATCTCGTTTCCATGAAATACTGTTGTCTACATCCAGCAAAGAAGTGCTGTCCCTCAAAATATCACATCAGACAAGCCATCCCCCCATTTTCTAATATGTCTGAAGTACAATATCTTCTCAATGCATGATCTAGACATACACATAGGCAGAATACTGTGTGCCTGAAGCAGAGATAGGTGCTGTCAACCTTTGAGGCCATCCATCACTGTAACCCAATCAACTTTAAGTGCTCGCTTTAATCCAATCAGTCACAAGCACACTCAGCTCATAATCCAATCGAAACAGGGCCATTCCCAGACGACAATCTACTCCACCTGTCAGCACCACTGAGCATGTGCCAGGCAAGGCATCTGATTGGCCTTAGTAATCTAAAACTATTGGACATCAGGTTAGGTCATGAAAGGTCATGTCAAAAGTAATGACATAAAATTAAATTCAAACTCCCAGTGACATAAACTACAATAGGGGGGAAATACACATCTTTTAACCAGCAAGTGGCTGATTTTTAATGTAAAAATACTGACAATGTTTTGGTAAATTTTTGTCATTTGTGAAAGAAAGAAAGAAAAAAAATAAAATATATATATATATATATATATATATATATATATATATAGCACCCACAAACATGGTTTTAACATAGTAATATTTTTAACATTTTAATTTGATAAAATATTTTAGATATGAGCAGAACTAGAAAAAAATGACTATTGAAAGCCCAAAAATTACACTTATTAATTTCCAAACAGGCCTTGAAATCACAATTTTTAACTTCTCTGAAATTTCCAGGTCTTCCATGATGAAACTCTGATATTCTGCTCATGGTTCATGCAGTCATTTTCTACTAAAGCCCTGATGTGATGAGTGTATAAATAAATCAGTTTTGTTCTGGTTAATTATAAATATAGTGCCAATCATCGGAACATTGTAGAGGAACTTGCCCCAAGACTCTCTTGTGTAAAATGACAAAACCCAATTAAATGTCTTTTTAAGGAACAGATGTTTTAACATCTCTGAACTAAAAGCAAATTGTGTTGATTATATTACTTTTTTTTAACCATTTGTGTGTTATTGTTCACATAAACAATTTATATGAGAAATACTTAAATGTTTTCCAGTGCTGTGAAGAATAAATATAGTTGAATGCTGCACCCATCCAGCATGAGTACGCCTTAATTAAATACACATCTATGAGCCTAGGATGGATAAGAGATAATAACATTGTTTCACAACTAATTATGGGTAGTAAACATAGTTAATGTCGATGTTTGCTTAATGAACTGCGCCTCGCAAGCTCAAGAGCATTTGGTGGATACAAAGACTATTAAATCTTGTCATTTGATCAATCAGATTTTTAAAAAATTGCTAGCAACTTTAGCTACACTTAAAGATGATGTTTATTCTAAGATAATGTTCCAGGCAATATAATAAAAGTTTTTGTGTGAGCTGAGGAAACAAAAGTAAATACACCACGTTTTCTGTGAGCTTTTAAACATTCAGTATATACCCAGAAATCCTCCCGTCTCTCATCAAGACAATCAGAATCAGCTTGCCCTAAACTCAATAAATACACAAGTACAGACTAATATAAAAAGTTAAGGAAGAAAATGGCATAAAACTTCCAGTGAAACTTTTCTAAATAGTGAACAAACATTTAATAAGACTGATGTGTTCTTTCTAAAAATGAACAGCCCCGCACAAACCGAAGAAAACACAGCGCAGCTGATCACTGATTTTAATAGCTGTAGGCTTATTCTGAGAGTACAAGTTGAAATTACTGAATATGAAAGAGCTTAATTTGTTAAATGCATGCTAATGCTGACATTTATAGCGTATGAAAATATTATTTAAAACATGAGGTAAAGCCTTCATTTTTCACTTATGTACTCTAGATATATCTTTGCCAGTGTCTGTGGCTTATTGTGTCCATATTCTAGAAAACATGTTATGATATTACTGTCTGAGCAGTAAATAATAATTTGATTTTTATACTCTCTTTAGAAAATGTGAAAGATGCTTACCTGTGCAAAATGTGATGCAATATTGTTTTGGGTGGTTGCTAGGTGGTTGCTTAATGGTCCAAGTCAAGCTTACGTCCAAATTTTTGTGATATTCTGGTCTAGGTTCTTTCTTCAGAGCAAGTCTATACAATTTTTTCACCTGATTCTTTACCATCTGCAAGGCAAAAATAAGACGTTTGATTGCTTAGGAAAGTATCAGCACTCATCTTTCCAACAAAACTACATGAACAAATACACAACTAATAATATCAGACTTCACAAAGTACTTCTCAAAAGTTGAAAAAAAGTAAATTATTCATTAAAATTTTTCAGATTAAAAAGAAATCAACATCTCCACAAATGGGGATCACAAACCCTTCTATTTGCAAACTGAATGACTTATTTCCCGTTTATTTTACAGTAAGGGAGCACTGGTACTGTACACACCTGCTATTTTGGTTCCTCTAAATGTCATCCACTTCCAGATATCGCAAATTGCAGACAGCACTTCTGATGAGTCCAGTGTGTGTGTGTGTGTGCTCCGGCTCGTGTGTGGCACCATGAAAAACATTTAAGAGAGGTTTTGACAGAGAGCTAATAATTCTCTCTCAGTGTGTGTGACTGTTTCTGTTTCAGACCACGCTGATCCCTCGTCTGACCTGCAGTAGATCTTCTTCAGCACACTGACACTTTCTCCCCTCACACACTCATTATATTCTACCTGCAGTTCGATCTGACACAAAGGCTCACGTCCACGGGAAGGTCAGAGGTCGGGAAGATGGATGACTGATTTGTGAGTCTGACCCCTGGGGTGACGGACAGCCTGATCCACCAAACATAAGTCTGTTTTAAAGCCATCGCTACTGAATACAGCACTGCTGTCCCTCAACTATGACCAATCGTGTCTCCGCAGGAAACAGATACAGGAATAGCATGGAATGAAATATACCTTTGCAGACTTCCTTCATGTATTTTTCTCTCACAAACTCAAAAATACAGTTGAAAT
Organism: Spinibarbus caldwelli; assembly: GCA_039654775.1. Taxonomy (NCBI): domain Eukaryota; kingdom Metazoa; phylum Chordata; class Actinopteri; order Cypriniformes; family Cyprinidae; genus Spinibarbus; species Spinibarbus caldwelli. Next base: position 14,493,683 of record CM077219.1, on the reverse strand, counting down.
CAATGTTCATTCTGATTCTGGGGCTCAAGTAATTAAATCCTTTACTTTCTTTGACAAAGTTCCTCCTAATGAGTGCCTGACCTGTTTCTCCAAGTTTGCCAAAACTTCTAATATAATCTCAATTAATCACAATTTAAAGGTGCTGTTAGCAATATTTTTGTGGTGAGTACAACAAATAAAATATTTCTATTACCTGACAGATATCCAGTTTGGGAAGGTTCCTTTCAGAATGTAATAGGTTACAGATCACAGGTTACCCTATTTAAAATGTAATAAGTAGTGTAACTATTTCAACTACTTTATTAATGTAACTGATTACATTTGATTACTTTTCTAAATTTCTAACAAATGTTTTCAACTGTTAATCATTTTCAAACATTTAAAGCAGGCAGGGTTAACCTTACAGTAGTACTCAGCAATTACTCTCAGACTTTCAAAATCCCTCATCACTTGAATTAAGAGCAACCTAGGCTCACTGGAAATACGTGGCTCTACATACATTTCTGCAAACCTGAAAAAACGTACCTATATTTACGATTCACTGCAGTTTCCAGTTGAAATCAATACTAGAGGCAGTAAAACTCCGACAACTTTTATTCCTTTTCACACAAAGTATGATTTACAGGTACAGAGTTTTGATTAATAAAGGCTAATTTTCACACAATTACTTGCAGAATGTTATGTTATGACTTAAATACAATTTTAACATCTTGCACGATTTGAAAACTGATACTTTTGACCGTTGCCGTCACATGTACTGCATCATATGCATGAGTTTTCTAATCCAGTAGGTTTACTTGGTAGCTCACGTGACGGCGTTGCACTTAGGTGATGAAGAGCTCTGGTACGAATCCCCGTGAAACTACGGTTCAACAAAACAGCTAAAATCTGCATAAATAAGTTAAAATAGCATGGCTGCATCAGCGAATGCTTTTTTATATTACTTTTGTATTTGTTAACACTATCGGGTAGGTTTAGGTTTGGGTTTGGTGTAGGGGATATTTCCAACATGATAGAGCATTAATCTTTAGGGACACTCACCGGATATTTGAATTCTGAACGGCCGCAATACGTACCTCAAGCAGCATAATAAAAACGCTGCAATAAGTGCCTGTGCCAACGTAATAAAACCGTGCCGTGACCATGTATTAAAGTGTGTTTAGCGCCACTCTCTGGACATTTCACTTTGAAACTGCCGCGAAACGTGCAGTAAGGTAATTATGGAATGCCATTCCTGCAATAATTAGAAATAAATAAATAAATAATGTACAAAGAAATTTAAAAGAGCAAAAATAAATAAATAAATATACAAATAATTATTAATAATTTTATTTCCTTATTTATGTTTTTTTTTTATTTTTTTCCACATTATTTTTTATTTATTTTTTATTTATACATTTATTTATTTCCACATTTATGTATTTATTTACGTATTTATTTATTTATTTCCACATTTATTTATTTCTACATTTCTTTGTCCATAGGGTAATGAGGAGGGTGTGTTTTACCTCAGGAATAGCAATCGAGCCAGAGTAGTCGAGGGGGAAGCTTTTGACACCTTGTGGTGCCCAAACGAAGTACAAGAAGTGTAGCCTACATGACGCGCCTGTTGATAGTGTGGGATGAATGACTTGGGCAATATGGCCAAAATCTTATATCACGGGTTATTATTTCAGTTTCACGTGGAGGGTTGTTTTGGCTGGGAAGCGTGCAATCTGTGATCGTGTGTATTTGCTGAAGCTCGTGAAAGCGTGCAATCGCTTTCTTATGCGCGCTGTTTTTTCACTTTCAACGCATACAACGCATGTTTCCAAGATTCGGAATAGAAGGAGGCATCAGTTACTGTAGAAGATTTGTCACCTCGCGCCACTTCCCGTGTGGACAGTCACCGCATCAACTGATTATAATGGGTTCTCTTGGTGTAGACACGGGCTTTAGATATGGATTAATCACATGTCCTAGGCTGGAAATATCCAGAATTAGGTCAAACAAAAGGTGTCCATGGGAACGGAGCTAGTGAAACACACACGCCATGCATTGAACATATAAGCATCATGCTCATCCAAACAGCGCCTGTTGTGGGCCCTCAGCTTTTTGAGCTAATTGCATTTTTTAATGTAGCTTCCAAAAACAACATTGACAGCATCAGAAACAAACCCGTAAACTGATGTCCAGTGGCATTTTTTTTAAAACCGTATTAAATGTATGCATCATGAATATGGAATCCCACATTCTTAATTCCAATCGATAAATTCAGTTAAAATAATAAAGGGCTGTTACTAGTAAAAATCCAATCAGTGTCAACAAAAGCCATCACAATTTAGTTTTTTTTTTTGTTTGTTTTTTTTTTACATTTCCATGTACATTTATTTATTTATTTATAATTATGGCAGGAATGGCATTCCATGCATAATTACGGTGTTGCAGAAATGTAGGCTATGTAGAGGCACATATTTCCAATGAGCCTGGGTTGATTAAGATTATAATAATTTAATTTTAAAGCACAGACACCACAAAATCAGACTTTAGCACCTCTTCTTACTTTGAGATCTCTGAGGTTAAATACAGATTTAAAATCATAAGATATAGTTTAATAGCTATGATACAGTTTTTAATTCAAATCTTTGCATAGCTATGACAGGAAACACTGGCATCTAACAATACCTTGGGGAAAAAAAAATGTTAATCTTAAAACAATAAAGCATATACATAACCCCAAATAGGAAATAAAACATCGGTGTCTCATATTTTAAAGCAGTCAGTGCAATTTGGGAAAGAAATCAATCGTATCTGTAGTCTATGCATGTGAAAATATTCAGATGTAACCCCCTTTGTAATCATTAACATTTTCATAAGTAACTCTAATTTAATTACACATTTTTTTCTCAGTAACTGTAACAGATTACAGTTACATTTATTTTGTAATTAAATTATGTAATTCTGTTACATGTAACTATAGTTATTCCCCAACACTGCAGATATCACTCCTAAAGGTGTCTTGAGATATCATATTAGCCTCTGTATCAGCTCTAGACTTTGTAAACAAACAAGAGAGCAGCCCGTATTTTTAAGCCAATCAGAAACGCTCTGCGCCTGTCAATCCTTTTGCGCGATTGGTTGGAAAAACTCTTCTCTTCTCTACAGCACCTTTAACTTTTCTGATTTTCAGCTCGTATTTGAAATCACTAGCTGGAAACCGTCTCCCATCTCAACAGCCAACGTAACAATTCTTTCATTATCAGTGAAAATGTGAAATAACCTTTGCGAAGGCGGGTGAAGTTTTAGAGCCGCTGGCGCGGGAAGGTCTCCTTGACATTTTGGCGCTCATCTTCTCGAGCGCTTTCTCCTGTCTGAGGGAAGAGATGTGAGCACACCCCAATGACATTTACCAAAGTCATCAAGAACGGGGAAACATGGTATTACCAAAGAAGAAACAGCTAAAAGCAGCTTGTTCCGTTTCAGGGACCGGATTTATAAGAACATACTGTATAAGCAAGTCAATTGCAAAGCTTGCATTTGAAACTAAAGTTAAACTCTTTTTTTATTAGGTTGATGTGACGGGGGAAAATAGGGCTTATATATATATTATTTTTTCTCCTCAACCGCCTCACTCCATAACTCCACTGATCCCGTCTTCAGTGGCAGTCAACGAGTGTGAAATAAAGATAAATCCCAAAAGCGCACAGCTGGGTTTCCTATAAAACGAAATACTTTTAGTTTAATAGATTCATACCCTACACATCTACACATTTCCTGAAGCCAATAACTAATATCTCAAAATTATAAATAAAGTACAGTAAACCTTGTTGAATGAACACTGTAGAATGGCAGAATCCAAAATCTTAGTATTGTTCAAATTTTCAGTAAAACACTGTTAGAGGGTGGAAATAAATAGCATTTCTGTAGCTTTCTATATTCTGAATATAGTCCACATGTGTGCATCATATCATCAGATATAAAATAGAAGGTCTGGCAAGCCATATGTCTCATGCACTTAAAATAGGCTAGCAATCGAAAGTAATCCACCTATATTGCCTAGAGGTTTTTCCACTCGCATACACCTTCCCCCTCACATGGAGAAAAACATGGACAGCACAGCGTAGATCTCATCAGAGACTTCCTCTTACATCTCTTCTTCTTCTTGAACATTTTCCGTGTCGATCCCAAACTAATAAACACACTTTTTCTGCAATCTGACTGGTGAGTGGTTGTCATCTTCCTGTCATCCGCTAGAGGGCTCGACCGCGAAGCCGCGGTGTTTTGACATCAGTCAGAAAAATAGAGGGGTGTTGATTACCATCGTAGAGGCGTAGTGAGGAGAGGAGGAAGTCTGGATTTTCACCTCTTTCCACAATTAGCTTCCGCAGCATCACTCAGGGCCTCCCATGTTTAATTCTGGAGGTGTTTTACTGAAGACTTTGACTGTATTTCACACTCTTGTTTATTTGTGGAAAGCAGCTACCAAGTTTTTCATGCAGAAAAGCAGCATTGAGACTAATTGTTTTAAATAAATTACTCTATTCTTATGCTTTCAGAGAGCTTAAACAACTGTCTCCGATATTTACTTTAGCATACAACTTAAATTAATTTGGTGAAACAATGTCATGATGAAGCTTTGTTGTACTGGAAGGCATCAGTCTGAAATCTGACCAAAATCGGTTTCATCATCATAGAACTGATGCATGTGCCTCATGAGTTCAGTAACATGTTTAGATGTTATGACAGACATATACAGAGGCAACTTTCTACACTTTAACACTTTAACACAAAACAAGTTTCTTGACATCGACGTCAATACTAAAGCAACCATATAGAGTTTCCCAACCAGGTAAAGCCCACTAAACACCTCAGCAACCTTCAAAGGAAGCCACCTGATGATTTATATGTATGAATATTTATTAACTATATAATTAATATTTGAAAAAATAATACAAATTAAAATGCTTAAACCACACACAATCAAGATCATTTATTTTCCCTAATCCATAACTGCTGATTTAATTGAAGAACGCAGTTTTTCAAACTTCAGAAATCACAAAATGAATCAAATTTAACTATATCAACAATCCCAATTACTGTAAATTAAAAAAAAATTAATTAAAAAATCTAAAATAAACAGCAAAAGTATCAGAGGCAATGTTTTAGCTTTGCAAAACAGCAATACGAACAGCAAAGATCAAATTTGAAAACTAAATTAGGTTTGTGTGCAGTGTGAACAAAGACTCAGTCTCAGAAACATTGGTATAAACACCAAAATAATCATAAAAGATGAAAAGTTTTTCATTGTATGTGGGAGAAAACCCTTTATTAATCGTTTCTGACTACAAAGAATTGAGAGAAAATACAAGACATAACAGATGTTGAAAACGGATCCAGGAAAGCAAAGACAAGATTGTGCAATTTAGTCTCTGCATAAATTAGGAACAAGGATGAGGATCAGTGTGCGGACGTCTTATTCTTTAGTTTGTTCTTAAACCTTTGGTCCAGCACTGGGCGTCTGGATTGCCTGGATTCGTTTAGAAGTCAGGACGGTCCTTCTTCAGCTTGCTGTAGTCCATGCTCACTGCGTAGAACTTGAAAAAGAAAAGCAGAAAACGGAGAATACAAAATGAGCAGTTTAACAACATGCACTCTGCAAAATCCATTAACTCCACTGCCTGTTTAAGTATTGAACTTGAACTCAACTCCACATCAAATTCACATTAAGACACGAGCATGATTAGATTTGTACTAACTAACAGAACACATAAAATGAGCTTATGGAGTGCATAATGAATTAAACTCATTAAGAACTGAGATTAGATCCTGATACGGTCCTACAGTCACATCTTTTAATAGGATCCCCTTAGGCACTCTGGCAACAATGGTGGGTTTAAGCGCTGTCCTAACACCACATACGCTGGTCAGTTAGCTTACAAACTCAAAACTACTGTTGCAAGCTGCATGCTAAACATCTTGAAGAGTGCTTTATCATCACATTAAAAGAATGTTCTGAATCAAAGCAAAAGTTTTATCGATTACCACAGACTAAAATTTTGACTTGTCCTTCAGGTCATAAAAATCAAGCCAAAATCATGTTTAAAGTAAGACAGTTAAAATGGTCAGAATTCTAGAGGGTCTAAAAAGCAGAAATGATGGTCCTTCAGTACAAAAATGTGTTGTTTGAGCTGTAAAGTTGCTTAAAACACACATGCAGCAGGTTTACCTGCTTTACATGGTCATAATAAGAGTAAAAGAGGAGTAAAATGTTATTTTTAAAACATTGGGTTTTTTAAAGTTTATGCCAATGGCTCTACAGTCCAACCAAATTACGGTGCACAAATGTGAAAAATTTAGGCACAACGTTGTGAATGACCTGATCAAAGATCATGAAGAATTGTATACAGGATCCAATTTAATTAAACTTAATTATGTGCATTTGTAGTCTAACGAAGTGTGTGTTTCAAAGTGAACTGCAGCAGTGCATAAAATCTGTTTTTAGCAGTTCATTTCATAGTAAATGTGTGGACTGGCATCTGTTCTAAGTTCAGGTCAGGCCAATCATCTTGTAAATGGAGACCGTTTGGAAACCTTTTGACTTGTGTTTTTCTGACAAAATAAAAGCTGTATGGTTTAACGAATGAAAGCAAAAAATTAAGACAGCCATGAATATTAGTATTGTAATTTTACTGTTGTAAAAAAAAAAAAATTCATATTACTACATTTCACAGTACAATAGTAATATTGCTATAGTAGCTTTTTATTCATTTGTCTATTTTTGTATATACTAATGTGTATACAAACTTTAAATAAAATTACATAAAATATTGTAAATATGAATAATAAAACTAGTGAGTATTACTGCATAGTTTTGTTAAATGTTTTCCATAAAAACAATAGACACACCATGTTTCAGAATTCTATCATTATTGAAAAGCTCAGTTTTCTCATGCCTATTCTTGATTGCTATTATTGTGGCACAGTAATGTTCTCTCGCTTTAAAATTTTGTAAGCAAAGAGCCCTTCAGTGGCTTGTTCAATAGGCTTCCATTCAAAGAACTTTACTGTAAATGCAATTATTTCAAACTGAAGGACAAGTCCAAATTATGTTTAAATTCCACAGATGCTGTTGACAAAACTTGGATAGAACCCAGAACATTCCTTTAAATACATGGAACAAACTAAATCAATGTAATACACTTAGAAGCAAGATACATCCTGAACACAGGGTTTAAATGATTATGCACATGTATCATTCCCAGTGTTCATTTCGTCAATAAAGATGACGAAAAATGTTCGTTAACGAACATTTTTTCTGTGACTAAGACAAGAAGTTGACGAGCTAAAACTAATATCTGATGATAAAAACTATGACGAAATTTATGCCGCGTCTTCGTTAACAAGACGAGAGTAGAATATTATTTGAGGACTACCGGACATTCAAAATACATCCTATAGGCTAAGTTAACTGTCTTTCAAAATGTGCGTCCCTGTCATTGGATTGCAATTGGATGAAGGGCGTTTGCATATCTAGTCTCAGTATCGTTGATTCAAGTTTAATTGATTTGGTCTAAAGAGAGAAGAATTCATGACTATTTTTGTTTGAAGACTACATATAAAACAGCTACCAAAATAAATGTTGGTAACTGCAGTTTGACAAAGTAATGACTAAAAGTTGACAAAAATGCAATGACTTTCCGTCGACTAAAACTATGAAAGACTCAAAAGACTAAAATGTGACTAGGACTATTAAGCATTTTCGTCTCAAGATAAAGACTAAATCAAAAATGCCTGTCAAAATTAACACTGATCATACCTTGTACTGATCAGTGGGCCCCAATTTATTCCATGGCTCTGGGTTGTTCTTTTTGTCCCAGCTGCGGATGAAGCAAATGAGTGCAGAAATGAATGAGGCATGCATGATAAACTAAATACAACAATGGGACGAACATCTGAGCAGCACTGTTGTTCTCTCCCAGTTGTTTTGGTCAAGGTATGAAGAATCACAAATCAGATTCATCGATCTCAATAACAACCGTTCCTCAATTAAAAAAGGCACCAGGCCTTTTATTATCTACTGTGAGAGACAGATGATTAATGAATTTGTATCTTCCGTAGAACTGATGCTTACCAGACATCTGGGTTACGCAAGGCCAGGCGAGCCAGATATGTCAGAGACATGGTGCATCCTCCCCCAATGAAAATAAACAGTGGGATCAACTATGATGAGAGGTGAACAAAAAAAAAACAATATAAAACAAATATAATGACTTGAAGATAGTGTAATAAACTTCGAAATCATGGTTGATGACCATCTAGTATGGTGGTTCGCAACTGGGTTTGCTTCAGAATGTAAATTTTATTGTATATCAACTGGCAACCTAAAATATTTTTTATTGTACATAAGCAAATAAAATGTCCAAAACTATATTATAGACCTCCAGTTGAGAACCACAAATCTAGATTATACAGTAACATTACTGGTATATGAAACTGTTTTTGCTTCATGAAACGCAAAAGCCTTAAATAACTCAAATATAATAAATTAAGAGTAAAACTTCACATGCAAATGTCTTCAGTTCAGTCTGAAGATGTGGACCATGAAATTAAAATACGGGATCAACTAACAGAAATATTAAGAATACGAAGATAACAGCTGTAACAGTTCAAAAGTGAAAGTGTATTGGCCGCACTTGCTGTCCTTACAATAACACACTCGTCCTTGAGCTCCAGATAGCCAGTGCGGTCACGTGACACGAATGACTCCTTGTGTTAAGTGCGCACATACAATAAAACTCGTTTTAATGTCACTTAATTTTGATCAAACTTAAAATTCATCTAATTATTTACACAAAGCCTCGCAATAAATATATGTGACACAGGCGCAATACAATGGGAAAGTGTGTTGTTTACCTGTGTGACAGCTGCGACTGCTTTGACATGTTCGTGTAACTAAATATGAACTTTTATTACGCATTTATCTGGTATTTATTCTGGCTTCTATATCTTTACTAAATGATTTTGAGATTGCACTAAAAAGAGCGATTCTAGCCGACGAAATCATTTCTATAAATTTTTATTATTTTAATAACTTCCATTAACTTACCAGGCCTGGGAATCACTATTTTAAAACTTCGTGAAATGTACTCAATACGTATTTTGGGGTTAATTAATTCATGTTTATTTAGAGGTATAAATATCTGGACTGGTGGCATGTCTAGCATTCCGCAGCAGGACGCTAACAGGCTAGCGGTAGCGCTTCAACAACTCCTCCTCGCAGCCGTCTTTTACAGGATAAATCATCCCGAAATCATCATTCACTTACGGCAGGGTGGCTTCTGAGTTGCCGGCCGACTGTGCTCAGCATCGTGACTAATGAGATGATATAAAATCTCCCAAAGATGTACAGAAAGAGATGGATTTAGCGTGGCCCGCTCGCGAGCTTTAGCAGGACCGCTCCAGCACTGAGAGGAAAGGACACAGTCCGCGGGGGGTTTATAGAGTTTGCCTGTTTACTTGTTTTATACTTTGACATACGTGTCCTCTCATTTCAGTTAATAAATACTTATTACAGTTTAACAGTCGAAGTGTTAATAAAATAATGATAATAAAAATGATAAATCAATGATAATGTAATTATGCCCGGAGGTATTTTGTAAAGGCGGTGCTGTGGATACCCTATCGAAACGCTGTGCTTGTTCTTATTGATCGCTGAGCTGATCTAGGGTCAGTTTGCGAGTGCGCACGGAGACTAGTGTTATCTGGTGTGATCCCAGACGAGAAAGACCATTAAAGGACTTTACAGGATCCTGTAAGCAGTCAAAGTGACCGTAGTACATGAGAAACAAGAAGGTCGTGCTAGGTCGAAATTGTGTTTGAATTGATAAAAACTGATAACACTGATAAGAAATGTGATTTTAAATGTGCAAGAAGGACATGTGCATACATTTTTTCTCGTTGTTCTATCATATATCTGTTAAGTAAATAGTTTTAATTTGTTCTCTGTGCACTTTTTAAAGGGTCTATTGTGCCTGAGTTGCGTTTGAGGCATTTTTCACCTCAAAGATTAAAGCTAAGGTAACATTTGATACATTTAAGTCGTTTCAACTCATTTTCTTTTAAATTAAAAGTTTAATTAAATATTGCTTCGTGCCATTATTTTCATAAATTATCAAGTTAAGCACATGTTTTGCCTGTAAATATAATACACTTGATTAAACAACAAATAATACTGACAAACTACAAATTATAGGTACAAAATATTGATTTTAAGAAATGTGTATATATATACACACACACACACACACACACAATACCAGTTAAAAGTTTTTGAATGATTTTTAATGGTCTTTAAAGAAGTCTCTTCTGCTTATCAAGCCAAATCAGTTTTTACTATTTAAAATAGCCTAACTGTTTCTATTTGAATATATTTTAAAATGTAATTTATTCGTGTGATTTCAAAGCTGAATTTTTAGCATCATTACTCCAGTCTTCAGTGTCACATGATCCTTCAGAAATCATTCTAATATTCTGATTTGCTGCTCAAAAAACATTTATTATCATTATGATGTTGAAAAGAGCTGAGTATAATTTTATTCAGGTTTCTCTGATGAATAGAAAGTTCAGAAGAGCAACATTTAACTGAAATAGAAATCTTTTGTAACATTATAAATGTCTTTATCATAATTTTTAATCAATTTAAAGCATCCTTGCTAAATAAAAGTATTAATTTTTATAATTTCTTTTCCAAAAAAAAAAAATTATACTGACTCCAAGCTTTTGAATAGTATAGTGTATAATGTTACAAAAGCTTTTTAATTCAGATAAATGCTGATCTTTGTGTTTGTAATACAAACGCAAGGCTTTTTTGTATGCTTCAAAAAATTGAATCATTTTGCGATTCAATTGATTCAAAGTTTCAAAAAGCGTTGTTTCTCTCATCATTATGTAAAGACTTGTTGCAGTATAGATACAAAACTAAGGAGCCAAACGGACAAAAATGATATCTTGGCCACGAATTAAGAAGTCATCCCCATGATATTAATTTGTTCCCTCGTTTTAGTAAATTACAGTACATAGCCTACTAATACGTGAATTAGGCACGATTTTATTTAAACTAGGGAAGGGAACTGGCCAGTAGTATTAGCCTGTCATGCATTGACTTGAATGGACTGAAGCAGAAGATGCAGTTAAACTGGATGAAATGTTGACGAGACTCAGCCCTCCACCTCTCATAATCGTGATCGCAATAGAGAACAGTCGCCGTTTGCTTAACAGGAACTCTGAGGAAAGGTTAATGTGCAATTCAAAGCAGAAAATGAAATTGGAGGAAAACAAACACGGCCGGATGTCAGGAAGGCAATCTGATTAAAAGAGCCAGCAGAGGAGAACTGGCAGCGCAGCAAAACTACATTTCCACTCTCACCGTTTGAACAAGCTGCCCTGAGGCTGTCCTGGATAAAACCATGATGAAGAGCTTTTCTCCTTTTCTCTACCTCTCTATTATTTTAATCTCATGCTCATTTTTAAGCTGAGCACTTTTAGGCTATGTAAACGGAATTTAAAGGTGGTTTTGTTAACACGTGCCATGGATATAAAGAAGCAAATGCACGATGATAGTTGTGGAAGTTCAGAATAAGGTTCAGAAATCTGTGACCCAAAACAATCTTGCCTTCTCAGACAAAGTGTAAATTATCGGGGTCCATGAATGTGATTTCATAAACATGTATCAATATAAACTAACATTTGTACATTTTCAGATATAAACAACTATTGTTTGATCCTTTTGCAGTAGCAAATATTAGCCTGTATTGTGTAATATTACAATACACAATTTTTATTTTTTAAATCTTATAACTGCATGTCTGTGTAAACTTGTTAAAATATATTTAATATTTTAAATAAATAAATATATATATATATATATACACACACATACACTAGAGTTTTTAATGTTTTAAAGAAGCCTCTTCTGCTCACCAAGCCTGCATTTATTTGATTGAAAGTACAGCAAAAACAGTAAAAATATTTCCAAATTTTTACTATTTAAAATAACTATTTTCTATTTGAATATATTTTAATTTGTAGGATTTGTTTTGTTTATTTTGGAGAGCTGGTTAATTAGACTAATAAGGGTGTTATTAAAATTATTATTATTTTTTTTAACTAATAAGAAGCTTCACGAAGCAGTGTTTCAAAAGCGCCCATCACTTCTTTAAATGGTGCGATTGAGAACAGACACCACCACAAACCCATTCATGTCCAGGGTGTGTGTTTAATGTCATTTGGTTGTTTTTCTCCCTCCAAACAGAGCGAGAACATGATGCTGGCAGACGTGAACAGCATTTTTGGCAGACGTTCCCCGATGACAGCTGGTCAACGGCATCTTCTAGAAACCTGATTGAGTATCCCTTTTATTTAAACACCCATTATGATTCTAAACAGATCGTTCCATAGAGATGCAGAGTAGAATTAATCTATAAAATTCCATTTTTATTCCGCCATAAGGATACAGTATAATGCAGATGATATTTTTTTTGTAAAAAAATGTCAACTTTCTAAACATTTGTTTCTCTGACTTCAAACAAGACACATGAGACATGAATATAAATATGACATCTGGTATGAAAAAGCCATGTTTTGACAAATAAATCATCTATACAGGTGTTTGTGCATTACATACTTAAGTAAACACCACACACATACACTTTCTGGGGAATGCAATGACAATGAGACGTTTAACAATTTACTGCCTAAAATAAGACTACAATTAAGGCAGAACACACCTGTCTGACTCACTGTACTTCTCAGATGTCTAGGAGGTATATATAGAAATGTGTCAAAAGTACGAATTGGGGTAGTTAAAAAATTCAGTGGTTGGCTCGCTGGAGGGAGTCTTCCAGGAAGTACAGTCAGCTGTGGTGTGTCTACATTTTAAAGTCTACTACAGTTTTAAATTGGATCTTTATCTTTATTCAAACTTTATCTTTTTGATTTTGCCTTATGGATCATGACAGATTATGATTAGGCACAGACACACATTTGCACTGTCCCTCTGTTACCATGGATACCGTTTTGCAAGATGATGGGCAAATATATCCCATAATTAAATGTTCAGAACATCAGCATAATAACAATATTTTGAGTGCTAAAACGTCTTCTCTTAAGTACACCAATGAAGTTAGTGTGGTAAAGTGTTTAGAATAAACATCTATGTTTGTCTCAGGGGTTCAGACGCAGGCATACATGTGCGCGCACACACACACACACACACACACACACACACACACACACACACACACACACACACACACAGGGTTCCAGTCTTCAGTGTGTCGTCTTCTTAGGAGACTTTCCAAATTTGGCATCCAGTCCAAGGCCTGAAAGACAAAGCACAGTCATGGTTGAGCTTATTATATATCCGTTCACTATGGTCATACAGCTCTGGACTGATTATTAGTACTGCTCAATATAGAACTATTCAACTTTAACAAGCTCAGAAGTACACGACCAGTCAAAAATGTGGACATACCTCACTGAATGTATGTTTCTAATGAACTTTTTAATCCAAAATCTTATGCTCAAATGCTGCAAATGAAGTTTGTAAATATAAATTGTACCTATGTATGAAATTCTTTAATTGTATTTATTTTTTTTTTTAAGTTAACTAAAATATATAATGTACCATATTGTTAAATTATACTACTTTTCAAAAGTTTGGAGACAGTAAGATTTTTTTTTTTTTTTTTTTTTTTTTTTTTTTAGAAATTAATACTTTTATTCAGAATTTAAGATTTCTAAAGTGATAGTAAAGACATTTGTAATGTTACAACATTTCTATTTTTAAATAAATGCTGTTCTTTTGAATGTTCTATTCATCAAAGAATCCTGAATGTGTCACCGTTTCCACAAAAGTATTAAGCAGCAGAATTGTTTTCAACATTGATAATAAGAAATGTTTCTTGAGCAGAAAATCAGCATATTAGAATGATTTCTGATGGATCTTGTGACACTGAAGACTGGAGTAATGATGCTGATGCTTTGCCATCAGAGGAATAAATTACATTTTAAAATATATTTAAATAGAAAGCAGTTATTGTATTTTAAATGGTAATAATATTACAATCTTACTGTTTTAATGTAGACTTAATTTTTGAATCATAGTGTTTGTCTGTGTGTGTGTGGGGGGGGGATATAACAATATAAATATACATAATTAGGGCCCTATGATTTCTGCAATACAGAAAACGCAGACGAAATCGTGGGATCCAGTCATAAAAATGGAATTTACAGTTTAACGTGGAATGTCACGAAATTTGTCAAAGTTTGGATGAATTAATTAAATGTAGGTCAGTATGGACTAGTATTTGTAAATATTAAGCCGCAAAGAGAACAAAAAGTTTGGATTAACATGAAGACATTGTGTCAGAAATACATTTACTATTGTTCAGTAGAATGTACGTAATACAACTACTACTAAAATTATTAAAACTTTATTTTTAAGGAATAATCATACAATATTTCCTAAGTGTTTTAATTGTAATAGTAAATCCCCTTTATTTGCCAAAAAAATTAAATTTGTTTAATTTTCATTAATTAAAAGAAAAATTAAATTAATTATGTGTCACAACACAGAATTTCTGAGAAAAAAAAATCATAAGGCTATGGTAAGAATAAATGAAACTTGTTTTTATGCATTCAATAATTAGACAAGTTAAAACACAGAATTTGGTAACAATAAAACATAAGGTGGGAAAATAAAACATTTCATACGGCCCTAAACATGTAATTTTTGTTAAACTTTTAATAAATTGAGGTTAAATTGTTTACGTTTCATGATTTTAATTAATTAGGCATGCTTTTTTGATTAATAAAATTTAATTTAACCATTAAAAAGCAGTCCAAAAAATTAAAACGGAGAAAAACGGAATCCAGAAAGATGAAAACTGAAAAAAACAGAATTTGGAAAAAAATGAAACAGATTTCATAGGGCCCTACATAATACAGTTTTGAGAACGTATCACTCACCAAGGAAGACGAGGATGGTACCAAACCACTGCATAGGGCTGATGACGTTCCCAAACAGCAGCACAGACCCGAGGATGGTGAAGAACTTCCGTGTCGTTGTGATGATGGAACAGGTGAGCGGTCCAAAATACACCACAGTCATGAAGATGAACGTCTAGGTGAAGAAAGATGAGCAGAATAAAACCCTGGATTATCATCTCGTTCTCATTAAGGTGTTGGTGTCTAAATGAACGATGGTGCTGTTCTGTTATACAAACAACAAACCCACCTGTCCAAGAGCGCTAGTGATACCGAACAGGAGGATATTATAGATGATGTCAGGATAGCGGTCAGTAAATGACAAAAACTCCTGCACCTCCCCTGTCCAAAGCACAGCTATGGAGAAAGAAAGAGCGAGAGATCATTTTCATAGTAGATGGTTTGTATATGTTAGGCTGGAATTTCTCATGTTGTCTGCAGTGATCAAATTCAGCCATAATGAAGTTGGCAAGTAACTTTACTCACCAAAGCCAGTTTTTACACATTTGGGCTTGGCGAGTGTTAATTTTGGACTATTGTTTCGCATTTGCATAGTTGAAAGAGAAACTTTACAAAAACTATTCATTATTTCTGATAACTTCAGAGAGCACCACAGGACGGCTCTGGTTTCATAATGAGAGGTTTGGAAGGAAGGAAGTTTGCTGCATGTGTGATGAGATTAAAGATTAAAAGTGAGGAACAGATGCCTTTCAGAGCTGAGGCAGACAGACTGAACAGCTGCTGGAGATCAGCAGGGTTGCTTCTGTCAGGCCTGAAATAATAACACCACCAACACTAACTATAGAGCCAGAGCTCCCCCTGCTGGAGGACAATACACTGACAATGATGAAAATGCTATTTATAAACCATAAGACAACCACTTAGTATAAAAACTAGGAGGACATAATGCAGGGTATTCAAATGATATCTAAATGGTCATTTTTGCCAAGCAGATTAAAAAAAAGAGAAAAAATACAGTTAAAAATAATCAAGGCATGTTTTCAACACTGATTTTCACTACATGAACACCAAAATGATATTTAAGCTTTCTCTTTTCATGCACCAACATGACAAAACTGTAATCATAAATACAGTTAAAAAAACAAAACAGAAATATTGTGAAATATTATTACAATTTAAAATAACAGTTTTCTATTGTAATATATTTTAAAATGTAATTTATTCCTGTGAATTTTCAGCTTCGTTACTTCAGTCTTCAGTGTCACATGATCCTTCAGAAATCATTCTGATATGTTGATTTGATGCTCAACAAACATTTCTTCTTATTATGATTAATGATAAGAAAATGAATGAAAGTTGTGCTGCTTAATATTTTTATGGAAACTATTATAATTTTTTAAGGGTTTTTAAGGGTTTTTTTTTAGGATTAATAGAAAGTTCAAAAGAACAGCATTCATTTGAAATATATCAACATTTTGTAACATAATAAATATCTTTACTGTAATTTTTTTATATTTATTTTACTGACCCAAAACTTTTAAAGTGTAATGTATGTACAACTAAAACACTTTAATAACTGCCACACAAGGGACTGAGTAATGACACAAATTAATCACCGAGTCAGAATTTTTAAAATTATTCACTAAAGTGGACAATTTGAAGTGATTCACAGAAATAAATTCAAGTTAATATGAATTCAAAATATCTCTCAATATCATATGCAGAAGTCATGAAAAAAAAAAAAAAGATTATGAATTTTCAAATATATCACGCAGATAGAAGAGTTAATAAATATTAAAGTGATAAACATTTACTCTTTCATCTTTAAAAACCATTACTTTCACTAACGGATTGCCAGTGTTCCTACAATTTCATATGCCTCTTATTTAATAACTCACTTATTCCTAGGACCAGTGTGGACCACATGTTGATGTTCAGCATCATGTGATTTGCTCCCGTCTGGTACCGTGCCCTCATGTGATCCTGAGCTACGCCTGTCAGCCCATCCAGAGTCAGAGACAGCAGCTACAATCAAACAAACACACACCAGATCAGCTTTAACCAGAGAACAAGAAATAGTACATTAGGAAGAGAATGGAATAGATTAAAAGAGAAACCAACCAGCAGCATCTCTCCAAAGCCAAACGTGTGTTCATCTGATGTGCTGGAGCCTTTGTTGGGTTTGTAGAGGAAGAGAGCGACCCCGGTGACGATTAGAAACACACACAGATACTTCGCCATGGGATATTTCTTCCTTAGGATTGTGACACCCAGAATCATCACTGTGGAACCAAGGGGACAAAAGCACAATGAGAAGACGTGACCAACACCATCAATCTGCAGACGTTTCTGTTGGCTGGTTAAAAAGGATGTGCAAGAACAAAGAGAAGAGTTTGCCATATGGTCAACAAACATAAGCCAAAAAATATGGCCATATGGGAATATATGTTCACTGTAAATTCCTAAAGCCATGTGTGTTTTGAATGTGAACTACAGTAAAACAAGCCCAGCATGTTCTACATTCCTTCCTGAAACCCAAGAGCTGTGTTTGTGTGATTAAAACAGACAAAGATGCTCACCTGGAATTGGTTTACAGGATTTTCCCAACACCTACAAAGAACAAAGAATCGTGAGTGTGATGTTGTGAGGAAAAGAAACCGAGATACCGGAGTAGAGAGCTGTGCAGACCTGTGTGGGGTAGTTGACATACTGCAGAGCCGAGTTACTGGACACCATGGCGCCCAGGTAAGACAGAGAGCACACGCCATAAAGCCAGCTTCTCGTGTGGTCCTGCTTCGAGCCCTCAAAAAACTGAATTACTGCAAACACAAAATAAAGAGCATGCTAAAATTACTTGTAATTCAGATTTTAAACACCTGCAGCAACATTTATATGCCATAACCCCAATGCCGCCCATTCGTGACAACACACATGATCTCCACGCATGCAATCAGAACATCTGTTTGACTCACAGAGTCTGGCGAAAGCAGCACTGATGATGCACTGGATGAAGACTAGTGTGGTGGCGTAACGAAACTTTTCCTTTTTCCCCCCTTGACTGTAGTCTCCTCGCGTGCTGGATGAAACAGAAGACAGAAGCACTGAATTGTGGGATTGAAGGGAACAGCTGTGTGGAACAAGGAGACTTAATAATCACTGGAGGTAAAAATATCCAACAGTGGCTAGGGAAGAAATTGTTGTTTACAACAGCGACTAATTTTAGCACTTGATAAAAATATTATTCAGGATGCTGAAAGGCCAGCTCATCTGAGGGGGTTCAAAACAATGTGTGTAGAGGTGAAATGGTTAAAAACATGGCAATGTAAACTACCAATCAAAAGATTTTGAACAGTAATATTTTATGTTTTTTAAAGAAGTCTCTTCTGCTCAGCAAGCCTGCATTTATTTGATCCAAAGCACAGCAAAAATAAAAAAAAATGTAAATATTTTTACTGTTTAAAATAACTGTTTTCTATTTGAATATATTTTAAAACGTAATTTATTCCTGTGATCAAAGCTAAATTTCAGCGTCATTACTCTAGTCTTCAGTGTCACGTGATTCTTCAGAAATCATTCTAATATGCTGATTTGCTGTTCAAGAAACATTTATTATTGTTATTAGCGCTATTTAAAACAGTTGAGTACATTTTTTCAGGATTCTTTGATGAATAGAAAGATCCAAAGATCAGCATTTATCTGAAATAAAAAGCTTTTGTAACATTATACACTATACCATTCAAAAGCTTGGAGTTAGTATATTTTTTAAAATTATTATTTAGCAAGGATTCTTTAAATTGATTAAAAGTGATGATAAAGACATTTATAATGTTACAAAAGATTTCTATTTTAGATGAATAGAATGTTCAGAAGAACAGCATTTATCAAAGAAACCTGAAAAAAAAAAAAAAAATCTACTCAGCTGTTTTCAACATAATAATAATAATAAATGTTTTTTTTGAGCAGCAAATAAGAATATTAGAATGATTTCTGAAGAATCGTGTGACTGGACTAAAAATTCAGCTTTGAAATCACAGGAATAAATTACATTTTAAAATATATTCAAATAGAAAACAGTTATTTTAAATAGTGAAAATATTTTAAAATTTTACTGTTTTTGCTGTCCTCAATGCAGGCTTGGTGATGGTGAGCAGAACTTCTTTAAAAAACACAAAATCTTACTGTTCAAAAATGTTTGACTGGTAGTGTAATCTGAAAAGAAAATCACTGCACTGAGACAAACTATCACCCCAGATTTCAAAAGGAAAAACTATTCACTTAACTATTGATAACTATTCACTTCTAAATAATATATATTAAAATATATTCCAATTTTGTTGCTATTACACATTTCAGTTTTAAAAATCATTACTTACTGGTACTTATTCTGTAGTTTCCTCTTAGTTCTTCTAACTATAACAAATAGACTCTAGTCCAGTTTTTCTAGTACTAAATGAATAGACACCGGTGCATATTCATTATATTTATACTGTGTCATTCTAGATCCCTGTAATAATATTTTAAATAAGATTTTCAGTTGAACTATAATGTAGCCATTCTCACATTACGAATAAAAAAAGCTCTAACTAGTAAGATAACAAATGTTACTAGTTAACAACTGGGATTGATACAGCAGTCCAAATACATAGTAGTTCCTAAATCTGGAATACATCCTAGTATGAATAAGCACTAGTAACTAATGAATAATTACTAGTAAAATCAGTAAAGGTTCCAGCAACAACTGGAGAACATAATAGTTTAATTATTCTGATTAGTATCTAATAAAGAGTTACTAACAAAATTGCAATAGAGACACCTAGACAACTTACTAGTAATTACATTAATATTATATTACATTATATTATGCTAGTAGATACTAGCTAGTTTAAATCAGTAGTTCTTAACCAGGGGCCAGGTGCATAAACTAGTAGACTACTCTTAAAAAGTTAGTCATCTAATTTGTTTTCTTCAAAACTGGTCATAACTTTTTAAATCCAGTTACAAAAAGGTAGATTGGCCCAGTTTGAATAAGAAAAGTAAGACTGATTACCTCTTAGCTAACTGCTAATTAGTCAAACTAGTTCTTAAGATACAGTCTTAACATAGTGGTTATGTTTGTGCAACTGGCCCCAGGGGGCCCAAAAATGTCTTAATTTTAATTTTTTTATTTATTTATTTTTAAAGTTAGTTAAAATAAAGATGTAAAAATTCCACTGACAATATATTTTTGAGTTTATTTATCTTTTATTACAATAGACGCACCAGGGATACATATCAGCTTAGACTGAAGGGGCTTATTTTGCAAATATTGTTCTGTACAAAGAGGGGCCTTGGAGTCAAAAAACTTGAGAACCACTGTTTTAAATATTATATATATATATATATATATATATATATATATATATATATATATATATATATATATATATATATATATATATGCTAGAGCTGTTAGGCAAACAATAAAAAGGCATGCATTTTCCATCTAAATTACACAAAAAGAGGAAATTAAAGATGCCTAGCAGTACACATAACACGTGAATTAAGTTAGCTGCTATTTGCAATTGTTAAATTTAATAATCATAATAATAATAATTGAAGAATGTTCATTTATGATACACCTCGTTAGTATCTTGTACCTGCGATTGTTAATCAGTTAGTACACTGTAAGAAAAATATCTAGAAAAATGGAAAAGGTATTATACAGTAATTTTCCAGGATATTATCCGTTATCCGTTCTAACCCTGTAACCCGAAAACACAAAATACAATACATAATTTAAAATGCAGGTAAAAAACCTGTGAAAAATCAATAAGGAAAATTCCTTCATATTAACATAGTAGACTGTGCCCTATTTTTACAGACTTTTCTTAGAGTGTAGCATACTAACTAACTACTAATACACTGCTTAAAACCATAATTGTTCAGAATGTGTAGTTTTACTAGTTTACTAGCTAATAAAAATGTAAAACATAAATTGTAATCGTTCAAAAATGTGTAAGTTTATTAATTCATAGAATTACTGAACAATTAAATTTTGTATTTAAAATAGTTATGTTTTAATATTATATTAGCATTTATATTATTTTACGAACAAATCTAAATTAACATTTTTGACTGAGATTTGATGATGTGACAATTTTGCATCGTGTTTACGTAATGACGTCATCGCGCAATGACATCACAACGTCATTTAGCAACAAATCGACCTTCCTTTAGCAACTTTCCCTGAAAATTAGTGTAGGTTCTTCAAATGCAGTGCAGTCTTGTACTCACATGGTCTCCTGCAGTATCCCATAGTAGAAGTAACACACGAACACTCCGCAGAAACACACGATGAACCGGAGCCGCTCGTTCTGCCAGAGAGACGGTTTGCTCGCTGCCTTCCCGGAGGCCATGCTATCGTCCAGCAGTCTCGGTATGGACACGGACACCGCTCCGCTCCCCGCTCCTCGCGCTCCTGCGTCCCGATCCACTCTACCGGCGACCGGGGGCCCGGAACTGATGATGATCCCGCTCTGAAGATGAGGCTCTCCTTCCTCTGATATTAACTTACATCTATAGTCTGAAAGCGACTTACACTGACAACGGTATTACACTTCCGCTCTTATTAGCTTACGTTTGTTTGTGTTTTCTTTTCTTAACAGATCAGTAATGTAACGTTAGATGATCCGCGCGCTAGCTGTGTCCGAACAGCCGCATTCTGAAAACGACGTGTGCGTGAATGTAGGTAAAAAATGCGGCTTTTGTTTCCAGATATTGCGAGGAAGCCCCAAAGGTTTAAGTTATTCTGTGCTCGAGATGCTGAGTTAACGGTCTGTTTTTGACATTTAGTATTTGCAGATGATAACTACAGCCGCGGCAGCCTCTAATAAATGTTTTCATTTGACGCGTCAAATGACACTAGAGGAGAAGGACCCAAGGAACTCCAGGTACTCTGTGGATATGCCTGTAACTTTATCAGGATCGAAGACAGATTTAAAATACAGTATTACGCCAGAAACAGGTCGTTATTTGCTGAATCGCGTTGACTTCCCTCCCAGCACAGTTTTTCGTTTTTTAGTCTATGTTTTTGTACATTAGTGACAGTACGCGGCTTGAATTGTATTTTGGTGTTAGATACAAGTCCCTGTAAACAAATCTGTGGGTCCTTTCTTGAAAATAAGCAGTTTGGAGTTTTACGTCGCGGTATGTGTATTACTTGGATTGGTCCAAATAAGCAAAAGCTGACGACATGCAGCCAATCACAGGGCTGGAATCTTTAAGAGGGCGGGGCATAGAGTTGCTCTGCAAGCATCACGTGTACGTCTCATTCATGAAAACATGAATATCGTAGAATTCCAAGTGTTCGATTTAAATGGACACATATAAATGTATATTACAGTGTAATATGTATAGATAGATAGATAATTGTGAGACTTGTGCTCAAGAATGCATAATTATTAAGCTGATATACAGAACAGCAACCACACTCTTATTTCTCTGCATTTCTCATTTATGGCGGCCAAAATTGAATAACATAAATTTACAATATAGAAGGCAAAACAGGTTTGGTGTACAATAACTACTCAAGACAAACAATCTGAGAACAATGTCAGTAAAACAGCACCCTTACAGAACAAGGTAACAAGTGAGAACGTAAAAAACTGAATGGATGATGCCAAGAGTGAGACACAATCCATGCAAATATATGGGATAATAACAGTGCTTTAAATGTCAGCAAACAATAATTAGCTGGAAGTCTCGTTCTTTATGATATGCACACATTGTACCTGAATGCAGCAAACTTGCTTGTGTCTCATGTTAAGTGTTTGTAGAATCAGCTTGGTGCTCAAATTAACTGAACAATATGACCACTATGGGTAAGATTAGTAGTCAAGTCTGAAGTGAAATTCAGCAAAACATACAGCACACTTATCAAGTGCGTAGCAAAATAAACCCTTAATGGGGTCCCGTCTGTATTCTTGTCTTACACCGAATTTAAGTGTCAGCGGCCCACAATGCACGAAGACCTCAGAATAAACAAGCAATAATTGCCTCTGCCTTTCTCTCGTTACATTATAACTGTAAACACAATCTCACAGAATCTGTTAAGAAAATACCCCCATCACATTTCAATCCAAACTCAAAAGATAAAATAGAAAAATAGTCAAGTCTATCTTAGTACCTATTTTATACATATACAATTTTTTTTTTTAACTTTAATACAGTAGCAAAATATGCGCTTACTTGTCCTACAATCACAACGCAATTAAAAAAAAAAAAAAATACAAATTTTTTTTTTTTTCTTTTGATTGGTGGTGAAATATGACAGGACGTTTTTTGACAAGCTTTGTAAGATTACTTTATGGATAATAGCTCTTCACTGAACATTTGGTGACATTCATTAAACACCTAAAGTTCAGAGCTCTGTTTAATAATGTCTAAATGTATATATTCTGAACTACTAAACAGACATACTGAGAGTATTCAAAACAGCCCCAGGCTTCAAAAACACCAGCTGATGAGAGACTCTGGTCTATTACTGCCTCTTTCATGTTGGTAAAAAAATCCAGAATGCAGTAAAGACCTGTGTCTGTAAATACTGAATTAAGAAACAGATGTTTCTGACCCACAGCTCTGTAAAATCATCACAGAGCGGGTCAGGCTTATAACACAGATGTCTGATAGACAAAATATGACAATGAATGTTCATAATGACTCTTCTGACAAAATATAATCTTACACAGAAGATGAATAGTAATCAGTATTGTTTTATAGAAAATATAGCAATAGGTAAATGCTATAACGTGAAACGAAATGATCACAAGTGCCAAGTGGAGTGTCCTGAGGTCAAAAGGTCACCAACAAATCACATCGCAGAGAGTCCTCCGTAGTTTTAGATAAAGAAAAGTTCTCCATTTTGTTCTTCCTCACGATTTTTTTCCCTCTCTGTGCCGATCAAAACAAATCAGTTACTGAGTGGATGGCATGAGCAGAGTCGCTGATGAGATGGGACAAAGGCACAACCATCTTTAGTTTTTCTTTTCTCGTCATGAATGTCCTCCATTCACAGAGAGGTGGTGGTAGGGTCTGGGAGGGTGCCGCTCAAATAACCACCCACAGCATGTCCCGGTGTCTGGCAGGGGGCAGTACTTTGAGCCGAACAGCCAATGACGGGTGAAACAGACAGGCCACGAAATAACAGGTCCATTGAAGGGAGGAGGGGCTTGAGAAGACTGACAGGACAGAAGGCGGAGCCACCGTGAGGTGTGAAATTCACCTTGTTGGGGTCAGGACAGGAAGGCTGAAGAGGAGTATTTCCATGACAGGGAAGGCTGAAAAGAAGAGACTGAATGATGATTCAATGAAATTAACTGCATATGTATATATAAGCATATGTTTCAAGTATTCAAGTCATAATAGTAAATATATTTTTTAAATAATGCATATTTTAATACTGCAATTTTTTTTTATCATCAATTAGTTTTTTTTATGAGGTTTGGGCCCAAATATGCCTAACTGTCATGAAAATAACCTTCTTAGTGATTGATGGTCCCTATCATTCAGTTTTGGTTTTTGACTACTTTTCATCTTCGCTGATGAAGTCTTGCCACACTTTGTGTACACAGTCATAATCATAAAGACTGTTGTTCTTTAAAACTCCAAACAATTGTGTTGTTAAGGTTACAGACGCTCCTGCTGAACAGGCTTCCATGATTTGCCATTTTTGAAAGTCTGAAAACTTTACTACACTGATATACAACCTAGAGAACAAAAAGAAAAATATAAGATAATTGTTTTATTTATTTATTTTTATTTATTTATTTTTTTTTTTGAAAAAAGGCAGAAGAAGGGTATTTCCATGACAGGGAATGCTAGAAAGTAGAGACTGATTGATCAATTAACTAATTTAATTAAATTAACTGCATTATTTGCAGATTGATTAGATGCATGTCAACTTAATATTCAGATTATGAATATTTGCATGAGAAGACTCCCAAAATTAAGATAAATGTAAATTCAATTATTGTGACAGACAAGAATATAGAATGGACTTGTATTATTTTCTTAAAGGGATAGTTTACCCAAAAATGAAAATTCTGTCATTAATTACTCACCCTCACGTCGTTCCAAACCCATAAGACCTTCCTTCGTCTTCGGAACACAAATTAAGATATTTTTGATGAAATCCAAGAGCTTTCTGACCCTTCGTAAAATTACAGTTGAACCACTGAAAGTCACATGGACTATTTTAACGATGTTCTTACTGCGTTTCTTGGTGTGGTCATACATCATGGTAATCTCGATAATGGCGGCGGACGGTGACACGGAAGAGAAGAAATTGTTGAATAAAGTTGTTTTTGTTTTCTTTACACACAAAAAGTATTCTCATAGCTTCATAAAATTACAGTTGAACCACTGATGTCACATGGACTATTTTAACAATGTCCTTACTACCTTTCTGGACCTTGAACGTAGTAGCTGCATTGCTGTCTATGCAGGGTCAGAAAGCTCTCGGATTTCATCAAAAATATCTTAATTTGTGTTTTGATGA
The DNA here is from genome assembly GCA_039654775.1 of Spinibarbus caldwelli. Lineage (NCBI taxonomy): Eukaryota > Metazoa > Chordata > Actinopteri > Cypriniformes > Cyprinidae > Spinibarbus > Spinibarbus caldwelli. Next base: position 14,468,164 of record CM077219.1, on the reverse strand, counting down.
TGAATGAAGGTCTTGGAATGACATGAGGGTGAGTAATTAATGACAGAATTTTAATTTTTGGGTGAACTATCCCTTTAACACTATTAATAACACTGTGTTAATGTGTTAAATTGGCATCCCTATTTCATATGTTTTATAGGTCACTCTTTAGTTTGGGGATCAATTCTCGCTATTAACCTCAATAAACTCCTAATTTGCTGCTTATCAATAGTTAGTAAGGTAGTTGTTAAGTTTAGGTACGGGGTATGATTAAGAGATCTAAAATATGGTCATGCAGAATAAGGCATTAATATGTGCTTTATAAGTACTAGTAAACAGTCAATATGCTAGTAATATGCATGCTAAAAAGCGATTAGTTAATAGTGAGAATTTGTCCACAAACTAAAGTGTTATGTTTATTTCCAATCTAACACATACAGAGGTAAACTTACATGGCCTCCTCGGACACACGTACTCTCTCGCAGCCCTCTGGAGGTTCTCTCTGAAAGACGTATGTCTTGTTGGGACGAGGAGAAGATGATGGTGGCTCAGAGATACATAGGGGAGGGGAGGAAGACGGACAGAGCGGCCCACACACAACCATATCTAAACAAAACACACACAGACAGATAAAGACAGTCATCAGCCAAATACATATTACACAATTAACAGTTTCACACAGAGCTTCCTGTCATGTGTTGATAAAATATGAATGACGTCCCAAAGAGCAAGTTCAGTTTGTGCTATTTTTTTTAATCGTTAGACTCTGAGCACATCCATCTTTGGCCATCTTATCTCAATTTGACATGGAACATGTAATATAGACTTTATAAAGTCTGTTTCTATATTTATACATATACTGACCGGTGTCTGTGATGGTGCAGGGAGAGTGTGAGGGGGACAGCTGGGCAGGAGAAGGGTCGCTCTGTGAAGCGCTGCTGTACCTCTGAGCTGGGACGGGGGCTCTGTGACCATCTGGTACATCGAGAATCTAAACACACACACATACACAAAATCACACAAGTTTTAGATGGTTCTGGAACTGAAACTGTAGATCAGAAACACACATACAAACAAATACACACTGACTTTGTGCTGTTCCTTTGCCGTTTCAGACACAAAGACTCCCTCCAGCTCCAGGTTCAGTCCTTCAACACTGCGTCTCAGTCTGGGGGCCAGTCGGCTCAGTGGAATCAGAGGCATCGTCTGCACAGACACACACACACAACTATCAGAGAGACCTATAAACCAATATGTGTACAAGTACTTAAAGCTTAAAGGAAAAAAATAATGTGTATGTGTGTGTATTATATATATATATATATATATATATATATATATATATATATATATATATATATATATATATATATATAGCAGTTAAATGTAACCTGAACACATGAGATTAACCTGTATGTGTGTAATATAATAAACATGCATAGCATACAATGCAACAGATTTATGCATATTGTCACCTCTAAATATACTACTGTACAAAGAGAGCCACTGCCACATAACCAGCTGTGTGTGTGTGTGTGTTTTCACCATATCAATGGCTGTAGCTCACTGACACCATCTAAATAAAGCTGCTCTGTTTTTAAATCTCTGTTGCTAGTGAGATGTGGGCCAATCTGAGAGGCTTAGCTCATAATCACTGATCATAAACAAGCACAACCTTTATAAATGCCCCCAACCTTTCTCTTGATATCCCTGAGTGTCACTACTGTACACTAACAAGCTGATCAAAATACATTCATTGTTTAGATTTGTGTGTACACTCTTGTCTACCTGTGTACTTCCAGGCGAGTGTGTTTGGCTGTTGTGTACGTGTTGGTGTGTGTGGTCACAGTCCATGGCAGGAGGTGCATGTCTGGAGCGTTTCTGTAAGGACTGTCGAAGCTTAGCAACCTGAAGGAGGGAAATACGAGTTGTAGTATCAGATGTAAACTTAAAAGGTGCAGAGAAGAGGTGAAAACTAACTGCAATGCCCTTTTTGCTGACCTATAATAAAGGTTATACTTTTTGTTCAAAAGTAGGGTATTCTCTGTGGACACGCTTGTAAACAGCAGCTGTGGTAACACAGAAGTAAAATGAGTCTCGAATGAAAATCGGCACAGAATGGTTCCTGAAAATGGGTGGGACAGAGTGGCCTGGATTAATTTGAATAATCAGCCTAATAATAATTGTTTATTATTTGATTGCTGTCAAGAAGTTTATATTATTTTTCACAGCACTGGTGGGTGATGACCAATATTCTTTCATCAGTAATTTAAATAATTTTATATCACATAATGGTACACTACTGTTCAAATGTTTGAGATTTTTTTTTGAAAGAAATCAAAACTTTTTTTTTTCAGAAAAGACATTAAATTGATCAATAGTGACAGTAAAGACATTTCAAAAGTTACAAAAGATCTCTATTTCAAATAAATGCTGTTCTTTTGAACTTTCTTTTCATCAAATAATCCTGAAAATCATGGTTTCCACAAAAATACAGCTGTTTTCAATGTTAATAAGAAATGTTTCTTGAGCACCAAAAAATCATATTAGAATGATAATCATATTAGAAGGATCATGTGACACTGAAGACTGAAGTAATGATGCTGAAAATTCAGCTGTCATCACAGAAATAAATTACATAAAAAAATATAGTAGAAAACAGTTAATTTAAATAAAGAGCAAAAACTTCTGACTTCTTTCAAAACATAAATACAAAAATCCTACCAACCCCAAACTTTGAAGGGTAGTGTCTATATCAAAATACAGTTATTTTCGTGGGAATTTAATTTTAAGTTTATATACTGGATAATCTAGTGAATTAAATTACAAATGAATTGTACTTATCTTATTACCCGCAAAGATGTTTTTGAAATAATTTTTAGAGATTGCAAGGGCAAATTTTACAGTAGAAGCCAAGTACCAATCATTGGAATAAACCAATTTAAACAAATGACTTTAATAACAACAAAACATCCAGAGATTTGAATGTGGGCCAATGGAGTAACACTACTTTGGGCCAGATTTACTAACAGCTTGCGCCAGCGCACCTGTACTGTCAGGATTTACTAAAGACGTGCAGTGAAGAATTAGCGGTGAAAAGGCATGGACATAGTTATTTTTGCACCTTACCTTACTGAATATGCATTTGTAGGAGTTTCCCTTTAAGACGCAAAATTTATGGGAGTACAGTAATAAAATGAATCACGCAACACGATTTACTAACGTTTGCACTCATCAAATTACTGGTATTTGCACCATTATTTAACGCCCAAAAAAAGCATGTCTTAAAGCAGGCGGTAATTTGCGCTGCTCTTGGTAAATTGCGCTGGTCATTATGGAAATGATCTGACTGCATCTGTGTTCTTTAATGTGCGCATTGTCAGTAAATCACACGCAGTATTTTCCCCTCCCATCAGCGCTTTTATGGAATTGCACTCTAATACTAATTTGCCCTGTTTAGTAAATCTGGCCCTTTGTGTCTCAAAATAGCAAACAACATTTTCAATTACTTACCTCTCTGAGGTGTTCAGCACTACTCCATGATGCCGAGCGTTTATGACCGCCACCCCCTCTCCGCCCCCTCGTCTCCTCTATCCAGGAACTGGGAGTCTAAGAAAAGAAAGAAAACAAGCTTACATTTGACTTTCCAAGTGGCGTTATTTTAAAGTTACTGATTTCAAAATCTCACACCCACAATGGTTTCTCAGCAAGACATCAAAGCTTCATTTCATTCAGGATAATCAAAACTGAACCTCCCCTCATTGAATACCAACCATCTCAAACACCCTCAGACTTTACATAAAGTAATCCAGCCCTTTCCACTGAACACAAGACGCCCGATAACACACCCTCCCTTAAATGCTGCTCTTTCATGCACCAGTTCGAGATAAAGCATCCATTCCCAAGAGCAGTGCGCCCCGCTCGCCAAGTGTTGACATGTTTTTCTGTATGTCACAAATGGAACTGAAAGCTGCTTCCGCGCCTCACTAAACGTATTTGAATACGGGACAGAAAATGTGACACACCTGCAACACACAGACACGCCCAAACACACACAGCTGTGCGGAGACGTGCATGATAGAAACCACCGTCTCTGCTGCACCACATTTCAAAGATGTGGAGGGAAAAAAAACAAACGTGTCTGTCCTCAAGTGCACTCACACAGACAGACACATGCGTACCGTCATGATACCCCCGTCCTACGGTCCCAAGCCTCTGAGAAGAAGTGGGAGCCCAGCTATATCGCCGAACACCAAATGATTATTTTCCAAGTGGCCCAATCACTGAGCTCCATCTCAGAGCTTATCGTAACCCAAAAAGTGTCCTCCTCCTGTATCTCCGTCCCTCTCTTCCTGTCCCTGCCAGAGGTCACGAATATCTTCTGCGGTTGGGATGCTAATGCAACAAAACGCAGAAGAAGTGAGCCACATTAAAACATGTCATCACCCCCGGCCCCTGAGGTGCGAGATCAGGACCAACCGTGTCTGCTTAGAGGCTGGAGGTTTCACATGGCCCAGTGGGGGCAGGGTTGCGGGTTGATTTAAATATAAATTCGGCCCTTATTCCTTTCTGCCTGGACACCCGCCTGCCCGCCCGCCCACATCAGGCTGCCGTGGGATTAGGCCTATAAACGGACATTGAGTTTGAGGGTCTGTATACGCAGCACGATAGATGTTGGCTAAAGTTTCAGAAGTCCCCTTCTGCACTCAAGTGGACCGGACGGGCGGTCAGATGGGGGGTTGGGCAGACTGTTGAGAGTGTCTTGAGACTGTACAATTGTTAACTGTTGAATGTCCACTAAAAAGTGGGTTGCGTTTGTTCATCAAGGAAGATGTAACGTGAATATATGAAAGGGGGGTTTTGGTTGTGCATTGTATGTATGTGTGTGTGTGGGGCAGGGGTTGAGGGGGACGGTCACTATGAAGGTCATGTTAAACAAAACCTTTTTTTGGGTGACCAGTTATCAGTGAAAGCATAGCAGATCACCTGCTGAGAGACACAGCCGAAATGGATGTAGCATCTATAAGGAAGCGATGACCATCCGAACAGATCTGCAAACCACTGCTCTCACAAATCGCCAAAGCAATGAGGTGGCTCGATGCAAAGTGTTACAACTACATATCTAGTCTAACAAATAAAACTACAATTTTCAGGAAAATGAGAGTTGTAGGGTAGTTTCCCAGGGCATTGCTATGCAGTTTCAAAAAAAATTACTCTTATAAAATAGTTTTTTGAAAGGATGAGTTATCAATCTACATGAGTTTCAATGGAGACATCACCAGAGAAAGAATTTCTTTCACATGCAATCAACATGGATTCTAAAGGAAATACACTAATGTTAAAGTCTTTTATGCTCATTAAGGCTGCATTTATCTGATCAAAAATTCAATAGAACAGTAATATTGTGAAATATTCGTACAATTTAAAATATCTCTTTTCTATTTTAATATATTTTAAAATGTAATTCATTCCGGTGATGGCAAAGCTTAAGTTTCAACATTGTTACTCCAGTCTTCAGCATCACATTGAACCTTCAGGAATCATTTTATTACAACCAATTGTGCTGCTTAATATTTTTGTGGAAACCGTGAAATTTAAAAAACAGCATTTAATTTAAATCAAAAGCTTTTGTAACATTATCAATGTCTTTACTGACACTTTTGATCAATTTAATACATCAATGCTGAATAAAGGTATTAGTTTCTTGCAGAAAATCTTACGAACCCCAAACCATTGAAGAGTAGATCCAAATGAATCAGAACTGAATCAGAATCAAACTGTAACCAAAGAAAAACAAAACTGAATCAAGAGCTTGTGAATCTGAATCAAATTAAGATGGATGGCTATAGGGGTGGGCGATATGACCAAAATCTTATATCACGATGTGAGTAAATTTATATCACGATAACGATATATATCATTATATAGTTATTTTTGCTTTTAATAAGGTTTTTATGACATCAAAGTTATTGTCACCACTGTCAATATCACAGAAAAACTAATATTAGTATTAAAAAAAAGAGAAAAACTCTAGCTCACTGAAGATAAGTAACTAATTACAGCAATAGGACAAAAAACTGCAATAAATAAATAAGAAATGCTACATACTGTACACTGTATAAATGACTCAAAATAACTGCATAGTTTTCACTGTGTAAATTAAATTTCGTATTATTAAAGTTACAAAAGTGATTTAGTCAAGAGCACTGAGAGATTTTCTCTCTTTTGTTGTTTGATTAACATGAATGACAGAGAGGTGGAATATTAGACTGCTGTCACTTTAAGAGCTGCACAGATCCAATATACTGTTACACGTGTTTTCTTTCTCAGCTGTTTACGTTCACTTAAGACCTAAATGACTGTGTTTACGAGGATACTTGCAAAGACAGGCATTTTCATACAAGTATGTGTATTTAATCTTTCAAGGCCAATAAAGCAACAAAAATACTCACTCACTCTATGAGCAGTGGATTCATGTGCTCAGAAACAGACTCACAGACAGTGCACGCATATAGGGCTGTTGTTTGCATTAAAATCACTCGTTTTTAAACCACAATGCTTAAAAATGTGTGCACACAAATTTTCAAGACCATGGCACACCGCTACTTGATGTGAGTGCATAACCGCGATAAAGACGATAGTCCAAAATGTCCAAAATGTTCACAAATTTCTACCGGTTAATCGTGTCTACGGTATATCGCCCACCCCTGATGGCTAAGACTGGAATGGCTCAGATACCCCTTTCTAAAAGTCTATGGGATTTTTGGCTCTTTTTAATTATCCGTTCTGAGATATTCGCACGTCTGATTGCTTAGAAATAATAATAGCACAACTCTTATAAATAAGCAGCATTGCACAAACAGTTGGATGAAGAAACAAGTACAAATGTAGTGTGACGTTTCTTACTGAATCAAATTATATGAACAGTGCAGAACCTTTAACAAACTTGAGATGCTAAATCAAAACAAACAGCCCCAGCAGAGAGACTTTCACCTTTTGTGTTCGACTGAATATAGCAAACCCCAGCAGGCATGTTGGAGCTGTGCTCCAGGAACCCATATGGAACCCATTTGGAAAAAACAATATGGCTGCCGTTCCAGACTGAGTTTTCCTAAACTCCTTCCATTACCAACCAAACTCTTTCTCCCCAAAGCCAAGATCTTTCATTAGCAACCGCTTGACTTCAGCTTTCTAAAACAAACACTCTGTCCCCTGGCTATTTAAGAAATATATTTTGCAAACAACACATGTTTTAACGTGTTAAAACAGCTGTGCATAATTTTATATGTGCATCATATAAGGCAGATCAAACCAATGGTTTGTTTTACTCCCCACCGAGTAGAAAAGTCTCCACTCCACATGGTCAGACAGGACCTCCTTTGTTTGCTATTAATATCACAGACTGTATTAAAGGAATAGTTCACCCAAAAATGAAAATTCGTGTGGGAAGGATCACACCTGTGTGGCCTTGTCATTGACACAGGTAACCGGCTGACACTCTGGTTCTCTAGGCCAGTTGCCCTGAAGGTACGGTCCCACCAAAGTATCCAGGGACAATGTCCGTCGTAAGGTTGGCTTCGGCGGGCGACCCTTCGTCTTGTACTCGGCTACAAAGAGAAGATAGGGAAAACAGAGAGAGAGAATGAAACTGTGAGATGTTTTTAAAATAATAAATGGAATTCAACAATAAAAAGACGCACAATATGTGCCTGAAAAAACATATGATAAATGAGATGGAAGTAAACACCATTGACTTCCCATTTTTAATTCAGTTGATTAAACTGGAAACAGATCAATTGAATTACCAAAGCCTACAGCCAAAAAGGAGGAGAATGAGGCCGGCATCCCACGAGCATATACACTAATCACTGTCCCACAGCTCTGACATTAAAATGTGCTTCTGATGATGTTTATGTATAATAATCTTTTCAATTTATCCCGTGAGTTGGCACTTTCAGACGATTGTAAATCACCCTGAAACACATTCCATTCATAAAAGACCCGTTATAAATAGACGCTGTTTTCATAACAGATGCTGAACATCCTGGTGCTTCATCAACGCGCTGCAGACAAGCTAGTTATCAGGCTCTTGCCCAAAATACTCCAGAGGATCATTTTCACACGTACATAAGATGGTTTTCTATCTTCTATCTAAGAACTAATAATGGTACACCTGATCTCCGACCTTGTCAGGTCCTTCTTGGATCCGCTCACCTCCTCCCAGCCCCTGGGGTCTTTGCAGTGGGTTTGGGATATATTTGATGGTGGAAGTTTACAGGTGGGCGTTAAACAAGGCACACTTGTCTAGTACGGAGACTGTTTTGTCACTGAGTTTGAGGGTGTGGTATAAAGCAGGTTGGGTGACTATGTGCATGAGATTGTGACACTGTAAATGTTGAGGTGTATGTATGGTTTATCTGATATGGTGCTGAAGTGTATGGAATCTCACAAAAACCAGGTCATATTTAACCCTTATATCCCCTATATTTATTGTATATGTTTACTTTATGCAAATGGGATTTGGGTTGAAACGTGACCTGGACATGTTCTTGACAGGTTTGATGAGATCATCTGTGCATTTTCTCCAAGAGCTCATGTATGCATTTCACAGTCCTGATGAAAACTGCCAATGAGCTGCATAGTTCAAAATCATATCCTCCTTCTACAAGCATAGTGGGCAGGATATAAAAATACACATACTGGCATATGGACTAAAGTTACACACAGCCAAACATGTTAACGCTATGAACGAAACCTCTGGCCGCCGCTTGTGCTCCTTTGTGTACCCACAGAATATAAACACATGCCATGATATTGTGCCAAATTCAGTGATGGCTAAAGAAGCCTAAGCTCATGTATTTTTCTTTCAATTAACAGATTACTCATGATCAGACCAGGAAAAAATGAATATGATTACTTTTTCACATTTTCAGCAATGATTTAGGCTAAAGCTTAGAATACTATAATCATATTGGTAGATGAAAGTACTGCCAGTGAGTCTAAATGTTTAATTAACATGCAAGATGTGAGGAGGGGATGTGTAAAACTTCTTAAATGACTGGTGTTTCAATTCTGTGGAAATATGTGGAGATTTCTGCCTCGTTTTGTGTGGGCTGCACATGTGACTTACTAAGCAAGAGCATAAATGCTAAGAGATCAGAGGGATTTGCTGTTTACTGCCTTGGTAAATGACAATAAAAAAAGTTATTTTGGTCACTCTATCTCTGTTTGTAGACTGCTGTGTGGAAAAGCTACTCTTCTCCAACAGCCTTGTGCATTGTGAAGATCTAGTTGCACTCAGAATCAAAGACCCTTTGTGATTCGCATATTGTCCTAAAACTAAAGACAGGACTTTTCAAAGTATTCTCACTTAGTTGAGGAAATCTGACAATATGCTGATGTAAAATACCTGAGACAGCCTGACACCTATGAAAAATGTCACACTAAGACCAAAGTTTACTAAAAACACAAACCTATTGTTCAACCTACACTAGAAATACGATTTTTTGAAGTTGTAAATAAAACATAGCCATTAAGCAATTTTAAAAAAGAAAACTACTTCAGTTTTTCTACTTCACAATTTCATGTTTATTCAGTGAGTTACTTGCTGTTTCTTTGTAACTGTTTATGAAATTTACGGAGTGAATTAGTGTTTCTAAACCATTTTTTTAGTGTAGCTGCCAATCATATAAAACAAGGGTTTTCAATGTCAGCCTAACTACTCCTGATTAAACAAAATTATCATATTAAAATGTATTAAATAATTCAAATGCAATGCGTAAGTATACAACTCTGTCAATAAATAATGATCAAACTAAAGAATCTGAAACATAATCATCACAAAGTATGTAAATTATCGACCAAGCTTAACATACAACACACAAAATTTAACAGTGGATCCCTGCTTCGTTTCTCTACTCACAAAAGGGGCCTGAAAAAGGTTGAAGCCCCCTGATATATGATACTAAACCTGCAATTAAAATAGTTCTGTATAGTAAAATGCTTGAGCAACACAAAACAATGCCAGAACTTTTTCCAAATTTGACATCTTGGTGTATAACAGCAGGTCGCTGGAATGTAACAGTTATAATTTGTTTTTCATGATGCTGCCTGCAGATATTTATGATGAAGCAAAACAGACCTCTTGAGCACTGGACACACACTGTTTATGTGTTGAACATGCCAAAACAGTGATGAGTGTTTATGAAATACTGCAGACAAACAATAACATCTAAAAAGTGCATCAAAAGTGACTTAATACGACAGACCTGCTATGTTTATTCAATCCCATGCCATGCTTTGTGACCAGCATAGCCACAAAACATGTAGGGAATAAGGTGGGGGTCGTTCAGTGCACTGAGAAAATTTCTGTTGCACCGAAGCCATGAAAAGAGCAGCTGAACTACAGGATTTCTGCACATTATCCATTTACATTATTAATATTATTAATGTTATTATTATTAAACCTAACAAAGGAGCAGAGTTAGAATGAATAGGACAGCTGGGCATATTAGTAAATAAACACTATGGCTTTATAACGTGCTTTTGAGTGTTTCTGGTGGTTTTTACCTGCTTTGGTGTCTTTGCAGCGCGGTGTTGTTCGGTTCTGGAGCTGAAACGGGACCGTGGCTCGGAGGGGCTGCAGTCCTTGGTTACCCACCCGGGCCACTCCACTCCGACACGACATCCCCACAGTCGCTTTGTGCTTTCAAAAGTCTTTAAAAAGTTCACCAATCTCGCAAACTCCAGCGTTTACCTAGAGCTGATACTCCAGCAAAGGTTTCCGTCCAACTCAGCCGTCAAAAAATGAAGTTTGTATGCAAATATTTTGATTTAGCACACTCGCTAGCTAACTTAGTCAGCTACTTTCTTTTGTGATGATAGTGAAGTTTTCCCTAACTAATTACTTTAACAAAACACGTTATTTTTTCCTGTGTGAAAACCATATCAACGTTTATGCACCGTCCTAAACGGTTTATCCCACTTGGCCTAGTAAACTTATAGTTGAGGAGCAGAACTACATTGTATGGGCTGTTGCCAATTCTTCTGTGCACAATCTGACAACAGCAGCCAACCTACACACTCGTGTCGAATTCAGAGCACTGCACAGCGTCTAAACACATGTCTCCACTCTGATTGGCTGCGGGAAAATACTACTCACACCTCATTGGTCGATGGCAGCATCGATCTATTAGGGGTGGGTCCCAAAGGCGACTCTCCCCGCCCACTTCATTAAAATTCATACTTTCCACAGAGTTCTACCACCAGCAAAATGCGTGATAGATTAACAGGTCTCCTAACTGAGAGAACATGGGGATGTTGAAGCAAAACTGGAGTAAAATAGTAGAATTTAACTTTAATTTAAAAAATCATGTTTTAACCAATATGCTTTTAACGGGATATTTAAGGTGCCAAAACGTTGTTAATGTGAGTGAAAATATGATAGGATAAATCGTTACAGTTTTTTATCCCTCAATGGCTGATGGATAGATATATGATTTACCCATATGCTGACTCTCAAACACATTTGTGACTCTGGACCACAAAACCAGTCTTAAGTAGCACTAGCCAAAAATATACTGTATGGGTCAAAATTATCGATTTTTCTTTTATGCCAAAAATCATCAGGATTTTAAGTAAAGATCATGTTCCATGAAGATATTTTGTAAATTTCCTACCGTGAATATATCAAAATTTCATTTTTGATTAGTAATATGCATTGTTAAGAACTTCATTTGGACAACAGGTGATGTATAAATCTCAATTTCAAAAAATTGACCCTTATGACTGGTTTTGTGGTCCAGGGTCACATTTACAGGTGCATCTCAACAAATTAGAATATGGTGACATGCCAATCAGCTAATCAACTCAAAACACCTGCAAAGGTTTCCTGAGCCTTCAAAATGGTCTCTCAGTTTGGTTCACTAGGCTACACAATCATGGGGAAGACTGCTGATCTGACAGTTGTCCAGAAGACAATCATTGACACCCTTCACAAGGAGGGTAAGCCACAAACATTCATTGCCAAAGAAGCTGGCTGTTCACAGAGTGCTGTATCTAAGCATGTTAACAGAAAGTTGAGTGGAAAGAAAAAGTGTGGAAGAAAAAGATGCACAACCAACCGAGAGAACTGCAGCCTTATGAGGATTGTCAAGCAAAATCGATTCAAGAATTTGGGTGAACTTCACAAGGAATGGACTGAGGCTGGGGTCAAGGCATCAAGAGCCACCACACACAGACGTGTCAAGGAATTTGGCTACAGTTGTCGTATTCCTCTTGTTAAGCCACTCCTGAACCACAGACAACGTCAGAGGCGTCTTACCTGGGCTAAGGAGAAGAAGAACTGGACTGTTGCCCAGTGGTTCAAAGTCCTCTTTTCAGATGAGACCAAGTTTTGTATTTCATTTGGAAACCAAGGTCCTAGAGTCTGGAGGAAGGGTGGAGAAGCTCATAGCCCAAGTTGCTTGAAGTCCAGTGTTAAGTTTCCACAGTCTGTGATGATTTGGGGTGCAATGTCATCTGCTGGTGTTGGTCCATTGTGTTTTTTGAAAACCAAAGTCACTGCACCCATTTACCAAGAAATTTTGGAGCACTTCATGCTTCCTTCTGCTGACCAGCTTTTTAAAGATGCTGATTTCATTTTCCAGCAGGATTTGGCACCTGCCCACACTGCCAAAAGCACCAAAAGTTGATTAAATGACCATGGTGTTGGTGTGCTTGACTGGCCAGCAAACTCACCAGACCTGAACCCCATAGAGAATCTATGGGGTATTGTCAAGAGGAAAATGAGAAACCAGAAACCAAAAAATGCAGATGAGCTGAAGGGCACTGTCAAAGAAACCTGGGCTTCCATACCACCTCAGCAGTGCCACAAACTGATCACCTCCATGCCACACCGAATTGAGGCAGTAATTAAAGCAAAAGGTTTTTTTTTTTTTTTTATTGGTCTTAGGAAGTATTCTAATTTGTTGAGAATTGGTGGGTTTTTGTTAAATGTGAGCCAAAATCATCACAATTAAAAGAACCAAAGACTTAAACTACTTCAGTCTGTGTGCATTGGATTTATTTAATACACGAGTTTCACAATTTGAGTTGAATTACTGAAATAAATGAACTTTTCCACAACATTCTAATTTATTGAGATGCACATGTATACACTCCTAAACTTCCCTCCCCTATCAATGTTTTTTTTTTTTTTTTAATGGTTGACGCTTTATATGTTCTCCCTCTTATCTTGGATATTGCTTGAGGAAAACTTTGACGTGTGTGTAAACATGTATGGCCCTTATGCATGTATTTCAGACAAACAGGTGAATGCCATTTCTGACTAAGCCTACTTTTTTGCCACCAAAATTACGAAATGGTTGTTAGGTGATACACAGTACTGTACTGCGTTCCTTCAATGTATACAGATATGTACCATGCAAGTATATACTTGATATATATGCACAAGAAGGGTGGGTGTTGACCACAAAGTGCCTGATACCATATTTCTTTGAAGTCAATATGAGTTGCCTTTTGCAACCTGTTTTACTTCCATAATAAGTCAGACTTACGAGTGAAATAGGATATTCAGTGAGAAAATGTAGTGCAGGACTTGATTTTATCCATCAGAAACTGATTACTGATGTTTATTATGAGTAAAACAGAAAATGTCTTCCACTGCTTGTACCAACATATTTGTATGTATCATATTCTTATATTTCTTCATTTGTATTTTCATATCAGGTAATTCATTTCCCTTCCTTCTGTAGAAAGCATGGCAAACTCTTTATATAGCCAATACTGAGTACACCTATCATATGATTTTCTGTTTGATCATTTCCTGCGTAGCAAAGCCATTACAGGCAATATCCACTAGATGTCGAGTTCTCCCAGGAAGTGCTGCTATTGTTATGATTCTGCTGTTTGCCTTGAAGCATTCTGGGATTAAAGAATGTGAGATTTACATGCTTTGAAATATTCATACAAACAAGTGTGAACTGAGATAACAAAAGAATCATTTATTACAATTCAAACCTGCAGAGCACTGCCACCGCATAACTAAATAATATGTAACTGAAGAAACAAGAAATGAAGCAACACCAATAAGATAAATACAAAAAGATTTGACAAAAGACAAAAGATCTGAATTTAGCCGACAACACTTGCATTTACTTCCAGTCACATCATATAACTGTCAAAGGAGCAAGTACATCAAGTCAGCGGAGGCAGTTACAGCCTGAATAAAGCGCATTTCACATGCAGATACAAGCAACAGCTTCTTTCCACTTCCTTCCCTGGTCTCTGACAACAGGTAATAAATCTAAATCAGAGATTTGGCTGTGGGTAACATGACCAGATATGCCACTCTGTATATTCACGTTCATTTTAGATTAATTAACGTATAATGAATAACTGCCAAGTCTTGAGTTTTGTGTATGACTTTGATCTGTTTGTGCCTTTGGTGATGGGAATTCAAGGACTAATGGGTTCAGAGCTAACAGAGATAAGCTGCTGTGCATTTGGGCTCTAATATCAGGCTCAGGGAATGTTACAGACACTCAAACATGCTGATGAAGACTGTACTGAAGAGTGGAAGACAAGAGTGAATAATAAACTGGCAAGTAAAGATAGGAAAATAAGAGAGTGCTGGAGGGTTTGTCATTCATGGATTTTTAAGATCTCACACTTCACAAAAACCAAATTCAGATAAAACACCTTGTATATAGATTACATTGTGTCAGCTCACTGGGATCTTTGAAGGATGTTGGTAGGACAGTTGTGATGTTTCTTGGAGGAAAGTACAGATGAGACTGAGAGTGTCTTGTTGGTCAGAATTTGGCGCCCCCTAGCTGGGAGACAGGGCAGGACTTGGCTCTGCACTAATGTTGACCAAATACTCACTGGATTTGAGACTTGCCAGTGACTTACAGCTGGGTAGAGAAGCCAAAGAACCACATAGACCCAGCATAGAGGGAGTGTTGTCTTTAGCTGAAGGGAAGGGAAGACAAGACAACACAAGACAAGACAAGACGAGACAAGACGAGACAAGGAACATTAATTAGTAATTAGTATTCAGAGCTGATTGTATTGTGTGTTAATCTGTGTGTTTTTACCTGCTGACCAGGCTGTGTCTCCATTCTGATTGCTGTCTTCCTTCTGAGAGTCAGAGTTCAAACTCACATCAACTGAGAGGTCCAAACTGTGAAAACTTCTCCTAAACCCAAACACATAATTTTAGGACTAGATTGATTAGACTGAGTGGTGCTTTCCTATGGGTCTTCAAATTTTGAGTCAGTGCTTACCGACGGAACAGCTTTACATTTCCTTGGTTGTTGGCGGCTTGCGCAGTTGTCCACTGGTTAATGAGTGGAATAGACAGTCCTTTTACCAAATGAGAGGACTCACAAGGAATGATGCCAGTGCTGCAAAACATACCAGAATAAAGCCATTAGAAACTTCTAGTTGAAACAAATGCAGAAGGTGTGATAGTGTGTGTGCATACAGTTGTGCTTGTAGCTCCAGTATAATGGCCTCCAGTTCTTTCTTCTCTTGTTGACTCTGGACCTGTAGTTCCTCTAGTTTAGCATCAAGCCGCTTGTTCTCAGTTTCAATATTTTTCAGCTGGGATTCCCTCAAGCGGACCAATTCCTCTAAATAACCCTAAAAGTACAGGCATTTTTGGATTAGTATATGAAAGCACTATTTCTGCTTTTCTGAACATAGTAGCTGGTTTCTGTCTGATCCAAATTGGTCATTAGTTTCTAGAGCATCTTGGACCAGCAAGAAACGAGCTATCAACGTAAGATGGATTTTTCAGTTGTGAACAACATGGTCAACCAAATCACCCAGTGACTGGAAATCAAAAATACACAATACCTTTTGAGCATAGACAATCTTGAATCTTTGCTCCATCTTTCTGCATTTGTTGCTCCAGGTCTCTTCGTCTGTGACTAAAGGAATGTAAGGATGCTCAGCTACACTCTCATCACTGGCACTGCTGTCCACACTGCGGCGGTCTTCTTCATCACTCAGGTAGTCATAGCTGCAGAGGCACATCAATAGCAGTAAAGGCTGCTGTAAGGTTTAGGATTTGTGTACGGTCAGCAAATGAAAACCTACCTCTGGGTGAACTTCAGGTAAGGTGTGTAGTCAATCACTGCAGGTGTCTTTCCATCCAAAACTTCTCCTTTTAGACAGAAACTAATGGTGGCAAAAAAATAAGAAAAATAGTCAGTATCATATCACGCTATTCTAATCGGTACCACTAGTGGCAAAGAAATGACACATTCTTAAAGAAAACACATTCACGGTGAAATAAGTGTCATTTGTATGAAAGCCTGTTTCCACCACTGAATAAAACTTAAAAAAGGTAACTGCAACTTTTCATCTCACAATTCTGACTTTTTTTCTCGCAATTGCAAATTTACATCTCGCAATTCTGACTTTATAATATGCAATTGTGAGGTAAGAAGTCAGAATTGTGAGATATAAACTCGCAATTCTGAGAACATAGTCTTTTTCCCCTTAGAACTGGACTTTATAACTCGCAACTGTCAGAATTGAGAGAAAAAAGTCTGAATTGCAAGAAAAAAGAATTGCGAGATACAAACTCGCATTTGCAAGAAAAAAATCAGAATTGCATGTTCTTATCTTGCAATTCTGAATTTTTTTCTCACAATTGCGACTTTATATCCCGCTATTCTGACTTTATGGCCCGGTTTCATAGACAGGGCTTAGCCTAAACCAGGATTAGGCCACAGTTCAATTAGGACATTTAAGTCATTTTTATAAACATGCCTTAGAAAAAAACATTACTGGTGTGCATCTTAAGACAAAATAAAGACACTGAAATGTTTTAAGATCAGTCAGTGCAAGTTTCTTTCAGTTGAAACAGCTCAGATTTACATTTTAGTCTAGGACTAGGCTTAAGCCTTGTCTGTGAAACCGGGGGTAAAACTCGCAATTGTGAGTTTATTTAATGCAATTCTGAGAAAAAAGGTCAGAATTGCAAGATAAAAAGTCGCAATTACCTTTTTTAATTTTTTTTTCACTGGCAGAAACAAGCTTCCATACATTCGTGAGTTGTCATGAATGCAGTGTTTTTACCTGAAGTCAATGGCACTGAGTCCAATTAGCATCCCTGTCAGAACGGTAGCCTCCTCCCTTAGCATTATGGCACCATCATCATAGAATCTCCTGCAGCGCAAATATTGATTTACAAATCTATGAAATTACTTTGAAATGATAATGACAGCTGTGAAACTCATTGGAAAAAGTGCAGAGTCATAACCTGGTTGTCCGAGTGTCTCTTAATGCAGTGGCTACATACTCAGACAAACGCTTCTCCATCAAAGCTACACGAATCCAGGCTCGTCCCTGTAGGACAACAAGAGAGTAAACAGATAAAGCTTTGCTAGTGAAGCAGGATGGAATAAATCAGCACATCAGCATCCCATGGTAGGGACCAGCATCCAAAACAACATTTGGTAAGCTAATCATCTCAAGAGTGTAAAGATAGAGTGCTTGAAGCTAAAATTGTCTTGCCTTTGCTCGTGATGTGCTAATGTTCTCAATGCTCTCAATGCTACTGATGCAGTTGTTGTGGACTTTACTGCATGCCAGACGGATATAGTCCCAGAAACTCCTCTGGCCATCTGAACTGAACCAACCACCTGGACCTGATAAAATAAAAATCACCACAGATTATTAACGAGTACCAACACACATTGGGAAGCGACCCTTCGCAAGCTATGCCGCTCTCACGCCACTCATCATGTTTTCACGCAGTGAAAAATACATCGCGGAGCAAAGAGGAAACTGACAACATGCCGACAGACAAGACAGAGCAGGTTACTTCTGTTATAAAACAAAGTCTCAGCTTTCAAATTTTGTAATATTTTAAGAAATTCAAACAATAAATACCATTTTGTGGCTCTTTAATGTGTTGTGACAGATCGCTGTAGCGCCTCAGTTCAAGCGCCACGTGAACCGATCACCTTTTCATATTTACTAGTTAAAGCACGAAATAAACACAAATGAACATCAGAAGGTATTTTATTTCACACAACGGAAAGACATCAATACACACCATTTTTCAAGTCTAAGTCCACCGATGGTAATCTACTCTCCTGTCTGGTTTGTTTGTCAGACAAAATGATTCGGTGTTATGATTAGGCAGATTGCCTGTCAATCAAGCTCCCTGCAAAGGGTCAAAGTTGTTTAAATATATACCTTTGAAACGATGACTGAGGATGTGCTCCAAAATTGCTGCAAAGTTGATGAACTCCTCCGATGAGTCATCAATAGGCTCTGCAGTGTACTTTTCCAACAACGTCTTCACAGAAAACCTGAGAGACAAAGAGAGAGTAACAGAGAGGCAATATATAGTAACATTTATATATGCTATATAACACCAATTAAAAAAAAACAAACAAAATCACACAGTGATGAAATACCACACTTCGCTAACAGTATGATTTGCATCTTACAGACACAAACACTAGCATCGGTGCAGGCCCCACTCAACGCTGCCATTCTGGCTGATGTAAAGACGGGCGTTTTCAGGAGCGGTGCCACAGCGGACTGCTGAGGTCAATCCCAATTGTCTTGTGTGCTAGACAATGCCCTTTTGATGCCATATTCACGTTACCACTCCTGCCATCACAATTGGAGTCCTTGTGCCCCTGCCAACAGCTCTATGCTACTTGTCGGCGTGGAGACCTTTGTCCTCGCCTGGGTTCCATTCCATCCTCTGCGCCTGTTGTTTTTTTTTTTTAAAAGCAACAGTATAGTGAGCGAATCTCCCTCGTATCCTTACACACTCACGCTCACTTTCTCCACCCACCCACTTGCTGAATTGGTGGTGTGATCTATTTAGGGCTGTCCTAATACCATGTACAGTTTTCTCCCAGAACAGTCAAACCTACAAGGCGCTGGTATGCTAGGACTCTAGCCCACTCAAAGGGTAGAGGAAACAGAGAGAACTGAGAGTCTGAAGACCTGACGACCTACATGCCTTCATGGGGAACACCAGTATTACGGAAGGGAAGACTGCCCTGTCTGTGGGCGGCTCTTCAATAGCCCGGGGCAAGACTTCCATCACCATGGGCAAGTCCTCAATCACCCGTGGGGTCACCACTACCTCTATGGGCGACTCTACCATAACCAGAGGCAAGACCACCATCTCTCTGGGCATAGCCAGCTTCAGCCGAGGCAAAACTACAACCTCCTTCCGCAAGGCCCTCATGCCCAAGCGCCGGACCAAGTAGATGGAAAGGAGATCCACAAACGCTGAAACAAAGACCAAGACTTCAAAAGCAAGAAAGAGCACTGAAAAGGGCGAAACAACCGATATACAGCAAGAGGACGATTCAAAAGCCTCCAAAGCAAAGGCTTATCTTTTACTGAGAAAGACCTGCTTTACAAAAGGGAAAATCAAACTCATGAAAAGCAAGAAGGCCATCTCATGGGGGGAGACAGTTCTTTTGAGGAGCAAGACCAAAGTGAAGAAGGGAGAGACTGCGTTTGTGGTGGGTACAACTACAATCACTCATGGAGAGACTACTAGTTCTTTGAGCAAGGCCACTTTAAGTCAAGGGGAGAAATCTGTCACTGTAGTTAAGACTTCACTCAAAAGAGGCAAAGAGAAACAATGGAATCTCTACTGGGATTTTCATCTGTGACTTAAAGACACAAATGTAACTGCAAACAGTATATGTACAGTATACGTGTATGTGTGTCCACTTTGTTGTAGAGCGTTTAAGCAGGTTGGATGTCTTGTAAGATGTAAGTGTTAGCCAGCGTGCTCTAGAAATGCACAAAAATGCATTCTAGATGCAAAATGAAGTGTATGTGTATCTAAAATTGGCTTGGAAGTGAGCATGACGTCTTTGTCACTGAAAGAGAATACAGATGATTTTAAGATAAAGATTTGTCTGAGAGAACACGTTCAGAGATCAGACACCAATCTGGTTTTCATGAAGAGAACATGCATGCATGTGTGAGGGTGTGCACTGCCACAACTAGAATGCCTGTTATTGTTGTTCACATGCAGAAGAGTCTAAGTTGATTAATGATCCAGAATCCAGATCTGAGATTCTGTTTTGCAAGTGGAATTGTATAATTTGAGTGAACTAACCAAGTCTTTAACTTCAACCATAGCCTTACAATTAAAATGTTCATTGTTAATTCTTTGACTTCTTAATCTTACATTAAGTGTAGCATAAATCCATCACTATAACAATGAATTAAATCAGAATTGTCAATAAATAGATCTTTGAAATGGTTAAAGCTTTGTTTAATGAGTCTATCTTTAAACTATTTCAGAGGGTTTATTTCACTATACCTTAAGCTGGGCACACACTGCTTGTCAAAATATACAACGTGATCCAAATCAGATCTTAGATAAAAGCCACAGCGCACTGTAATGTTTCTTTCATGTCAGACTGTGCAATCGTAGCCAAGACTTTGGTCCCAATTGTCATCGACAGCTAGTAGTAGAGTCCGTTTTAGATTTATTAACAAGAAGCCAAAATCTTACAGTGTGAACCTATCTTTACCTAGTAGCTTGCACAATAATCAAGCACCTCAAGAATTGGCTATATAGGAAATGTTTTCATTTTCACAATTGGACAGAACAGAACTGAACACAACGCTTCGATGATAACTTATGTGACTATACATTTTGGGGGTCTGACATAAACTCATGAAAGCAGACCACACCCTTGAGTGCAATCTGTGTTGTGCAGTCAACACGATACCTTTCTCAGAAGCCATGTACAGTATAACATTGGATAGCAGTTCTAGGGAGGCACAATGCTACGGAACTGAATGATGTCACCACCAATTGTGTCGCTCAACAATGTGTTCTTCAGTGCCTTGCTTTAGCAACGGGACAATGCAGTCTACTGTCCACTCTGCCCCCAGATAGAACTAAGGCCTCCTACGGCAGCCTCTGTCCATTCACGGCACACAGGGGAGGTATGTGGCCTTGCGGAGCCCACGTTATACTGCTCAACAAGGGCTTTATGCTGCATGGGGGTTGCTCTCACCACGCTTAGCATTCTGGTCCCATCCCGACACTAGCTGTTTGGACTGTCACACCCAGCCAGACACTGTCTGTGTGCGTTGGGATGCATTGCTGCCAGGGCACGCGATGAGCCCTCATCACCTCATCCTGTAGAATCAGGAGAGTAGAAGCTTCCCAAGGGAGAGTTGAGAAAATTTAACCCTGAACGTGCTCCAGGTCAGGTCATCTAGGCTGGCTGCTGGAGGAGACCTCCTGGAGCTTCTCCGCCACCACCTTCGGTTCCGCCATGGGTAACACCAGTATCACAGAGGGCAAGACGGCCCTCAGCCTGGGGAGCACATCGATCAAGAGAGACAAGACCAAGATCATGATGGGAAACTCTTCTATCTCCCGTGGGAAGAGCACAACGTCCCTGGGCCCTTCCACCATCACCAGTGGCAAGACGAAGATCTCCATGGGTGGTGCCTCCTTCAGCCGAGGCACCAAGACTACGTCTTTCCGAAAGGCTTTTATGCCCAAGAGGAAGACTCTTTAACGGGGAGTAAGGCCGAATCTTTGGGGAGGGTGCAGGGTGCTGGGAGTGGGATGGGATGGGATGGGGGGACAGATTCACCAAGCTGGGAACAAATAAAACATAAGCAAATATCACCAACAGCTGAGGAAACATCATCATCATCTGAGCGCACCTTCTGTGGAGATAAGTTATTGCATCTTGAATAAGTTTTGCCATTCAAAACAAATGCTTTACCTTTTGGACCAAGTCTCTTTTTTGTTTACCTAAGATTTCTCTGGAATACATCCTGGATCCAGGTTAGTACTTAATGAATCCAGATCTAAAGGATGATGGTTATGTCTTGGACTTTTATTTGTAGCAATAATAGAATTACTTATGTAACACATAACAATTTAAATGGTGCTAATTAACATATTTCATTATGTTACATTGATATTCCAAGGTTCTACAAGGATCACTGAACTTGCTGGCTTGGATTTCTGTTTAGTCACCTGTAGCTGTTTGATTGTGGCGGTTTCATTGCTTCATCATTTGACCAGAGCTAAATTTGTGCAACTGTAATGACAACACAGTTAGATTCGGATACTTTAAACAACAAACATTCTTGAGTCTTGATTTTCTCTTTGGCTCTATGGCTGAACCAAGAGGTGTTTTCCACAAAGGTAGGGCAATCCCACGCCCTGAGAA
This sequence comes from Spinibarbus caldwelli, assembly GCA_039654775.1. Lineage (NCBI taxonomy): Eukaryota > Metazoa > Chordata > Actinopteri > Cypriniformes > Cyprinidae > Spinibarbus > Spinibarbus caldwelli. The sequence goes on along the minus strand of CM077219.1, from coordinate 14,445,971 downwards.
CAATGCTGATCATTGCAGGAAGGATAACTCCTAACACCAGCCAACGAAATACCTTGATTGGACATTATGCCTGGTCACAAGAGCAGTGAAAAGGATATGACAACTCTACAATGCGTAAATGTAAATATAAAGATGTGCAAGTCTCTGAGGGTCAGCAGGGTGAGGGCTAAAATGCTAATAGAGGAATGTGGCAGCAAGACTGTCTTGGTACGATTTGACACTGAAAAACAAACGTGCAGCCCCTTAACAAATGGCTTTTGTGTCCTTGGTCTCGCCCACTTTGGTAACAGGCCAAAAAGCCAGATCCTTCTATGAAATATTACTTCAGAGCACTTGCTCTTAAGATTTTGTTAGTTTTTTTCAAGGCACCTTTGACTAGACGCTATGAATAACCTCCCAGTTCTGGATTGTTCTCAGCTTTTAAAGTCTGATTATAACTACAGATTGTTTTTGTACCTCCCTTCTTTCTGGTTATGCTTGGGTTCCACTCTCCTGTACTCTTTCCATCAGTCATCCCTATTTCCCTGTTCTGACCCTCCTCTCCCAAGCCTGACCAATCATGCTTTCACTACATCCCCCTCCCACTCTGTTTTGAACTTTTTAAATTTACTTCTTTCACCCCCTTCCCTCACCCTTCTTGTAGGCAGTACCAGCATTGTCTGCTAATTCTGGATAAGCTTTCCCACCCAATAACTGCTCAGTAAAAATCCCCCCCAATCATTTGAATTCAAATGATTGTGACATCTTACAGACAACAAAATAAATTTCTTACTATAACTGGAGGATAGTTCAATGGGTTAGGTATGTGCTGAAAAGCTAAGTAAGTGAAAATGATTGTTTGTGTATTTGTGCATTCAGCCACATTGCTCTGAGTTAGAACCAGTCAGAGGTCGCTGAACTGGTGCCAAGACATGTTTGGTAAAATAAATATGATTTTGACATGCTCCTAGGAAATCAGATGGTCAGAGAACTAGATCTTAAGGATGGAGATGAAAATACGGCAATTGATACTCAATTCCAACCCTTTTAAAAACGTCTAAACACTGATCCCCAGCACCTTTACGAGAAATAGAGAAAAGCTCATTGAAGGTAGAACACATTACCAAGACAACTATGTCCTTTTAAAAAGGTCTCATAAGACATCATCTACAGTGACTTCTGTATATCATTTCAGATGAAAAGTCATACACAAAACTAAAGCTGTTGATTGTACTATACAAAGACTGACACTGAATTCAAATGCTCATCCTTACAGAGTTCTTGAATCATCGGAGTCCACACCTTTACATTACTAGCTTCAGCTGTCTGGAAAACTTTCTCAAGGAGATGAGCAAAACTGGCCATTCCATTATATTGGAAAATCAAGACATGGAGACATCAACAAGAGCCTTTCTTTGACCGCTGGAACTCTTACCTCTCAACTTTGACCTGGAAGGCAGTCATCATGCCCTATTTTACACTTCATCATACCTTAAACCTCTTAAACTTGCCCTGTATCAATGATGATGTTACTGCCATTCACTGAGTACTGAGCTCTTGCCTTGTTACATGAAAACAATGTTTGGAATATTATTTTATCCAAAACAACTTACAGTGCATTCGAGGTATCCCGTTAGTAAAAACCAACCATGTAAACCTATTTTGAGTACCCTTATAATGAAACCTTTATTTAGTCCCACTGAAACTGACATTTGTTTAGTCTGAGTGTACAAACTGAAAAAGTAGAAAACTGAAACTGTAAACTGTGTGACTGTCTATAGTTATAGCATGTCAGTGATCCAGACTGTTCGTGTAACCATTGAAAAAAGCAGCAGAAATGCAACATCACTAATGTTTCGATCTTAGCGCAGAACAAACTCAGCTTTGAGATAAGGGGGTATGTTATGGGGAGTGAAACTAACCATGTTTCTGTTGGTCAGAACCCTTGTCCACAATGTCAAGAGCTCTCAGTTTCAAGAAAGATGCTTTAGAGAAATATATTGGTTAGATTTGCCTGATTTACCATGAAGACTACAGTGCCCAATGTGATTTAGGGGCCAAATTCAAACATGTCCCTGACCATTCTGCATTTCAATTTGGTTTAAAGGTCCCTAAAGACTGAACAACAACTTTCATTAATGGGCATCTCACTGTGGACTGAGAGACATGACAATGGGAGTGAGGGTTTGATGATTGAGAGTGAAGGAAATAAACGTAATGGTCTCCTGATCTCAATGTACCAGAGAAATACAGACACATGACAGAAGCATGGGAGGTTTTAGCTATGTGTCTCTCAGAGCACCAAGTAATCTGAGCTAATAACGATCCAATTAAGCAGTGTTTGAGATTTCTTTGCTAGCAGCCATTAATTAAGATTCAAAAATCTTTTTTTTTTTTTTCTTGTCAAGTCCTTCGTCCTGTGTAACTTGTCGTTTAATGTTTCAAACAGCTCTGGCATGGGCCACAAGAGATGTGGGCAGTGGAGAAAAGCCTCTGCCCTTTTCAACAAAAGTGTCTTTGTCTTTATAATAATCTGTGAAGTCTGAAGTCCATTTTTGTAATTCTTTCTTGTTCATTTTCCACACTGCATTAGCATAGCATGTGTTTCATGTGTTTAACAATTCCTACATTATGCCATCCAGATGGTAGAACCTTGGAAAGTTTGGTTCTAACCACGGTGCTGTATACTTAATAAATATGTGCTGACATTAATGAAGATCTGTTTTTGTGTTGTTCTCCTTATGTATTCAAATTTTTTTTTTTTTTTAGAAAATGTGGGTTTTTACCTATTAATATTAACCCATCTAGAACCCATATTCTTATTTACTACAGGCAAGAGATAGGGATGATGATGTCACAACAGCTCGCCACATCACAATCATCTCTTTGACTGCATTTCCATTATGACAACACAATGGTGCTGCTGTCCCAACAGGAGTGACAGTGTTCTGTGTCCATTCAGCAACTGTACATGGCCTATGCCTGGGGCGCCCCCAAACATGAATTATTCAACACCCACTTAATGTGTTGTATCAACCGACCGGTATAGTGTAGCTCTGGTGCAGTCCCACACAGCCCTGCAGAACAGAATGCAGTGATGGAATTCGGTGTGCCTTATACGCTTCAGCCATGATTCACCAACACACATTACACAGTGTGCTGGGACAAAATGTGCACGTAGTATTGCAAGCGTACAGTAAGTGGCATTGGGCTGAGACACTCCAATCTGTGAATGCTATGACTGGTGTGCCATAAAGTCAAGATCCTTATGATGTGGATCTCCTGATATTGGCTAGAAAACATAACGGCTTTCAGTTTCTGATTTGATGAAGCATCTGTAAACTTCTACGACTGTAAACTACTAATTACTGAGGTTCAGACGAGATTTATTTAGTTAACTGACTTATTCAGTGGCGTGCTGAATGAATGATGCAAATAAAACATTCTAGTGTGATTTGGTGATCAATAAAATAATATAAAGGAAAATGAATGCATACACAGTTTGTTTAAAACTCAATGTAATTTGCATTTGACATTTTAATTATTATTTACTGTAAATGCAAGGGTAATCAACACGATATCTATTTGGGTATTGGTTACCATCATCCAATAGCCTGTATGGACTAAGTGACATCAGCAAAAAAAAGTTATTTAAGATGAAGAGATAACATTCCATGCACTGATGATGAATCACTCACAAAAGAACAGGAACGTGCATTAAGAAAGTAAATAGAGTCAAATTTTGATTTTTTTTTAGATTGACTTTCATAGATACATAGAGTACAATTTAGAGCTAATGTGTGTTCCTGTTTATTTGTGTAGACCTTATTTGAGGAAAAAACAAAACATCCTTATTAAAAAATAATAATAATAATAATAATAAATCATATTTACATTTTTGTAAGGGTGAAGGTCATATATTGTGGTTTTAGCCTGTCTAGTGCACAGCATGAAAATGGTCGGATGGATGCTGGTATGAAATAAGGGACCGACGTCCTTAAAGGGCCTCATCTTCAATATTAAACGTTGACGCCAAAATATAAATCAGAAAAGATGCTATATCATATGACTTATGATCTAGTTAATAAAATATGTCATAAAAAATACAATTAGAAATATATTTTTTGACATTTTTAATTACCTAGGTGTATATTACAAGCTAATTGAAAACATGCTTCGTGTCGTGGAAAGCGGTTCGCTGTGTGTCATGCAATAAAGCTACCTGCAGACGGTGATGAGATTCTTGCGCTCCACGCCGATGTTTCTAGAAGAGGATTGTTTGGACGTTAGACCCATAGCCATTGCGGTCTGGAAACAGCCCGACTTCATTCGGCGCAGGCTGCATCGAGCCTCTAGTTTCCCGGTGCGGCTCAGACCCCTCCCTCCTTCCGCCGCGCTGCTGCTGTGTGTCCACTCCAGCTGGGCGACAGGGGCACAAAAAGACATCCTCTGAATGCTTGCAATCTCACAAAGTGGGTCTCAGACAGTTAAAGTGTAATATAATCAGCAAGCATTCAGAGAAGATCAGAATGCACGCGCGCGCGCACACACACACACGCATATGATTTTAAATGGCTGATGATAATAATAACATCAAAACAATAACATCCCCAACGGTCACGCATATGTGGATGTGGAGAACTTCTTACTGGTTATTTTAATGATTTAAAGAGTTAAAAACAAGTGTAAAACGTTGTGCAATGGCTCAAATTAAGCATAGATAAATTATAATTAAACAGCATCAGGTAAATGCGTATCAGGTAAACACTTCTTTCTTTTCTCTTTGTCAAAACTAAAGCCTATAAACACTGTACTAACCAGTTTGTTTGCCATGGTTAAACAGAACATAACTGTATTCACACTTACCAAAAATGTAGGAAATATAGGCCTATGGCAAGACAGAATGTGTCTGTTGTTTATTCTATATATTTTTTCATTTTCAAGTAGGTGGGTTACCTTAAAATGAAAACTGTGGCAACCAAGCTTGGTCTCCTCTATAATATTGAGGGAAAAGCACCAGGAATAAGCAAGTATGCACCTAATAAGAATTTCTTAAGTCTGCAATTCTGTTAAAATAATGCGCCACGGGCGTTAGAGATGATTCAGCTTCCAAGATATCAATGGGCTGATTTTATTGCACTTGTTTATAGAGCAAATGCAAAAGTTGGCCATCAGGGAGCGCTGTTTACAGTGTTTTCCAGACCTTCACAGGTCCAACAGACGCTTCTTCACGATCTCAGAAAATATATTCGACCTGCTGAACCACAGCATGTTGTAAATTAACCATACATCTAGATTTAGTTTTATCAGTCGAATAATGGAAGTGCACTACAATGTAAAAGCCTCTCTGGTGTTTCGCTTACCAGGTATTTATCACTCTGTGGGCTGATGAATGAACACAGAATTAAGGTTTGATATGGTTCATTTAAATGATACTTAAATACATTATTAAAGGATTTAAAATCTATAAAAGATTAGACATTAATTTTTAATTTTAGAACTACAGACCATAAGCCAGCAATAAAAAAAAGTTAAAACGTTTTGATTTCAGAACACGGTGACGACGTGACCATTCAGGTTTCTGAGTTTACTTCTCTTTTTAAAATACTACTTACAAAACTTCAAACATAAAGTAAATGTAGCGTAATTATTTAGAGCAGTAAACGCCGTTTCTGACGCATTCACACAGGAGCGGGCCGCTCCCCGAACAGTTCTGATCTGCTGTTTTACAGAGCCTCGACCCGCTGCAGAGATAAGTACATCTCAAGACACCGTTTTTGTGAATGCCCCAAATTATGGGGCATTTTTTACTTCATATTTAAAATATGACAAGAGAATTTGGGAATAAGGAAACCAAGAGTCACTGGCATGGTGCTTCAATACTAAAAAAAAAAAAAAAAAAAACACATTCAGGCAAATTTTATTTAACTACCATATGCAATTATCCTTTCCTCTCTCACACAATCACAGAATCACACACTAAGCAGGTGACACAGAGCCTTTGTTTCAGGATAAAAGGAGGTCAAACACAGCATCAGAGCACAGCAGGAGAGAGCGAGAGTATATTTCAGCTGAGAGAACCAGAATTACAGAACAGTCTTCAGGCAACTAGATAAACAGAAGCCCACTTAGAAGAACATTTAGATGTGAATTCATATGTACATGCAGACTTGGCCAAATAAATACATAACTTAGAATAAATTAACAATAAGAATAATTACATAAAAACAGAGTCAGAAGATACAGTCATTCCCAGCTCAAAATATGATTTTTAACCAGTTCCCAAACCAGTATAACTTTTGCTATAGGTGAAAATACTGGCCCCTATTCATGCCCAGCACTGGGCAGTCCCTTTGAGTAAGTGTTGTGATGACCCAGTGTAGTACTTTGTGTAAAGAGCACGTTGAAAGCATTACTTCTAAGGCTACATTGATGCCTTTGGGCATACGAGCTAACTTTAAAACATCAAAACAAAAATGTTCTAGTGCGTAACAGAAACATGACTAATCTATAATAAGACTCCAATTATAGTGGTCCAGAACTATATCCGGGACGTTGATCTAAATAGATCTATGCAGTGCTTTTTAAAGTATTACAGTATCTCACAGACTCGGATGTTTGTTTAGCACCCCTCCTTGAGATAATTCAGTGCAAGATTCACTACTAGAATCTACCTTGTGCGCCATCCTCTCACTTCCACCCCTAATAATACTGTTTAACGTCAAACTAGCAGCCCTGTTCGGGAGTATAGCACAACAATCAGGCCTAAGGGAGGTATGTGACAACATTGTTACACCAATGACACTTTTACCATAAAAGTGAGAACTAATTGGTGACAAAACACATCATCAGTGGACCTCCTATATATCCGGACAGAAACGAAGGCTGACTGCTTGAGGCGAAGCAGTTAAGAAACATCTCATCAGTGTGGAGAAAAACAGCAGTTGTTATCCATTCAATGTGCAGATTACAATCAGTGGTAGCATAGAATCCATATTGTGGTGTGGATCTATTAGAGGTTAGCGAGGGCCATTGTGCTGGCAGCCTCCTCACGTAAAACTGTACAAAAAGTACAAACCGACTGACTCAGGATCTTCCGAGTGCCTTGCCAACTTCAGCCTGGTTTTCAAGTGCAGTATTTCACTGGGCAGCTCGGTCCCTTCCCCCTCCGTCTGACGTCTGGATCTTAAAAGGATTGGAGTACTGCAGCAGAGATATGCTAATGCATTACCTCAGCCTCGTCCAAATCCTTTAAATGACCCCCCTTCTACTTTGTAACAGCTGATTCACTAACTAACTGGATGCAGCTGCTGCCATCTTGTTTTCAGCTGTGATGAGAACCAGGAATGGGAAAAACAGCTGGAATGAGGCCATGCATCCACAGTGAATCAGACAACTTTGTGAATGGTTTTGTTTTAAACTAATCTACCTGTAAGAAGGAAGAGAACTGAATAAATAATAAATAAACAGGTTCTACAAAAATCTCAAATAAATTAAAAGTCTATTTGGAACTCAACGTAAATAATAAGAAAAACTTATGTACAAATCGACTGAGAAATTTCTTTTCCCTTTTTTGTATCCTCTCTGCAACCGTACCAAACAAAGAGAGACAGAGATTCTCAGAGAGGAGAACAGGAGGGATCTATTAATCCTTCCATCCATCGATCGATCATTTTAAATACTGTTCCCATTGCATCCACCTTTTTCTGAAGCTTATGACCATGGTAATCTACAAATGATGCACTAACCCTGCAAAGCAGCAGACGACCTTTCCCCGACCTACTGCTCCACACAGAGAACGTGCATGTTAGGGGGAAAACAATCTGTTTGGTTTGGTCTGCAGTCTTATTATTCTTCTCAAAGAGAGGATGATGGTGAATAGCGAGGGTACAGACCTTCAGTTCCTTTGCTGGGTCTAAGGTAGATCCACCCATTGTAATAAGTCAATCTACCTTCGGTTTCCTGTTTGGTCTACACCTAACAACCCTGTACCTACATCTCTATCTCTACTCCTCTCTCAGTGCGAGTTGGTCTCTCTGGGGCTGTATCCGTTGGCAGGGGGCAGTAGTGAGGATTTCGGTTCAGAGTCTGTGCTGCTAGGGGCAGCTTTGTGTCGGGAGGCTCCGGTGAAGAGGCGGAAGGCTCCCCTGCAGATGAGGGAAAACCAGTAGACCTGCGGGGCCATGAGCAAAGCTGCTCCTGCGTTAAACTGCCAGGGCACAGACAGCGGCACCATGTAGAAGGGGATGGAGGCGTACCTGTGATATGAAAACAAACAAATACATGCATATAGTCAGCACATAGTGAATAAGTAATTATAAGTGTTGAATCACTCAGTGGCCATATTTGCAATGCCTCCATGATGTCAGGCATGCTAGACCAACTCCTATCTAGTTAAATGTGGAAATACAGAAATCAAAAAAAAAAAAAAAACAATGAATATTTCAGGTTGATCCACCCAATGCACATGTGCAACTGTGTATCTCAGGAAACTGTTTTTATGGAAACCGCAGTATCGAACGATGGCTGCAGTAATGCAAAGTCTTTACCAATTGGCACATGGCTCCTTTATTTAGGATGCCGGACTCCTTTCACACCGAGGAAGATAATTATAATAATAACAACAATTACTATAAATTAGGGATGCATGATATCGGATTTTTGCCAATATCCGATATGCCGATATTTTCAACTCATTTTGGCCTATAACTGATACGGATGCCGATATATTTCCCTTTTTTTTGGGAAACAACACCAAGTCTCCTCTGTGCAGAGATTATAAACAAATTATTTTTTTGTTGCCTTTTTATTTGTAGATTTAACATCTGTAGATGGACTAAAGCAAAAGAGTTCCTTGTTTTTAAGTTTACATAATTCGGTTAAAAATATATATTACACATTAATGAGCAAATCTGTACAGATGCAGGAAAGCTTCCTGTAGCTCAAATAGTAGAGCATGGCACTAGCAACGCCAAGATCATGGGTTCGATTCCCAGGGAAAGCAAGAGCTGATAAAATGTAAAAAACTGTAACTTGAATGCAATGTAAGTCGCTTTGGATAAAAGCGTCTGCTAAATGCATAAATGTAAATTAAATTATTTAATTTAAATTAAGTGTCGTTTGTGATTGTTATTCATGTAAGCTATAGCTTCTGACCTTTTAAAACAAAACAGACTTGTGATTATATGACATCAATTATTTCTCTCTTTATTCAGAAACAACTATCTTACTTTCATTTTAGCAGGCCTACAGTTTCCCGTAAATAAATAAAAGGCCTCACCGGACAGGCATTAGGACCAGTGTTGCCAAGTTTGTGGTTTTCCCGCGGAATTGGGCTACTTTAACACTGTTGTCGTGGGTTGTTTTTCCATGCCCGACCCCAATAATGTGATATTTAACCCCTGGAATACAACTTTTACCGTGGGACCCCCTCAAAACACGATTGGGCTAGTTTTGGGCATGAGTAGCAACCTGGCAACCCTAATTAAGACCCCTATAATTGCACAACGGACATGACATTCTGTACTTGCATTCTCAAATTAAATGCGGCGATCCAAAACAGTGAATCTAATCACCATTAAGGCAAAAGTTTGCTTCAAGAATGAGCACACTGCTGACGTGATCTTATCGCTAGCACACCCTGAGCACATGAGATATTAGTCTTATCGGCATAATATTTCATATCGGGCTGATGCCGATATTTACATTTTAAAACATTATCGGATAAATCAGATAACGTTTCGATAAAATTGTGCATCCCTACTATAAATATTATATAAGTTTGCCAGTAAAGATCATAATCAGAAAATGTAACTACGAGCACAAGTGTTAAGTCTAAGGATGCTCAAATTTCCAATCTTATGAATAATGCATCAGGGCTGCAATTTTAAAATTAGAACATGCCATCCAGACCGATGAGGTTTGTCATTGTTTGTCTTTTTGCAAAGCAACACAGCTCATGATCTTTGGTGGTTATTACAATCGTTTAGGAGGAATATGTAAATGTCTCATGTTCAAATCAAATCCTGGGTTGAGACTGAGTGAGAAATATGTTTATGTCTGAAAACCTCAAGATTTAAGAATCCATGTTAATATTAGAGGCAGTGTGACTCAGTGGAGAAAGAGAAGATAAAAGAAAGAAGGAATAGATGAGTAATAGCAATAAAATCGACAGTGAAAGACCGAATGAGAGAGAGTGTTAAATAGTGATCTTTACCTGCCGTAGGCGTAGTAGAGGTAGGGGAAGAGAAGAACTCTGCAGATGAAGAAAGTGACCAGCATAAGAGCTCCATTGACTTTATGTAGGAGAGTGTGCTGTTGCTTGTACTGAAGCAAAGAAACAAAGGAGAGAGCAAGAAGTAGAGAAAGAGAGAGTGTTTAACAGATAGAAAAATATTAATAGGCAGAGCAATGAACCCTGAAAACCATGATTCAATATTCCCCACTACACATTTAACACTGAAGTAGTGAAGGAGACGTGTACGAGAGAATTATTACAGTAAAAAAGTCTGTGAAAGATCATTGTCAATCAATTAGATGTTTTAAGATTAGTAAATCTGGTAGAAATTACCCATACATTTCCAAGAAAAGAAAAAGTAGTGCAAAAATATGCTTACTTAGGTTGTTAAAAAGAAAGATACATTCAATAAACGAAAGACAGAGGGAGACAGAAAGATGGAAAGGGTGAATGTGTGTTTATGTTTAGTACCTGGATGAGTATTTTTCCTAGACAGACAGATGGGGTGCTGAGTTCTGCCAGGAACATCACACCCTGGAAATAATCCCCTTTGCCCTGTCTCCAGAACTAGGAAAAGAAAAGAAAAGAAAGTAGGGAAAGGAAAGGAAAAGGACAGGAGGAGGAAAGGGACGGATGGGAAAGGGGAATTGGAAATAAATTAATTAAAAAGAAAAGGGGAAAAGGAAGAATGAGAAGAGTAAGGGGCAATAAAAATGGAATGGAAAGGGAAGAAAGAAGGAAAGAATGAAGAAAAAGGAAGGAAGGAAGAATAGGGAAAAAAGAAAGGAAAAGAAGAGGAAAGGGAAGGATGAGAAAAAAAGAAAATGTAAATACAGGTATTAAAAAGAAAGGGGGAAGGGGAAGAGGAAAGGGAAATGGAAAGGAAGGGAAAGCGAAGGGGAGGAAAGGGGAAGTAGAATGGGAAACAGAAAGGAAGGGAAGAGGAAAGGCAAATGAAAGAAATTAAAAGGAAATGGAAGGGAAAGGACAAGGTAGGAAATGGAAAAGGAAAGGGGAGGAGGAAATGGGAAGGGAAAGAGAAAACAGGGAATGGAAAAAAAAAAGAGAAAGGAAAAAGGAAAGGAAAGGAAAGGAAAGGAAAGGAAAGGAAAGGAAAACAAAAAGTCATACTCATGTCAGATGCAGGAAAGCTTAGTGTGGTTTTATCAGAGGAAAGTGCTGTAGAGGTTCTCCTGTCTTATCAGGCCAAAACACTCATTGCCATTTAAGTGCAGCTAATGCCAGGGTGCTGGCTGCTGCACTGCTGCCGACAGCAACAGTCTCCATGGATACAGATGGAGAGTGATGGAGAGCATAATTACAGGGTGAAAGTACACAGGCCCATTCAGGACAAGTTTGACTCAGCCACACTTCAAGCCACCCACAGATCATGATCCCATCAAATCACTCTTAAACAGTCATCAAGCCAAAGCTCCAAACACATGGTCAGACTGGCTCTGATGGGCCTCCGTAATCATATTTCAAAAAAGATGCACTTTATATATGTGTGTGTTTATGAAAAAAAACATATGTTAATATCACTCAACCCTCATTCCACTCACCACAGAGACAGGGAAACAGACAGTGACCATGACGACATGGTGCAAGACCATAAGGAACTCTCTGCGCAGATAGCCGCTGATGGCTGACCTCATCGGTTTGGCTTCGCTCTCCTCCTCATGATCTTTGACCTGAAGTTTGTACCAGTGGCACAAGAACATGGCATAGATGTCATAGACGAAGTAGGGGACAGCAAAGAGGATGTAGCTGCTGGTAAGCCAATGCCTGGACAGAGGGAGGAGAAAGCGAGAAGAGGAATGAAAAAAAGAGTGAAAAACCTGAGATTTAGGGTTACTTTGCAACAATTATCCCCATTTATATATATCAAATATTTATAGACATAATGCTCAGAAAGGCAACTTAACATTTTAAACCTGTGCAGATTTAATTTACATTTAATTACTTTTCCAAATTAGTTTTAAAATGCTTTGAGAACCATAAAAATTCCAAGATGCTCACTACTATTGGATTTTACAGGCAGGTCTGATAAATTTCTCATTTTGTGTTGCATGTTAGGCAAACATTCATATAGGTTTAGAACAACAACATGAGAGGGAGTAAATGATGACATTTTCATTTTTGGGTGACGTATTCCCTTAAAATTTGACTAGCAAATCAAGTACCAGTCAGACTGTAGAGGCAGTAAAACTACTCTCTACTATTTCTCTTTCCCAAGAGAAATGTGATTTGTGAGGATAAATGTGTCTATTTCTGAAAATTAAACATACACTACCCTTCAAAGGTTTGGGGTCAGTGTAAGATATTAGTACTTTTATTCATCAAAGATGCATTAAATTGATCAGTGACAGTAAAGAATTGTACTTTTTAAATAAATGCTGTTCTTTTGAACTTTCATCAAGAAACCTGAAAAAAAAAATCTATCACAGATTCTACAAAAATAATAAGCAGCACAGCCGTTTTCAACAGTGATTAAAAAAAAAAAAGTGTTTCTTAAAGGTCACCTATTATGCCCGTTTTTACAAGATGTAATATCAAAATACCTCACAGATCATTTATTATATCATTTTGAAAATGCCTATATTGAGTGGAAACAGAAACACAGTTTTCGTGCATGTCTCTTTAAATGCAAATGAGCTGCTGCTCCCCGTCCCCTTTTCTATAATAGGGCTGTGCCTTTACAGCTCTTTCCTCAGATACTCTGCCAAAAAACATCTGTTTGGTTTTGAATATTATGTCTATCACGTTGAAATCATGCGTTTTAAAGCCATATTAGTTTAAAATTCTGATATACGGTTTTCTGAGAGCACACATCCGAAGCACGCGCACAGAAAGCAGCTGTCACACGGCATGTGAGTACTAAACTAAGTTCTCTTTCATGTCTTATTTCGCTTAAACTGTCAGATACACAAGTTTGTGTTAAAAACACACGGGTTACAAAAACAGTCAGTTATGTCGGTGAAGTTAAACAGCTGGGAAAGAAATTGCATGTTTATATTAGATCTGTGTGGCAGCAGCATAATATACAGTAAATAAATTAATAAATCCACTGCTCCCTTGTCTCGTCAGAGGCTGGGACTCTAAACAGTGCTCTGTGCTCATCAGTAAAGCCAAAAACAGAACAGTTAGCAAGCTTTGCTCGAACTTTTGCCACGACATTATAACTGGTACACCGTTGTTGCTTGTGAAAACACAATGGTGATGCCATGGGTGAAAACGTGCAGATTAAGAGACGGCAATATTATAAGATGATCCCCTTTCTATGTCACAGGGGGAGTGAAATCTGACATGCTCGTTTTTTCACAAGCTTGCAGAGAAAGGCTTACAAAAAAAAATTTACTGGGTTAATCTTTTTCACATTTCCTGGGTTGGTAGATGCACCAGGGACCAGATTATAGCACTTAAACATGGAAAAAGTCAGATTATCATGATATGCAACCTTTAAATACTTTACAAATTCATTATTACAGTCATGAATTTAAAAAAAAAAAAAACATACTGAAGCAATCATAATACTGATATTCTTTTTCATTAACATAATACTCTCAAAACCAAAATTAGCATAATAAATTCAAAACATGTAAAAACAGGCCTAGTATTTGACTTGGCCTTTGTCTATTTCCCAGCCCTCCTGCACCCTGACTGATACATTTACTACACATACACAGAGTAATTGAGTTTACCTGGCTTAAATCATTTATGAAACATGATTGCTCTGACCTATCTGAGCTGCTGTTCTTAATTCACTTCTGTGCCTTCGGGTTAAGGCAAAATTAAACAAAGATAAACAGTTCAAAACAAGATATACAATTCGATTAGGTGAGGCAAATCAGATTAGAGCCAACCGTTTTCCACAAACCTCCTAATGGGTTTCACAAAGTGTAAAGACGCAGCTTTTAAGTATTAACTAAAACCGCTGACTAAAGCCATCATAAAAAGTCACTGTCAAGTTTTTTGCCAGTCTACTCTCTCTCGCTCCCTTTCCCCCCGGCTTGGTGCGCCACAGTGGATTTACAGATAGGCTCACAACCTAATTAGTTTCTAATTAGATTACACTGACATAAGGTGCGCATTGGAGGAATAGCACATTCTTAGAAACACTCAGAGTGAAGGGAATACTTTCAAACTCCTACACATCTGGGAACAATTCCATAGAAAATTAGAGAATTCTCAGCTGTATACGCAAACGCAACACAAGTGAAAAGAGGCGAGAGAGACACATGCACATGAGAAAACAAACAAACACCGAAGTAAAACAGTGTTGTATACAGTAAAACAGAAAGCACTGCATTTACAATTAATCGCAACTGCCAAAAAAAAAATATATGTTCTCTAATATATCTTTTCAGATATCTTCAGCTGATACTCACTGGTCCTCAATGATGTCTTCACAAGAACAGGCGATGATGTATCCAGCAGAGGATGCCATAATGGCTTGAATGGAGGACACCAGTCTGAGAAAGGGTGAGAGAAAAAAAACATGCATGAAAGACAGCAAGGAGACCAAAACAGACTGCAAACACCCTTAGATATGAGATATTTGAAACCATTAATAGCAGATTTTGATGACACCAGTTAAAGGAAGGGTCATTTAAGTAGGATATTACACCGTAACTTTCCTAGCTAAGCAGAAAAGCACATCAATGCATCAGACATGCACTGCAACCAAATGTAACCTTGCATGCAACAGCTTTACTCAACAGATTTTAATCAGACACATTTCACGCAATAAAGCCTTCAAAACAAGATAATCATCTCTGCCATAAACATACAGCATCACATTTAGTAACAGACAGATTAATCTGCATTTATTTGATCATTATAGGATTATCAACCTCAGTAATGTCAGGCAACCGTTTTCTGTTTAATAATTTATTTGTAAAATAAGTGCATCTCAGCAAGTTTTAATTTTATTGATGCATATTTTAATTTTATGCATATTACACGTATCATTCAAAAGTCACGTTCACTGATGCAGTTAAACAACTAAAAATAACTGGTAACCTTAATAAATCACACAAAAATACAATTATTAATCCACTGCCATTACTTTCATTTTTATAAACAAACACAAAAAGAGCACAGAATGTGTTATTTACTGCCATACAGATTCTGTGAGACTAAAGATACACAAGTAAATAAAACTGGGTAACTTGAGCCTGGCAGCACCTTTCAACACATCTCACTTTCTCTTCCCTTTATTTACCTGGACGAGACGATGACAGCATCCTTCTCGCTCCATCTGAGCCCAGGAGCATGTTTCAGGAATCGCTTGGATAGCAGGAAGAGGCCTGGGAAGAATATGGAGCCAGCTGCAAGGATGCTCAGCATAATCTCGGGCAATGTTGCTCAACGTCACTGTGTGTCTAAAGAGGATAAATATTACACATTTTAGTGTTTTGTTTTAAAGGGCATCTTAAAAAGGTCATATTTTTTTAAAAATAGAACGTATAAAAAAAAAACAACCACCTTGCCATTCACGAAAACTCAAACATGAAAAATGATTTGAATTAGGACAAGACATAAAAGTATTTTAATTTGTAATAACGTCTGTTAAGTTAGTGGCAAACATGTTGCTTGATCATAAGCATTGCATTCATAACTTGATTCTCACCAAAATCTGTTCACTGAAAAAAGGAGAGAGAAGGGATGAAACAAACAGGGAGAGTAAAGAAGGAAAATCAGACCACAATTAGACCAAACAAGACATATGCCTTCTTAAATACAATGCGCATAAAACACAGTGTGCCAGATTACACAAATACATCAACTTGAAGTACCACTCATCTCACAACCCAAGTTCAAACGACAAACTACAAGGTATGCATCGTGACAGCATGGCACAGATAGATTCCCCACATATCTTCAGGAAGAGAATTTCACCTGAATCCCTTCAATGGTCTCATTATTGCTCTGTAAGGAGTTCTTAAATTATTCCGGACAACTGCCATATTTATATTGAAGCAGAAGAATCTGGGATGATTGGGAGGAGGAGGGGTGGGGGTCCGTACTAAAATAGACACGGAAAGGATTAGAAAGCAAGAGATTTAGAAAGATTACGGCAGAGAGAGGGAGAAGAGCGAGACAAGGGGAGACCAAGAAGAAAGAAAGGGGGTGTGTGGGAGGCCGTCATCCTGTGGTACAGCGAGGGTAACCTTGTGGGAGGAGGTGAAAGGGAGTGTATTATTCCTGTTATATTGCTACAGCGGGACTGTGAGTGCGAGCCAATCACAAAAGCTGCGTAAAAAGACTTCGATCCAAATCTGTAAAAGACATCACAGCAAAACCAAGAAGTGCATCACAGACATGACAGCCAATGTGCGTTAGTTATTCATTATTCTGAAGCTTGTACGAACGAACCCGTTCATGCAGCACGCAAATAATTCAAGAGATTGAGCAGCGACTAATTCTGTTACGAAAACACATCACAGACGCGACACACTTCAAACGAACTCTAATCTCGCGCAAACGATATTATAAAACCCTCCGCCGTTCCTTGCGTCATCCCGGTCACGCTCTGATTTTCTCCGTTCATGTAAACAACAGCAAAGCAGCGCGAGCGGCTCGCGCATTCACAACAACGCTACCTTTAGAGCTAGCAGGCTAGCGGCACCCATCCTATTGTGTCCTCTCCAGCAGTCCAGCAGCGCACGAGGCAGAGGGAGTCTCGGCGGGACCTCTAGCTAACAGGTTGCAGGCGATAGGCCCGCTGGCTGTGTGTGTGCTGACGGCAGCCAGTAATGAATCGCTTTCCTCCCCACATGGTTGATAGAAAAAACCGATTGCAAAAAGGGGGATGCGCCCCCAGAGCCCCCCAAACACAATATGATGATTGTACGCCAGTGTTCAATCCGTGCCATGCAACTCTTTTGCTTTCAGAACCAGAGACACAAAAATGCGATTAAATTGAGCCATTAGTTAAAATAAATTACAAAACTGTGTATGATTTTTAAAAAATATTTCTGATATCCATTACAATGGAAAGCCAAAACATCCAGAATATTATACATACCAAATTACTATTTAAAAAAAAATAAAAATCTGTTATAAATTTCATAAATTTAATTAAACATTTAATAATATGCTATTAAAAACATTGTACATGTGTGCGTGTATATATATATATATATATATATATATATATATATATATATATATATATATATATATATATATATATATAAAATTTTTCATTTGTCTTTATAGTCTGTTATACACATACATATGTATTATTGTAATAACAGTAAATTATGCATAATTGCATGCAACTAACCTTAAACCAACACCTAACCCTTTTAACCCTTTAGTAAGTGCATGTTGTTAATTAGTAAGTACTTTACTGTATAATTACACTGTACCAAGGCTACCTTTAAATTAAGTGTAACCTAAATCAAAAATTAAAATATGTACTGATTTTGAATTTCGTTGTTGCATGAACATTAATTTAAAACTTAACTGTTAATACATACGGCAGCTTAAAGAAAAAGATAACAAATATCCGGTGACAAACTTGGTCCAATAAGATAGGTTACATCCCTCCTCGGGGTTCAAACCTGCAAAATTACAATGCCCTGCTCTTGTATTTTCTTTTACTACTAAGCCACACCACCTATAATGTCATATCACCAAACAGACACAAAGTTAAATGTCATTACATGAGCACTAGTCAGATGTCTATTGCTGTTGCAGGCATATTATTCATTCTACAACTTTGGTTAGGCATGGCCTGAAAATGACCATTTTGGTTAAGATTGCACAAATTTTGTCGGATGCATTACTGAAACCATACCAAGCAGTTTTGCAGCATAAAAACACCAGAGAAAGGCGATGCAAGTTAGAACATATAATTGGATCTGAATGGGTTAAAGCATTCCTAAAGATGCTAGAAAAAGCAGCAGGAGGACAGGGTCACATTGGACAAAAGCGGAAGGAGCAAAAAAGGCAGAAGATTACATTAAGGTTGAGCAGCGTCGGTTACGGGGAAGGACAATCCTGTCACAGTCTTCCAGAAATCGGATCACAAGGTCCAGGAGGCATCTGTGAGACGGTCCACATGATGTTGTTGATTTATCCTAAGCGCTTGATCCCAGAAAGCTGCAGAGGTTTTGGATTGTCAGCACCTGCTGGGAAAATACAAGTGTTATATATAACAACGAGAAAGATGCTCAAGCACGGACAACAGTTGTACTGCAAAGTTCGCCTGTCCACATCCAGCTGTCCAGGAAGCGAGTACATCCCTTCATTTAAAAAACCTGATCCGCGTCCATCTGCTCTTCACAAAGCTCTTTACTCAAGCTGAGTCAGCAGATCAAAAGCTGCAGTGGTCAGATATGGCCACACTCAAACATTAGCCTTGCAAATGACTTATTTAAATGAAAATGTAGGCTACCCGTGCTGGAGAGCGGATACCTGCACCAGAAGGATGGGTATCCAGGCAACCACTTTGGTCCCCGGCTCTGCCTCTCTGACCACCTCGCTAGGATTAGACAAAACAAGTGGGGAGGGTGGAATGGCTCACATTTGACTACAAAACATGTGCAAATCCTAAACCAAATGCCGAAAGTTATCTAAATAATGGCGTTATTCTAATTCGCCTGTATGCAAAGTGGAGAAAGAGAGTCACGCTAGCTCTCATGCTAGCGCTGTGCTAACATGACTCAGAGCCTCGCTGAGCCGATAAACACAGCCATGGTCTTTCGTTGTCTTTTCACATAACCTTTACCTAATATCACCGGAGAAATGAGTAAATATTACACGGAAACGGGAAAAAGCCGGTTTAACTTACTGTTCATCGCTCTCGGTTCAGAAATCGCGTCTTTTCGACTGGCCCCAGTCCTAAATGTGTTGACAACAGATTAATTTTACTTTTAAATCTGCACCGCGAGTCTTAGTAACTAACTGCTGATTGGCCAAACGAGAAGGACGCGACAGATTTGCCCTTCGTTGATTGGTGTAAGCCTTGATTGACAGTAAATTTGACCAATGGTGAATAAAAAAAAAGTGACCTAATAATGCAAGACCGTATTAACTATTTATGGCCCGACGTCTTTTTGTCATCTTTCATTGTTTCAGTAGTCCGTACTAAACATCCAGAATTATGAATGTTTTGCTCAAATAATACGTATTATTTGATCAATGCACGAAGGCAGAGAGTAAATTTAGCTTATGAGTTTAAAGTAACCATTAATTGGAAATTGGAAATTTTTTTAATGGAATGTTGCAGTGTTTACATTCATATGGCCTCGTAATCTTTAATCAAATTATTTAATAATTTAGTAAGTAAATCTATTACATACATAATTTTTGCTAAAAGCTTTAGTCCCTGACGTGACAGAATGTTGTTGTGCAGAAAAAAAATAGCGTCTGTGCATGTTTTACATAATAGCTGTTAGTATATTGGAGTTTTTTTTTTAATATGCAATATTCCTATTGTCAGATATGATGGGGAATAATGGTTAATGGTACACCAGTAATGTGCTCTCACCAGTTAAGTGTGCATATGCCAAGTTTACTGTAATATTTATAAATACCAGTGTGAGAATGGAAAATTTCACTTTATACATCAGCCCCCTGGAGCCTAAAAAATAAACTTGCCATAAAATATATTTAATGGATGTGCTGCTTTTAGAAATCTTTCCTATGGCATTCTACGGAGCATGTTTTTAATGGCTGTGATGATTTCTTGGTTCAGTGCTTGTGCTATACAAGATTGCACAAAGAAATGGGTCACCATGGGTTCCTACTTAACTTCAGCCAGTTTGCAATGATAACTCTGTCTTTGCACCATATGGGGACCATAGTGGTCAGCTTTCACCGTATGTTCCCTAGTGTTCATCTTATTTCTACTGCCTCGATATTCTGTATTATAATAAAATATACAGCTGCAGCGGTGATTAAATGTAACGTGATGTGATTCACTGAGTTTTACGGTGAAGATGGTCCACAAAATAAATCCAGTAATCAGCGTCTTTGGTTTCCCAAATTGCATGTGGGGTGAGAATATATTTGGTGTACGTTCAAAACACATCATCTGAAAACTATCTGGTCTCACACAATTTTAGGTAAAAGTTTATTTTTTTGTAAAGGTAAATTATTTTTAGCGTTATTATCTCTTATATCAGTGCAGGCGAGTCCTACAATTTGTATCAGCTATTGTTTTGTGTTTGGAAGGCAATATACATATGAAAATTTTATGCAGATGCGGTCATAAATCCTAGGATCCATTTATGGTTACTTGAGAACATGGAAAATAAAGCTTGAGAATGTATTTACAGTCAAATGAACCTTGTGGAGATTCTGATGGACATATGGTTTTACAAATTTGAATGAAACACAAAGCCTTTAATACATGAGGCCCTCAGTCATTGGAATTTTATTTATTGTAAGAGTCTAGTCATTTGTGACCAATTTCGTATATATAAGTTTATGTAAATCATTAGGAATAACCTATGAATGATAGCTATAGGTGTTACTACTTATATAGTCATTAATAGATAATGTAAATATTGAGTACCTTTACTAAAATAACCAAACTCAAGAAACTTTTAAATCACATAACTTTAAAGTCATGATGAACCGGAAGTAACGACAGTTTGGCAAAAGCGTCAAGTCTGTCGTTTTCACCGGCAGGTCCAGATATGACTGATTAAACGTTACGGAGAGAAATAAAAACAAACAAACATGCGCATCAATTGTTCATAATAGGAAGAATTTTCATTTCATGCTGATTTTAAACACGCCATAGTTGCAAAACATCAAAACCTGTTCAGATCTTTGTAAATGAAATACCATTGTTCTGTCCAATAACTGCAATACAATTGTGATGACAAACCAATAAGATGCAGAGGCAAGGTTTCCAGTGTCTGTCTCTTTAATGTCTATTTTACCCTAATCCATGTCTCTTTTTTTCATAAAAACTTCAAGTATTTGTTGGGAACACAAAAGTCCAAAAGCATTTTTTTTCTAAAATGCAAAGACAAAAAAAGAAAAAAAGAAAAATAATAATAATAAAACAGATAACGAGTAATAACCATCTTAAAACAACTGTTCAATCATTTTATCAAAGCCATAATAGTCATTAACACGAATATCAAGTTTTGAATTTCATCTTAAAAATGTCTAACATCTATTATCTTACGACTAAAAGAAATTCACCATTTACTTAAAATATTCACTTTCTGCTTGGCAGTCGGTAAGACTAAACCAACCCACTGATCTTCATTCCCGTCACTATTTTGCTAGTTTTTCTACCAACACAATAGCAAAAGTGGTCATAAAAACATCAACTTAAGAAACAAAAAATTTAAACCAAAAGCTAAAAAAAATTGGTCACAATACATGGGGAAAAAGAAAAAAACGTTCCTATAATAAAATTAAATAGCAATAGCACATTAAAAAAAAAGTTTCTAAATTAAAACTCCTAATGCACTGCAATTGCAAATCCAAGTGAAGTCCATACACACATGCACTGAGAGACATTATCGATGCCTTGATGCATCCAATCGTGCCCTGCGCTTTTGTTGCCACCTGGTGGTAGGAGGCAAACGTTTACAGTACTGGGCATTTTTGAGTATTCAGCTCTCTGCAATGAGCCCAGAGAGCACCAGAGACTGCCTGGATCCACGTCTACAGTGTCTACAGTCTAGTCCATATTGTATAATATGAAACCTGAGCTCTAGACGTGTTACTTTTACAAATGAGTCGGGGAGGATTTGGAGGTATTACACAAACAGCAGCATTTCCCCAACAACTATCTAATAATTAAACATAAGCCACCGTCTCGACAATCCGCTCTGAAGGAAAAAGAAAAGCAGACGGATTCAGGGAGAGACTGCGGCCCAGTGGAGCAGCTCTACACACACACACATTTGACGTCATTCGACTGCATTACAGTACATTTTTGATAAACGATTGGGTTCAGTCTATATACACCAGCTCAGTGAACTGAGGGCCGGTTGAGGTAATGAAATATTAAAAAAAAAGATTAAAAAAAAAGTACAACACTGCACATTCCCAAACTGCAGTTTTTCAAAAACACTCAAGGACCAGATGGCTCGCTCATGCCGCCATGAAACCCACGCACCTGGTCCGCCAAACACAAACACCAAACAAGTTGGACAAGACGACAATAAATTAAAAAGAGAAAATAAATAATATTCAATCTATCTTCTCTGCCTACAGAGCCTCGCCCAATAAAAGAGCAGGATACTGATATCGATCTCGTTTGGTCCTAGGAGGGGGCAGGACCTTTGGGAAGATGCTTCAGGTGGGAACGGCACAGAACCTATGTTCCACAGATAAACATGTAAGTATGTCTGTCGGCACGAGACGCCATCATCTCTTCTGATACAACTCTAAAACTCCATTGCATTTGCTCAGGGATCATTTGCACAGGATGCTTCATAAGAAATGTTGAGAGGTTACAAAAGAATCTGCACAATAAAACTGCCCCCAAAAAACTAAATAATAACAGCAAAGAAAAAAATTAGCAGAAAATCTGAGTGATATCGAACAGAAAGCATTCAGTTGAATGAGGAAGCAGTAACAAAGTAAGAAGACTTAAGAACTTTTGGTTACCAGAATTTTAAGAATAAAACCTAAGAACCCGCAAAAGGAACACAGTGATAAAAGTCTATAGACAGAGTTTGGAGATTAAAGATGGCCACGGGGGCGATGCTATGGACTTGTGGGCACTGTCATCTCATCTGTTAGTGAAATCATGGTCGGCGCAGTCTCGTCATTTGCATTATTCCAGATATCTGTATTGCACAACATTGACGTTGGCTCATTTAGTCAAAATTCAACAATCCATGAGAATTATTTTTTTTTTTTTCTTTTCCTGTGGAAAATTCTATTTCCCGTAATCCTCAAGCACACAGTCAGTATAAAAGTGTTCTCAGCAGCATCAGAAGCATTATTCATCAGTGTTGTGTGTAAGTGGAACTGGAACTCTTTTTCTGAGAAATCCCCATGTTGAATTGGAATGAGTGTTGAGAGTTCATTCAAAAGCATGTGATCCATCAAGAACCATCTTCATCTCCAATGCATGCTTGCTCCTATGATCCACATTTCCCAGAATCCACCTCATCCCTCATCTCTCTTCTTTCCTTGATACTTTTGAGGAATGCCAGGCTGTGGATCTTATATAAAGAAATAAAGACAGAAATAAAGAAAAAGTATCATTTAACAAGATAGCTAAATAAATATTTTAATAAAAATGGATGTTTACTGGACAAGGAATCACTGACAGGATAGGACATACACATTTTTATTATAATGTAGATTTATACATAAATATAACTTAATAGCTATACGATGAAAATTGGTGGTACTGTCATGAACGTGCATCAAAGACTTTCACGGAAGAGAAGAAATTATTCTTTTCTTTTTTTTATTTTTATTTTTCTTTGCGCACAAAAAGTATTCTCTTTGCTTCATAAAATTACGGTTGAACCACTGATGTCACATGGACTATTTTAACGATGTCCTTACTACATTTCTGGGCCTTGAGCATGTCAGTTGCGTTGCTGTCGATGGAGAGTCAGAAAGCTCTTGAATTTCATCAAAAATATCTTAATTTGTGTTCCGAAGATGAACGAAAGTCTTATGAGTTTGGAACGACATGAGGGTGAGTAATTAATGACAGAATTTTCATTTTTGGGTGAACTATCCCTTTAAAACTATACAAAATATTGTTTTTAGAGGAACCACACTGTAACACCACAACAACACACACCAAAAAAAATAAATAAATAAAAATAAATATATAATAATAATAATAATAATAATAATAATAATAGGTAAACTGTAGGGGTGGAACGGTTCACGGAAAAAAACTGAACCGTACGGTTCTCCACACACGGTTCGGCACGCGCTAGGACCGCGGTTCAACTTAAATCTGACAAGCATCTGCAATATGGTTTGTTACAAATAACAACACGTAAAACAAACAGGGTTCAGCTAATGTATGTTTCTGTTGATGGATGCGCATTCTGGCTTCCCAATACATTACAACAACAGCAATGAAAAAAAAAAAAAAAAAAACGCAGACAAACCATTCACTCTTGTTCAATGCGAATGCCGAATGCTGGAATATGAGCAGTCATTTATTCCATCACCACCCAGGTGCTGATAGCACGCGTGCACAGGTGAGACATGAACAGCACACGCTGATATCTGTGTTTAAACTTAACTCTTTTAAGCTTTGCCAGTTTAAACAATTAAGAGCCAGGGGATGCGAGAAAGCCTCAGAAAGCGCAAATATTAAGCTCTCTTTGAAGTATTTGAAATTTGAGCTTGTTCGAGATGCATACAACAATGTCTCAGACTGACAGATAAAAATAAATGGGAATTTTCTAAATTTTGAGCAGTTTGTTACTGCTTTGTACAAGTTGTTATATTAATTATAATTCGAATGCATTTAGTTTTTTTTTTTGACCAAAATTTTATTGTTGATAATTTTCAAAAGAGTCCCTTTTGATAAAAATTTTTTTAAAAAAGGGTGCCATTTTTAATTTTGAGTGCATGTACTGGAAAAGGAGTTGAGTTGTGAGAAAAATCTTGTTCTTATACTCACCTAATGAAGGTTTTGAAGGCTGCACTCTGGGGATTGATGCACAAAGGCACTCGTTTGCCTTGCTGGTGCTCTGTTATAAAACGATGGATGAGCTCTGAGACGAAGAGAGAAAACAGGTCATCCAAATAGATGCTTCATGTCAAAAGATGATGAAGATTTAATTGTAACAAAGGGCCAGAGTGAGTCACCTTTGCCCTGCCAGACGGAGTGCATGCTTTGCTCATAGTTGTGGCTGAAAGGTCGATCTGCAGGCGGCTCAAAGTCTCGGGTGTACACCCTCCCGCTGGGCACAGAGTAACAGCACTTACACATGCAGGTGTGGTACCGCAGACGACCCTCATCCAAGTACGGATGAGACAAAGCGTCACTGCCCGAGATGCGCTTGGCCTATAGATGGAGACACACACACAGACTATTACCTGAAGAAGAAGAAGATTAATAACTGAAGTCATTTTCACTAATAAAAAATAAAAATACAATTACAATCACATCTAAAAAAAATAAAACATAAAAAATAAAAATCCAAACAATAAACTACCACTTAAAAGTATGAGGTCAGCAAGGTTTATTTATTTTTTTTAAAGAAATTATTACTTTCATTCAGCAAGTACACATTGAAGTGTTAGTAAAAAGACACTTAAATTGTTAAAACTGATTTTTTTCATATACATGTTGTTCTTTTGAACTCATCAAAGAATCCGGAAAAATGTACCACAGTTTCCACAAAAATATTAGGCAGCGCAACCATTTTTAACAGTGATAATAAGAATGTTACTTTAGCCATCAAATCAGCATATTAGAATGATTTCTGAAGAAAACTGTGACACTAGAGACTGAAGGAAAATTCAGCTTTACCATCAAAGGAATCAACTACATTTTAAAATATAAAACAAGTATTTATTCTATATTGTATTGATATCAACAATGATGTCAATGATGATTCCCTATATTCTCATGACTTCTACATAGTGATGTAATGTAACGATGTAATAATACTTTGTTACAGTACTTAAGTATTTTTTGGGAGTATCTGTACTTTACTTGAGTTTTTATATTTCAGCCAACTTTTACTTTTACTCCACTACATTTCCTAATTAAAATGTATACTTTTACTCAAATACATTTCCCCGAAGCATATTTGTTACTTACTACAAAATAGTCAGAAGAACACAGATGGCAAGGAAGCAGGTTTGGTCTGGCGTTTGCAAGTTAGATTCCTAAAAACACCTTTGCTCATGTGCAAACAAGCGCGCGCACAACCGCGAATGATTCATTTTCCTCAAGTCGAGTCTGGGGTGTGCGATACACAGCATTGTCTGCGATAATATGGTAAGTGTTGTTGTAATGATGTGCGATCTGACATTATCAAGTAGGCTATATCACCAAATCACACACAGAGTGCACGCACGTTGATTTACAAGTCTATTAAAACTCAAAATTCCAGGCATTCTAAATTGTTGATAGGAAAAATGCTTCTGTATGCTATTTATATTTATATAATTTAATATAGTTAACTTAATCTATATCACACAAAGAGGGTCGTTTTTCTGCAGATATCAGCATGAACACATTTAATAAACATTTTATACAAGTTCAGTGACTTACATTTTAGACATAATATTGCTTGTTTTTGCTCAATTTTGCCAACGAAAATAGTTCCAAACAAAGATCACAGCACTCTTTTGCGTCTCTTATTGAATGAATCGGCTTTTTGAACAAATCAGTTGAATAAATGATTCAGTGATTCACTCATTAACACAGTCAAATGATATGTTTCTGATTGAATCAGTTGTTTGAATGAATCAGTTGAATCTCAATGACTCACTCATTAGCAGACACTTGCTGTCACCTACTGGCAGTTTTAATTTCACATTTCGACTATTATTGCAAATATCAGTATCAGTATAAATATACCAGTATATTTTGGGGGGGTTTTTATGTTAAAAACAAAACATTATGCCTATTTATGCATCTGTAACTGCAGTTTAAATGCATCCATCTTCTGAGATACATAAACTGTGTAAATACATCTAAATTCTGTTTCAGATGTAGATTCCAGAAATGTTTTCTTATGTTGGAATGAAAGACACTAAGGACCGGATGAAGTGCTTCTTATTCTTACCCAAAAATACAAAATGGAAGAAAGAGTTAAAGCTGAACACAATCTTGCTACTCAAGCTGTGTATGAACATTTTTTATATATATTTATTTGCTTCTTTTCCATTTTGCATTTATTTGTACTTTTACTTTCAATACTTAAGTACGTTTAATATTTAAAAAATACTTTTTGTACTTAAGTACAATAAATATCACATACTTTAAGACTTTTACTCAAATAATATTCTAAAGGATGACTTCAAATTCTACCAAAGTCATTTTCTGGTAAGATATCTGTACTTTTACTTGAGTATGGCTTTCAGGTACTTTATACACCACTGCTTCTATAAAATCATATTAATGCACCTTAGGAGTTATAAATCATACAGCAAACGTTACAATTACATATGTTTATTTTATGTTTGTCATTGTATTTTCTCCCAGTTTCGTGAGATTCAACCATTTATGGAAGAATATGCTTTAAATGTAAAGGTTATGAAATATAGACACTCAGAAGTGTGTACAAAGCCTCAAATTAACTATCATTTTAAGTATAGGTCATAAATAAATAACACAAACACATTTAGCCAAAATGCAGACAGTCATTGTGATCTAGAAAAGTCATACTCACTGGATCAAAAACTAGCATGCGGCACAAAAGATGAACAGCTTCATGTGTTGCTCCATCTGACAACATGTACAGAACAGACAGCGAGGGCTAAGAGAGAGAAAGCACAAATAAAAGTTAAAAATAGCCTATTTGATTTGAGGACAGATTTGCGCATTGCATCTTTATGGACTAATAAACCATTGTAAAAGAGGGAACTGAACTGGTTTGTGGGGTCCTCTAAGAATGTGTGCTCGCGCTCCTTCACACGCAGATGCCATGGCAGAAAGAGGAGGAGTCCCAAGGAGATCAGTGATCAGATCCAACTGAGAGAAAAAGAGAGGAGGAGAAACGGAGTGAGAAATAAGACTTCTCAATTCACTATTTTTAGAATTTGTGTATATAAACATCTGAGGTCAGTATGACTTATGTTTTTTGAAATAAGTCTCTAATGCTCACCAAAGCTGCATTTATTTTATCAAAAATACAGTAAACAGTAATATTGTGAAATATTGTTACAATTTAAAATGACTTTTTTCAATTTGAATGCATTTTAAAATGTAATTTATTCCATTGATGGTAAAGCTGAATTTACAGCATCATTACTCCAGTCTTCAGTGTCACATGATCCTTCAGAAATCATTATAATATGCCGATTTGGTGCTCAAGAAGCATTTCTTATTATTATCAATGTTGAAAACAGCTGTGTTGCTTTTTTTTCCCCTATAAACAGTGGTATTTTTTTCTGGAATTCTTTAGTAAACAGGAAGGTTTTGAAAAAAAAAAAATTGAAATGATAAAAGTGTCACTTCTGGTCAGTTTAATAAATGAATATAAGTATTAATTTCTTTCAAAAACATTACTGACCACAAACAGTTAAACTGTAGTGTGTATCATTACCTGTTGTATGGGGCTCTGAGCCTGGAAAAGAATACGTCTGCCCAGCAACTCTGCGAAGATGCAGCCTACAGACCAGACATCTATCGATGAAGTGTAATGCTGGCACCCCATCAGAACCTCCGGAGCACGGTAATACTGCGTCACCACCTCCTGGGTCATGTGACGAGAAGGATCCGGCTCCTCCACTCGCGCCAGGCCAAAGTCACAAATCTACATGAGAAGGAAAAGTGACAAATCTCACTTTGCCATTATTATTTAATTGGGCACATTTGATGTACACATTACCTTAAGCAGACAGTTGCTGTTGACCAAAAGGTTCCCTGGTTTGATGTCTCTGTGCAGAATGCCTGCAGAATGCAGGTACTTCAGCCCTGGGTGAAAGAGAGAGAGAGGACACCTCAAAAGGACACTGCCAGGAAGAACAATACTAACATATTACACAACCAAGAATCAACTGGTGCTTTTTTGTAAGAATAAATGTATTGTTTTTCCATGTAGCCAAACTGAATGAATAAAAATATACATACTTTACAGCTCAAAAGTTTGGGAACAAAAGTAACAGTAATGTTACAAAAGATGTCCATTTCAAATACATGCTGTTCTTTTAAACTTTATATTAATCACATAAACCTAAAAAAAAAAAAGTATTACAGATTCCACAAAAATATTGTTAATTAGAAATGTTTCTTCCAAGTTCCAAATCAGCATATCAGAATGATTTCTGAAGGATCATGTGACACTGAAGACTGGAGTAATGATGCTGAAAATTCAGCTTTGTCATCACAGGAATTAATTATTCAAATATATTAATATAGAAAACACTTATTTTAAACTGCAATAATATTTCATATCATACAGTTTTACTGAATTTTTGAAAGAATAAATGCAACTTGGATGGGCATAATAAACTTCTTTCAAAAACCTCTAACCAACCTCAAACTTTTGAATGGTAGAATATAAAATAAAATCTTAACTAAAATAATGATTAAAAAAAATAAATAATAAATAAATTAAAAAAAATAAATAAATAAAATGACCACAAGGGACAAGCACCAATGACAAACCAGTGGAATCACACATCAGTCTCGTCTATGGGTACAATTGCTCTTGCTCTCCACTAATAGTGTGGCAAGGTTAGCACAACATTCTATGGACATTCAATGCATGATATCGGATTTTGTTGTTTGAAGCATTTCACAAGTACGATTCCATTAATATTAGTATTGGCATCCCTACTCCAGAATCATTATAAACATAAATACACCCTCAGCTAGAAGATTCACCAGACTTGCCCAGCAACAAGAGTAAAAATTGCCCCAAACAAGATTAACAGTTCAGTGGGATTTTACTAACAAATTTTATTTTCAGAACATAAGATTAAAGCTTCCCAGGCCGATTACAAGGTCAAAGATAATCCCATTCTGCAACGCAGGCACAAAACACATCGAACTTTCATCTGTCCTGATTAAATACTCCAGATTCCCAAAATTAAAAAAAAAGAAAAATGTAATCCAAAAGTGACATATGCCCATGTGTACTCACCCCTGAGTATCTGGTAGAGGAACACCTTGATGTGATCGGTGGTGAGAGGCTGAGGGGAAACGATGACTTTATGTAGGTCACTCTGCATGAGCTCAGTGATCACGTATCTACGCCACAGACCCAGTTAAGAAAACAACTGACCTGCAAAACACCTACAGCCACAATAACAACTTCTACTATGAGGGGGAAAAACATGATTAAAACTACTTTTTTACTAGCCATAAAGCTCTATTTTGCATTATATCACAAAAAATGTATTTAGATAGATAGATAGATAGATAGATAGATAGATAGATAGATAGATAGATAGATAGATAGATAGACAGACAGACAACATATATGTATAATCCATTACTGTGGCAGTGGAATTATTTTAAAGTTTTTCTTACATTTTGCACCTCCTAACACAGTTACTTGCAAATTTACTCGCCAAAGCTAATTGTCACTTGTATTTGGCGCTTGTCAAGGTGTTCATTTTGGATGCAAACCAGGACATTTATAACTAATTAATAACTGCAAAAACAGCTTCACATTATGCTAAACTTAAAAATAATATTAGAAAGACTGAAAGTTCCAAATTCTGAGTCACTGCAAAACAGCAAATACACATATATGCCAGTTACATTCAATATTAATATATTGCTCTGCAAACTGCAATCAACTAAACTTTTTACACTGTATTTTTCCTTGTCTTCACATGTTTGGGTCATGTTCTGGTCTGCCTTTACTCCATGTCTCCCACTTTCACATGGATAACAAAGCACAACACTGGTAGACATGCAAATACAGCTACTGCGGTTTAACGTTAACCATTTGCCACATGATATTCACCGTCAAACACTCCTAATGGAAACAAACAAACTACTTAAAGGGATAGTTCCCCCAAAAATAAAAATTCTGTCATCATTTACAAGTTGTTTCAAACTTGTATGAGTTTCTTTCTTCTGCTGAACACACAAGATTTTGAAGAATATAGGTAACCAAACAGTTGCAAGAAACCACTGCCTTCTATTGTATTTTTTTCAGTAATAACAAAGGCAGCAATCAGCAACTCTTTGTTTCCCAACACTGTTGAAAAAAAACAAACAAAAAAACTTATTTTGTGTTCTGCAGAAAAAAGAAGCTCATACAGGTTTAGAAAAACTTTCTTTAGATGAACACAAACTAAGATAATTCACCTCTGAAGACACTGATTCATCATCTGGGGTCATATGGATAACCATTGTGTTTACTTTTGTGGTTTTTGAAGCATCAGCTTTGGGGGTCCTGTACACATGCATTATATGGACTCTTTGTGTTCAACAGAGGAAATCAGTCATACATCTGGGGTGGCATGAGTATGAGTAAATGATGAGAGAATTGTCATTTCTGGGTGAAATATCCCTTAAATCCTCTTAGCACTGAGGCATGAATAGAATAAAAGGTAACACTTTAGAATAGGAAACACTTATTCACTATTAACTTCGACTTTTCCCTCAATAAATTCCTAATTTGCTGCTTATTAATAGTTAGTAAGGTAGTTGTTAAGTTTAGGTATTGGGTAGGATTAGGGATGTAGAATAAGGTCATGTAGAATAAAGCATTAATATGTGCTTAATTACTACTAATAAATGGCTAATATTCTAGTAATATGCATGCTAATAAGCAACTAGTTAAGAGACCCTAAAATAAAGTGTTACCGAATAAAATAATAAAGTTAAAAGTATCAGAGCGGAACAACTTCAGGTGAAGCATGAGTCTGAAGGATACATCTCCTCAAAGCAGTCGATTTGTGGAGGTTGGAGAATGTCAAGGGCAGACAGCACCTGCCAAAGCAAATTTCCAAAACTCTGAAAACACACACTTTATCTCTCAAAAGACCCATTCTCTCTTTTAATCCCCACCCATGACGCAAGCTTCCTTTTTCCACCCACAAAACTTACATTATCATGTTTAAAGAAACACAGCATCCGGAGTTCCCTGAACACACGTTTGCAGGAGACCAGGTTCTGGAAGACATTCGGCATTTTCTTCAGAGCCACCTTACGCCCATCCCGAGGGTCTGTCACAGACCTATCAATGCAAAAGGATAGCCAAAGTGTGTAATATAACACCATTGCCCAAACTTTGGGTTTAGTAAAATTTTAATTAACCTTTAAAACATTTTGAAATAGAAAATAATTTTTAAATTGTAAACACATTTTACAATATGACTGTTCTTACTGCATCAAATAACTATTGCCTTGATGAGACTTTTTTCAAAAAATCTTACAGATGGCAAACTTTTGAACAGTAGTGTAACAACATGACAGACGGTCATCATAAATCAGTGTGCTAAGAAAACAGCAGGACTTACCAGACCACTCCAAATGCACCATAACCAATAGGCCGATCAGGCTCCATTTCAGCAGGACTAGGAACCTCACTTGCTGGGTTACTGTGAGGTTGCGGGATGGCCGCCCCTCCGCCTGCGCTGCCCCCGAGAGACGCCGGGTGCCTGGGAGTCCCAGCGGGTGCGTTGGGTCCAGTCGGATTTGGTGTTGCGCTGAGGCCCGTTGAGGTAGTGCCGGTCGTGGTGTTGACACAAAAATACTTGTGGCCTAACTCTGATGCAGGGAATAAGTTACCACACACTGTTGGCCGAGAGGCTCCATGGAAAGCCATCCTATGTGAAAACAAACACAGGTGAGGAATTGTCATTAAAGTGATTTTCCACAAAAAATGACATTTCTGTCAGCATTGGAAGAATGCTGATAACCAGACAGTTCCATTCTCATTGATTTCTATGGTATTTTTTTGTTCATACAATGGAAGTCAATGGGAACAGAAACTGTTTAGTTACCAACATACAGTAAAATATACATTAAATTGTTTTCCACAGAAAAAAAAGACATACAGATTTGGAGTGACATGAAGGTGAGGAAAGTATGACAGAATTTTAATTTTTGGGTGAACTATGCTTTTAAATTGATTATTTGCGGTCCAAAAGTAGTTTACTAAAAACAGAAATTTCTAAATTATGAGACAGAAAACCCAGGCAAATTTACTAGCCAAAGCTAATTTTCACTTGTATTTGGCACTTGGCAATGTGTTAATTTTGGACCCAGGATGCAAACCAGAACATTCATAACAAATTAATAAGTGCAAAAACAGCTCCACATTATGCTAAACATGATATGTACAAAACTGACAGAAAATCCCCACTAAATTTTCATGTAAAACAAAAGGAATAAAACAGGCATTATCCACTTAAAATCTTCACATTCGTTGAACCTTGTTCAAATGTCATTTGACACTTTGCAACATTGGTTCTCACGTGTGTCATAACCAAACTTCAAGTTTGAATATGCAGGATGTGAAATGACATTCAAAACCTGCATTGCAGTTTCCAGTGAATTATGTCTTTTATTTTTGTTTGCTCCTCATACAAAGTTATCATGTGACTTCAGAAGACTTGGAATATAGTGTAGAAACAGCTTTTGTGATTTTGTGGGCTTAACAGTCATGGTCACAAAAGTTTTAAATGGCACAGGTTATATATTATAAGTTTAAATGTACATATTATATAAATGTAACTACTCCTTTCAACAATGTTGTCTGAATAGTCGTCGTGATAGCAATATGGTAATTGGTTAAGGTGAAGACATAAACAAATAACAAAGTATTGAACCTAAACATATAAGTAAATATTAGGAAACACAAACAAGTTGTTGAGCCAGTGTTCAGTTCCTGCAGTGCAGCTCCCTCAGAAACATTACTAGACCAAATACATGCCAAAGGTTGATGTACTTTAATCATGTGCTCGGTCGGTGCTCTGACAGCACATTTCTCTGTAATATCAGTGTGAATAACCTGCAAAAACTTGTGCTTGGAAAGTTCACATCAGTCATGTTCCTCAACTTTGTTCGCAAGCTGCTCTTTCCTCTATAAACCCAAGCTAACAAGCTACCCTGCAATGGCACAACTCGTTACTTTAAGGTTAATATTTAAGCTGCTATAAGCCCTTCTACATACCACAGCAACCTGTCTACACATATCTCAATCTTCTACAATTTTGTGTTTAGTTTTATAGAATTTCAAGCGAGTTAGCTCTAATAATAATAATGTAGCTAACCAGCTGTTACCTCAGCCTAGCTAGCTAATTAATCTGCTCCGTGACCTATATATGTTGTTTATATGCACAAATGGTCCATTTCAAAGCGAAAATAATAACAAAAAGTGAATATAAGCCAACCTAATGCACGTAAAAAAAGCAAACGCGAGATGTAACTGTGATAAAGGCCGATAATGTCGCTTTATTGGCTGCAGATGTTTGTGAAGTTAGCTTTAGCACCGCGGCTAACCTCTCGGAGCTGATGGCAGCAGCGGCGGAGCTCAGATCTTCATGATGGAGGATGGATGGATTCCCCGCATTTCTGCTCGCTTTAATCCTTCTGCTGCAGCTGATCCCAAAGCTGAACTGTCTCGCCGTGTTCCTCTCTCTCTGATCTGGAAATCAGCTGTTGGAAACAGCGGTAGAGGGGGAGAAGGAGGAGTTGGAAGAGGGGGATGGAGTGAAAGAAAGGAGGGATGAGTGTCTGGGGGAGGGGAGGACCACCGGTGTAAACAATGCGAGGGACGCGGTTTAACCGTTCACTGTCTTGAGCTCATAATACACTCACGGTGATTTACAGGAATAGGGTACAGATTACAGAGCCTGAAACTTTTACGAATGAAGGGTTTTTTTTTTTTTCATTCTTAAAAAAGATCAATGAAAGCAGGTGCGGAACCTTCAGAAAATATATTTACTAGAATTTGAGACTATAAATATACGTTGTGTGATGCACGATTATCATGACTCGTCTTGTTAGTGATGGGGCTTGTTTCATAAAACAAGTTTACCAAATAAGCTAGGCTTATTTGAGTTAGTCTGACTTATTTTCAGTTGATTTGGTTCAAAACAAGTCAGACTATAAAATAAGCCTGGCTTATTTGGTAAGCTTGTTTTATGAAACAGCCCCCTGGTGTTGTGTTATTTTTATTTATTTATTTATTTATTATTTTTAAACAGCTTTAACAGAGCTTGATGAATGCAGTTAATACTACAATTTGTATAAACACTGTGAAAATGAAAGTGAAACAATATTTGCTATAAGGTCCCATTATAATTTATAAATTAAAAATAATTTTTAAAATTGTAAATACATATTCTACAATAAATTGCATTACAGTTCTATGCAATTTCTTAATATCTTAATATTTATTCTTAAAACCCTAATATTTGCATTTACATTTAGTTATTTAGCAGACGCTTTTATCCAAAATAACTTACAAATTAGGAAAATAGAAGCAATCAAACCAACAAAAGAGCAATAATGTGTAAGTGCTGTGACAAGTCCCAGTCAGTAATACAGCATGTAGCAAGGTTTTTTATAATACATTTTAAAAAGTAGAGTAAGAATAGAGAATGCCAGTGTTAAATGTTTTTTTTAAATAATACATAAAAAGAAACAAATTATTTATCGAATAGAAAAAGAATAGAGAACGCTAGGGTTAGAGGGTCAAGGTTTTTTATAAAAAAGAAAAGAAAAATAGGTAGAATAGAAATAGAATAGAGTGTGCTAATGTTAGAGGGTCAATCTTTTATACACAGACACACACACACACACACACACACACAATGCAGTTTAAAAGTTTGGGATCAGTAAGATTTTTAATGTTTTTAAGTTTCTTAAGTTCTTAAGTTTCTGTACTATTTGATCAAAAAAATACAGAAAAAAAATTAAATTTTGTGAAATAATATTGCAATTTAAAAGAACAGTTTTCTATTTGAATATACTTAGACATATAATTTATTTCTGTGAAGCAAAGCTGAATTTTCAGCATCATGATCCTTCAGAAATCATTCTAGTATGCTGATTTATAATAAATGTTGGAAACAGTTGTGTTGCTTAATATTTTTGGGACCTGTGATACTTTTTCAGGATTCTTTGATAAATAAAAAGTTTAAAAGAACAGTGTTTATTCAAAATATAAATTTTGTTACAATATACACTATTCAGAAGTTTGGGGTCAGTAAATTTTTTCTTTTTTAAAAAAAAATAATAAAATAAAATAATAATACTTTTATTCAGCAAGGATGTGTTAAATGGATTAAAAGGGATGATAATAAAGACTTATATTGTTAGAAAAGATTTCTATTTTGAATAAACGCTGTTCTTTTTAACTTTTTATTCATCAAATAATCAAAGAAAAAGTATCACAGGTTCCAAAAAAAAATATTAAGCAGCGCAACAGTTTCAACACTGACAGAGCTGGGTAGTAACTGATTACATGTAATCTGGATTACGTAATCAGATTCCAAAAATGAAGTACTTGTAATTAGAGTAAGTTACATTTTAAAATACTCATAATCAGACTACAGTTACTTTTTTATTGATTACATGATAACATATTATTCACACGATAGCAATAAATTAGTCAACATTTATTGATTCTCTCTAATTCCTATTTTTTTATCTTTTAAATTTTCCTTTCAAAAATAGTCTACTACTTATATACACTCAGAAAGTCCTTTTTTTTTTTTTTTGGACATTCACATATAGACTAGTCATTAGTCAGGTGGTGACACAGCATTTGATCAGTGGATGTACAAAAATCATTTCAGGTTTTACAAGTGATTCATTGCATCAACTACTGATTAACACATTAATTTTTATTTGAATTATCACTCAGTGGGTTATTTTACCATGTATTATTATGTATTATTGAAAGGCTTTTGTCTTTCAAACTCATTAAAATGCACAAATTCTCATTATTTCTTATTAGCAGACATTCTCAATCCTTTTGACATCTGAACCTCTTTCACCTAATATATTTACTTTAAAGGGGTGGTTAATCAGCAATGATGTAAAAGACAATATATCCCTTTGCATTGAACTTTGCAGATGTTGTTTGTGCTCAAACAGCAACATTACACACTAGCTAAAGTTAAAAAAAGTGAAATCATAATCAATGACCCCTTTAAGTACCCCTGAGATTTTAAAATAAATGTTTTAATAATTAAGTATCACATTTGCATGTTCACAGTTCTCTGACATTGGTTAATGGTCATATGGCATTCTGGTAAACATAAAATATTTCATCTTTTTTAGTAAGTGTATTATTTTGATTGTTATTTTAAAATTATTTATTTTTATTTTATATTTTTATAATTTAATTACGTGTTAGCCTTTCATTAAACTCACACACCCCCCGCAGTTCCTTTACGAACCCCAGTTTGGGAAACCTTGATATAATGTTTAATGCACTTCATGTTGTCAATTACAATGAAAGGAACATATTTTCTCACTCTTTGAATTTTTACATCATTATGGTACAAGATCTTGTTTAAATCAATGTGAAAAATGAGTTAGGTCAAAGGTAATCTAAAAGTAATCTAAAAGTAATCTGATTATATTACCTAAAATGTGTAATGTTATGGATTACATCTGACTACAAATTTTGTCATGTAATTTGGAATCAGTAACGGATTACAATTTGCAAGTAATCTACCCAGCTCTGAGCACTGATAATAAATCAGCATATCAGAATGATTTCTGAAGGATCATGTGACACTAAGACTGGAGTAATGGCTGATTAAAATTCAGTGCTGCGTCACAGAAATAAACAATATTTTAAAGTATATAACAATATCACAATATTATGTTTTTTTTCTGAATTTTTAAACAAATAAATACAGTCTTGATGAGCATAAGAGACTCCATTTAAAAACATTAAAAATCTTACTAATCCCAAACTTTTGAACAGAAGAGTGTGTGTGGGTATATATATATATATATATATATACAGTATATATATATATATATATATATATATATATATACACATACACATACACACACACACACACACACACACACACACACACACACACACACACACACTGGCCACTTTATTAGGTACACCTTGCTAGTACTGGGTTGGACTCCCTTTTGCCTTCAGAACTGCCTTAATTCTTCGTGGCATAGATTCAACAAGGTGTTGGAAACATTTTGGTCCATATTGACATGATAGCATCACGCAGTTGCTGCAGATTTGTCGGCTGCACATCCATGATGCGAATCTCCCGTCCACCACATCCCAAAAGTGCTCTATTGGATTGAGATCTGGTGACTGTGGAGGCCATTTGAGTAAAGTGAACTCATTGTCATGTTCAAGAAACCAGTCTGAGATGATTTGAGCTTTGTGACATGGTGCATTATCCTGCTGGAAGTAGCCATCAGAAGATGGGTACACTGTAGTCATAAAGGGATGGATATGGTCAGCAACACTACTCAGGTAGGCTGTGGCGTTTAAAAGATGCTCAATTGGTACTAAGGGGCCCAAAGTGTGCAAAGAAAATATCCCCCACACCATTACACCACCACCACCAGCCTGAACCGTTGAGACAAGGCAGGATGGATTCATCCTTTCATGTTCTTTACGCCAAATTCTGACCCTACCATCTGAATGTCGCAGGAGAAATCGAGACTCATCAGACCAGGCAACGTTTTTCCAATCTTCTATTGTCCAATTTTGGTGAGCCTGTGTGAACTGTAGCCTCCGTTTCCTGTTCTTAGCTGACAGGAGCGGCACCCGGTGTGGTCTTCTGCTGCTGTAGCCCATCTGCTTCAGGGTTCGACGTGTTGTGCGTTCAGAGATGGTATTCTGCATACCTTGGTTGTAACGAGTGGTTATTTGAGTTACTGTTGCCTTTCTATCATCTTTAACCAGTCTGTCCATTCTCCTCTGACCTCTGACATCAACAAGGCATTTTCGTCCACACAACTTCCGCTCACTGGATATTTTCTCTTTTTCGGACCATTCTCTGTAAACCCTAGAGATGGTTGTGCGTGAAAATCCCAGTAGATCAGCAGTTTTTGAAATACTCAGACCAGCCCATCTGGCACCAACAACCATTCCACGTTCAAAATCACTGAAATCCACTTTCTTCCCCATTCTGATGCTCGGTTTGAACTTCAGCGAGTCGTCTTCACCACATCTAGATGCCTAAATGCATTGAGTTGCTGCCATGTGATTGGCTGATTAGCAATTTGTGTTACCAAGCAATTGAACAGGTGTACCTAATAAAGTGGCCGGTGAGTGTGTGTGTATATATATATATATATATATATATATATATATATGAAGAGTTCAGATGCAAAAGCCTCTAAGTACGTCTGATGTTTTTCTTTAAAATTAGCATTTCTTTCTGGCTACTATGTATAGGTTTCTATGTAAGTACTGGTACTTTTGATTGGGTTGAGGCTGGGATTTAACACATTTGACGTGAAAGTACTTGATGAACATACAGGTGCATCTCAATGAATTAGAATGTCGTGGAAAAGTTCATTTATTTCACTAACTCAACTCAAATTGTGAAACTCGTGTATTAAATAAATTCAATGCACACAGACTGAAGTAGTTTAAGTCTTTGGTTCTTTTAATTGTGATGATTTTGGCTCACATTTAACAAAACCCACCAATTCACTATCTCAACAAATTAGAATATGGTGACATGCCAATCAGCTAATCAACTCAAAACACCTACAAAGGTTTCCTGAACCTTCAAAATGGTTACACAATAGCCTATACAATCATGGGGAAGACTGCTGATCTGACAGTTGTCCAGAAGACAATCATTGACACCCTCCACAAAGAGGGTAAGTCACAGAAGGTCATTACTGAATGGTTGGCTGTTCACAGAGTTCTGTATCAAAGCATATTAAGTGAAAAGTTGACTGGAAGGAAGACATGGGGTAGGAAAAGGTGCACGAGCAACAGGGATGACCACAAGCTTCAGAATACTGTCAAACAAAGCTGATTCAAACACTTGGGAGAGCTTCACAAGGAGTGGACTGAAGCTGGAGTCAGTGATCAAGAGTCAATTTTGCATTTCATTTGGAAATCAAGGTCCCAGAGTCTGGAGGAAGACTGGAGAGGCACAGAATCCAAGGTGCTTGAAGTCCAGTGTGAAGTTTCCACAGTCAGTGATGAATTGGGCTGCCATTTCATCTGCTGGTGTTGGTCCATTGGCCCGGAAAAGGACCAGAAAAATCTATTTCACATCCCTCATTTCCATAAGCAGCTATAATCAATACTTATTTGCTCTTACCTCTGATAATAGGGAATGTGGTCAGAAGATTTGAAATCCGAGTCCGAGTCTGCTCAGCTGCGTTCGGGCTACTTGAGGCTCAATGGAAATCTTTCAGTTTCAGAATAATAGGTTACCAAAATAAATTACTCAGAGACTTGTTTATAATAAAAGTTTAACACATCACCATTCATAATGGTTTCGCATTATTAAAAAAACAGTAACTCATAAGCAATAAAATGAAAGTAACAGCGAGTAAATGTCTTCACCATCGGAGTGCGGTAGCTCTTACTAGGCATTATATAGCCTTGCATAAAATTTGCATTAATCTCATAAAATCCTCCCTGCTTTCTTCCTTATTTGTCGATCTCCTTACACACACACACACACACACACACACACACACACACACACACAGACAGAACTGCAACCTTCCTGGAGTCTCCAGAAGTGCAATGTGTCAGGTTCTCAGAGACTTTGCTTGGGTAAAAAATCCTAAAAAATTACCCTCACTTAATAAGAATAACATGCTGAAGTGTTGTGAAATACATGAAGACTGAGTTTTTATAGGCTTTATGGACAGATAAGTTGAGAGTGACTCTTGAAGGACCAGCACCACATCCTCTTGTACCACTGTTTGAAGAATTGATCTTCCAAAATCTGGCAGTACGTTTTAGGAGCTCATTTTTAGTCAATCCTGCAAGACAGACTTTTCAGAATAGGAGATGGAATAAACATTTCAGATAACAAGGGTATTCTATAGTCTTTGGGTAGTATTCTCAAGTGAAGCGAGTTGAGGCTTGGACCCGGAAACAGCGCTTCTTACGTCACCACTTAACAAGCAGATTGGTTGACTGAACCAATTTTTTTTTAAATATATTTGTGCAGACTTAATATAATGTCTTCTCAACTAAGCCCAAGCAATAAAATTAGTTCAACTTAAATATTTTTGCCCCACCAACATTTTGTTAATTGGATTTTTTACAATGTAGAGAGTGTTAGTTTTAGAGGATCAATAAGAGAAAACAAGTAGATAGAATAGAAATAGAATAGCGAGTGCTAGTGTTAAGGGTCAAGTGTGGATGAAAGAGATGTGTCTTTAGCTTTTTCTTGCACAACAACACTGCAATTGCTTTGGCAATATATTGTGCAAATATCTGCCACGCCAATAAACCATCTTAAAACTAAAAAATGAAGCTATGTATCAGAAATATTATAACCTATGATATTGCTAGTCTAAAAGGTCAAAACAGGCATTTGATGTGTTTAAAACTATTTATGTTTAATGTTATATGAAACTACAAAAAAAAAAAAAAAAAAAATCATATGTAACATTTAATGGTTTAATACAGATAGTATTAAAAAAATTAGTTTAACTTAAACCAAAATTTTTTACTTCAATAAAAGAAATAGGATTTGTGAAAATGTAATGTTACACAATTATGTACACTATTTGCAGAAAAATGTCATCCCTTTCTTGGTCTCTTTCTCTACCTTTCTTTCAAAAGAATCCCTTTTCAGTTTCTAACATTATAGCAACTGTGGATATCAGCTGCAGAAAAGCACCAGGTAACTTCACATACACATGATATCCCAATAAAGCAAGTGAGACAGCAGCTAGTTAAATTAAGTATAATTAGGTTCATGTTCCTTATACAGAGATTATTTAGGATAAGAGCACAGCGACACCAACACATATTGGCGTTAAACAAGCATCAACACAAACAGAACTGGAAACATAGGTTACAAATCTTATGCAACATAATCAACATTATTACGTGTTTAATGTCTTTAGTTAAAAAAAAAAAAGATCAAGATCAATGAGAAAAATATCAAAGGAGGCATTGAACAATAGATGTTTTTTTTTAGTACTCACGTATACTACATACATTACAAATATAAATATTTTGTCCTTGTGACCATGTTTAAACCCTTTTACGACCCTTCGCAGGGATTAATGAGAGGAAATGGCACTATATTTCATCCCCTCGAATGTTCAAGTTCTGTGGAGGTGTCATTTATGTATGTCAAGATCATTTATGATGGACTGATCTCTTACAACAGAGTAAATTCATTTATAAAACGTATCTTTTCTGGACTTCAAGATCATGTAGATTATATAAGGAAAGGTTGGGAGGCATAATGTGTCAATTCCTCTTAGTGTTCTACATTCCTCAACATTGGATTTTTTTTATAATGAACTGGGACAGCACTTAATAACAGCCTACATTTAAAACCAGTGATCTCTCCAATGGGACTCTGCAAGGAAATGTACTGACACCTAAACCAGTCGTCCATCAGATCTTCCTAGGCTCTTCTTCTAAACACTTTCAGTCTGTATCTATCAGACCAGATCATGGCGTACGAGGGAAAAGCAATCCAGTGAGACTTGCTGCTCTGCCTGCACATAAAAGTGAGTGTGAAGCAGGGTGATGTTTCTTGAGTTCATTCAAAAGTCATATTTATTTTGAGGAGAGTCGTTCAGCTCTTGCTCAGTCCCAGCAAGATTAGAGGTGGATGAGGGGTGGAGTAATGGGTAGGTTTCCATGGTAAGCTTTGTGTTGGCATTTCCATGGCGGCCTGGAGTGAGAAAACATTGTTTGGTTTGATTGGTAACAAACTGTCAATAAAACAATGTCATTACAAAAACATTATTACTTAACAATAGGACTGAGTATTATTAATAAAATGACCCATATAGCTGTGAAAAATAAATACAAACTACAAAATCCAGTTTGGAATCAGTTAGATTTTTAATGTTTTTTTTTAAAGAGGTTTTTTATGCTCATCAAGTCTGAATTGATTTGTTCAAAAACACAGAAAAAAAACAAAACTGTAATTATGTGAAATATTATTGCAATTTAAAATAACAGTTTTCTATTTTAATATACTTTAAAATATAATTTATTCCTGTGAAGCAAAGCTGAATTTTCAGCATCATTACTCCCGTCTTGAGTGTCACATGATCCTTCAGAAATCATTCTAATATGCTAATTTAATAATCAATGTTGGAAACAGTTTTTGCTGCTTAATATTTTTTGGGACCTGTGATACTTTTTTCAGGATTCTTTGATAAATAAAAAGTAGTGCTGGGCAACGATTAATCGTGATTAATCGCATCCAAAATAACAATTATTTTGTGTATATAATATATGTGTGTGTGTGTGTGCTGTGTATAGTTATTATACATATATAAATACACACACATACGTTATATATTTAGAAAATATTTACATGTATATATTTATATTCATATAATTTATATTATATATAAATATACTTAATATATAAACATAGCATTTTTCTTAAATATATACATGTATGTGTCTGTATTTATATATACATATACATAATAAATATACACAGTGCACACACATATATTATTTAAACCAAAACTTTTATTTTCGATGTGATTAATCACAATTAATTGTAGCCCAGCACTAATAAAAAGTTAAAAAGAACAGTGTTTATTCAAAATAGAAATTTTGTCTTACAATATACATTACTATTCAAAAGTTCGGGTCAGTAAATTTTTTCTTTTTTTTTTAATTTTTTTTTTTTAAGAAATTAATACTTTTATTTAGCAACGTCTTAAATGAATAAAAAGTAATAGTAAAGACTTATACTGTTAGAAAAGATTTCTATTTTGAATAAATGTTGTTCTATTTAACTTTTTATTTATCAAAGAAAAAAAGTATCACAGGTTCCAAAAAAATATTAAGCAGCACAACAGTTTCCAGCACTGATAATAAATCAGCATATTAGAATGATTTCTGAAGGATCATGTGACACTAAGACCGGCGTAATGGCTGATGAAAATTCAGCTTTGCTTCACAGAAATAAAATATATATTTGGAAGTATATTAAAATAGGAAGCCAATATTAGAAATTGCAATAATATTTCATAATATTACTGTTTTTACTGTCTTTTTGATCAAATAAATACAGCCTTGATTCATCATAAATATGTTGTGAATATCTGAAATACCGTCCCACTTCTTTTCTCACCTGTCCAGGTTGGGCCCATCCTCTTAGATATTTCTCCCCTCCCACCCATTACCCCCGCTTCCTCCATCCCGCCCTCCCTCCTCATGGTGTGCTGTTGGCTAGCTGTGGCTCTGAGGAGCAATGCTGGAGCAGTCAGTCACCAGCAGCCCAACAGTGACTGGAGGGCTGGAAACAGGAGTGGCTATGCCCACTGTCGTCACTGAACTGCTGCTGCTGCTGATGGGGCAAGGAACGCTGGGGTCCGTCTGGTTGGCGTGCGTGGCCATGTGACCCTGAAGCTGTGTGGGTGTCTTACAATGTACCCCACACAGCTGGCATAACAACACTCCACCTGGGCCTGAGCCACGGCCGACCCCACTCTCCTTCCACTCTTGCCCATGGTGCTTCTGAGCGTGGACACGCAGGTACG
This sequence comes from Spinibarbus caldwelli, assembly GCA_039654775.1. Classification (NCBI taxonomy): domain Eukaryota; kingdom Metazoa; phylum Chordata; class Actinopteri; order Cypriniformes; family Cyprinidae; genus Spinibarbus; species Spinibarbus caldwelli. Next base: position 14,401,506 of record CM077219.1, on the reverse strand, counting down.
TCAGTGTGGTGAAACCTATGAGGAAAAAGAATGATTTTTATGAAAAAAGTAATTGTTTTCTTGTCATTATACAGGGAAATTTTTGACTTGGTACGTTATTAAAATCCTAAATTTAAAACTTAACAATAGGTCCCAAATATACAGTTAAACTGTTATTTGTTTAAAATCCCATGATATAGTATTGAAAATTTGTGAATATTTTTATATTATTTTTTAAAAGTCATTTGGGACTACAGTGGTTGCAGAGTATGTTTTTGATTCACTAAAAAGAATCAGCTCATTAGAATAATTTGTTTGTAAATGGAATTATGCTGAAGAAGTAAGAAGTAAAATGATTCATAGCAAGTCTACAGAGACATAGTAAAAGATACTGCCAAACGAAAGTTTATTCAGACACCTTCAATATTTCTCACATTATCACAGTTTCTTTGCTATAGTTTAGAAAATGGTAATAAAATATGACAAGAACTCAAGAGTTAAACTCTGTCAGAACAAATTCATCTTGATAATGTCAGATAACTTTGATAGAAAGGTATGTAACAAAACATGGTCAGGTCAAAATGTCAAATCAAATTTTTGGTCTCAAATTTTTATTAATTTTACTGGTAGACCACTGTATGAAGAATTTTTGGGTATAATATGTCACAGTTTACATTATTTTGCTATCCTCACTTACGTAAATGAACTATAGTGTCCTGCACCCACTAGTAAAAAAAATATCAAAAATTATATCTGGTGTCTGAATAATTTTTGGTTTGACTGTATGTATTAACAGAAGTTATAGTCTGAAATAAATATGATGAGGTAAAAAGCCTGAAATGATACAAAGAAAATATGTAGTCGACATGTCTTTGAGACGTCACTGGCTGCATGCAAAAACATACAGCCAGACCCATATATCTATATATATCTATATCTATATATATATCTCTATATATATATATCTCTATATCTATATCTCTATATATATTATATATATTATATATATATATATATATATATATATATATATATATATATATACATACACGTACACACACACACACACACACGTATATACATATACATATACATATATAGGTGCATCTCAATAAATTAGAATGTCGGGGAAAAGTTCATTTATTTCAATAATTCATCTCAAATTGTGAAACTTGTGTATTAAATAAATTCAAAGTACACAGACTGAAGTAGTTTAAGTCTTTGGTTCTTTTAATTGTGATGATTTTGACTCCCATTTAACAAACACCCACCAATTCACTATCTCAACAAATTAGAATATGGTGACATGCCAATCAGCTAATCAACTCAAAACACCTGCAAAGGTTTCCTGAGCCTTCAAAATGGTCTCTCAGTTTGGTTCACTAGGCTACACAATCATGGGAAAGACTGCTGATCTGACAGTTGTCCAGAAGACAATCATTGACACCCTTCACAAGGAGGGTAAGCCACAAACATTCATTGCCAAAGAAGCTGGCTGTTCACAGAGTGCTGTATCCAAGCATGTTAACAGAAAGTTGAGTGGAAGGAAAAAGTGTGGAAGAAAAAGATGCACAACCAACCGAGAGAACCACAACCTTATGAGGATTGTCAAGCAAAATCAATTCAAGAATTTGGGTGAACTTCACAAGGAATGGACTGAGGCTGGGGTCAAGGCATCAAGAGCCACCACACACAGACGTGTCAAGGAATTTGGCTACAGTTGTTGTATTCCTCTTGTTAAGCCACTCCTGAACCACAGACAACGTCAGAGGCATCTTACCTGGGCTAAGGAGAAGAAGAACTGGACTGTTGCCCAGTGGTCCAAAGTCCTCTTTTCAGATGAGAGCAAGTTTTGTATTTCATTTGGAAACCAAGGTCCTAGAGTCTGGAGGAAGGGTGGTGAAGCTCATAGCCCAAGCTGCTTGAAGTCCAGTGTTAAGTTTCCACAGTCTGTGATGATTTGGGGTGCAATGTCATCTGCTGGTGTTGGTCCATTGTGTTTTTTGAAAACCAAAGTCACTGCACCCGTTTACCAAGAAATTTTGGAGCACTTCATGATTCCTTCTGCTGACCAGCTTTTTAAAGATGCTGATTTCATTTTCCAGCAGGATTTGGCACCTGCCCACACTGCCAAAAGCACCAAAAGTTGGTTAAATGACCATGGTGTTGGTGTGCTTGACTGGCCAGCAAACTCACCAGACCTGAACCCCATAGAGAAACTATGGGGTATTGTCAAGAGGAAAATGAGAAACAAGAGACCAAAAAATGCAGATGAGCTGAAGGCCACTGTCAAAGAAACCTGGGCTTCCATACCACCTCAGCAGTGCCACAAACTGATCACCTCCATGCCACGCCGAATTGAGGCAGTAATTAAAGCAAAAGGAGCCCCTACCAAGTATTGAGTACATATACAGTAAATGAACATACTTTCCAGAAGGCCAACAATTCACTAAAAATGTTTTTTTTTTTTATTGGTCTTATGAAGTATTCTAATTTGTTGAGATAGTGAATTGGTGGGTTTTTGTTAAATGTGAGGCAAAATCATCACAATTAAAAGATCCAAAGACAAACTACTTCAGTCTGTGTGCACTGAATTTATTTAATACACGAGTTTCACAATTTGAGTTGAATTACTGAAATAAATTAACTTTTCCACGACATTCTAATTTATTGAGATGCACCTGTATATTCTCTCTCTCTCTCTCTATATTATATTATATATATATATATATATATATATATATATATATATATATATACACACACATACATACACACACACACACACTCACACATTCACACACACACACATATATATATATATATTAAATTGTTATAATATTTCACAATATTACCGTTTTTACTGTTAAACTGAACAAATAAATGCAGCCTTGGTCAACAAATTTAAAACAAGGGTAATAGTGATTAAAAGAATAGCTACACTTTCAAACCACAAATGAAATAATCAATGATACTCACTGCGGTTGCAGAGGTGACAGACGTGATGCTGTGATTGGTTATGGACCCTCATGTGATCTGTGATGTAAGCAGGGGAGAGAAGTTTGCCACAGATGTGGCAGGGAACCTTGTCCTCGTGTCTGATCATATGAGCTCGTAACCGGTCTTTAGTAGCGAATGCGGATTCACATGTCTACACAAACAGACAACACGGTTCATCAAGCACATTCTTCATTCACTTTGGTATTCCAGCTCTAGCTCGATCTGTCTTCATCACGCACATCATGACTCATCCTCGTCTCACACACTGCCAGACACATATGGCTGCAACCCACATACACATGATCACAAAAGCATGTGCAAGAACACGTAATTCACTGTAATAAAGGTTTAATAAAGAGCCAAAACACATAATGCAGGATGACTATGTAGGAGGACTATATTCTAGGTATTGAATGTAGTATTATGCAGTTGATTATCATAGAAAATAAAATTATTCATACATGGGTCCGGAAAGACAAAGGCAAACACATAGACTACCATTCAAAGCTTTGGGGTTGGTTATATTTTTGAATGTTTTAAAAAGAAGTCTCTTATGCTCACCAAGGATTCATTTATTTGACAACAAAAATACAGTAAAAACAGCAATATTGTGAAATATTATTACAATTTAAAAGACCTGTTTCCTATTTTATGCATTTTAAAATATAATTTATTTCTGTGATGGCAAATTTTGAATTTCCAGCATCATTACTCCAGTCTTCAGTGTCACATGATCTTTCAGAAATCATTCTGATTTGTAGATTTGCTGCTTACAAAACATTTTTTATCATTATCAATGTCGAAAACAGCTGTGCTTTTTAATACTTTTGTGGAAACCGTGATACATATTTTTGAGATTTTCTGATGAATCAAAAATGCTGAATAAAATTAAAAAAAAATTCCAAAACAATCTTACTGACCCCAAACTTTTGAGCAGTAACAAGTATACTATAGTTAAAGCAATAATGTTCAAATATTTTGGTCTGTTTTCCAAGAAAGACTGCAATTTTTAAGCATGTATAATTTGCTAAAGTAATAATCAAAGCTAATAAAAATAGATTGACATTAAAAGATCTTACAAGTTACCATTTTTTTCTGATCTTTAAAGCATTTAAATGCATTTTTCAACAAGCATGTTTTATATTTGATCTGTAAAGTCTAAGCGATTGTAATGAATGCTTTCCCTTTGTTTTTACATTCTGAGGGATGAGGTCACATTATTTCCAATGGCAAGCAATGACACATCAAATCACACAGAGCATGCAGCAAAAACTAACATTAATGATAAATATTATGAGAAAAAACTGGAGAGAGGAGACGGAGAGACTAGAACAGTATGATTACCGGACATTTGAAGGGTCTTTCTGTGGAGTGCACCTGTCGCACATGACTGTTAAGATGGTCAGGCCTGGGGGAGACAGAGAGAGGGCTCAACCAACAAACACAATACATACAAAAACACAATAATTAGCAGGGGCCCTTGTGCATTTGTTTGCAGCACACCATCTCCATGTAAACGAGAGGAGAGATCTGCCTCTGTCTGTAGCAACAGGGCTCCTTTAAAACAGCAGGACATTGTTTGTACAGTTGTTTTTGTGAATTATTTGCTTCTATTAATTCAGGAGATGCTTTTACACCAACTATATATATAGACATACTGTAACAGTATAAATATCTTTATTGTTATTTACTGATCAACTTAATGCATTCTTGCTGAATAAAAGTATTAATTTCATTCAAGAAAGGTAGTTTATATGACGTATATAAGAATATGCATTACTTCTTCATTTAAAAATATGCTGCTAAATTATTTCTTATTACCTCAGGGCCTTATAAGCCCAAAAATATTTTTTACTACTAGCTTGACTGGACTGCATATAGATGTAGATGTCTAAATATATGACATAGATAAATACAGACAGAAGGTCACTTATTCCTCATCTAACCCATTTTCAGTCTCAAATTAGCAATTAGGGCATCTCTCCATAGCTTTTAGTGAAATGACAACATCCAGTCCTCCACCACTGTCAGAGCTACAGTATAATGCTCACTGTTGAAACCTGCTGTGAACTGGCCTGATAAACAGCTTGTTCTTGTTTATACCAAGCCTTCATTTGTTTATAGAAATCATTAAAAATTCATGTCCTCATAATCTCAGTGCACTCATGGATAAAGCGTGTTTATGCAGCTAGTTTTTTTTTTTTTGGTGTGTACAGGTGTGCAAAGTTTCATCTCTTACCGTGAGAAGCCCTTGGCGCAGTGCGGACACACATACGGTTTCTCCACTCCTCCCTGGTGTGACCGAACATGATAACTCATTCGATCCTTTCTCTTAAACCGCTGTTGGCAGATTGGACAGGAGTACGGCTTCTCATCCGAATGGGACAACCGATGCCGGTTGAGATGGTACACGTCCCTGAACGCCTTCCCGCATGCCTCACAAGCATGGTTCTTCCTGACCGGATTGGGGTTAGGGTTGGGGTTGGGATTAGGATTGGGAGTGGGATTGATGGGTAATGTGTTTGTAATTGGGATAGATATTTGGATTGGGGTGGGATTACTTAAATTATCGTTGATGTTGGTATTTGGTGCAGCCTGAAAAACAATAAAACAGAATTTCAGTTTTTTTTTTTTTGTGGTTAGAGCCAAAAACACAGCAAATCTTTCTGTGTCTTCTGTGTAAATTATGTTCATTGTTTGCTGACCTACTAACCAACTGATTGTAAGTGTTCAACAAATGAGGTGAGAGCAGGTATGAGATCATGTAACACAACCGTTAGCCTGATTTTTGTAGAGTCTTGGGAATTGGATGGTTTGAAACCAACTCCAACTACTTTAGTTCTTTATCGGACAGCAGGAATGTGGACAAATAATGATGAAATGATGGTAAATGACACTTTCCATAAATAGTGTACAATCTGGTGCCCCATTACTGTTCTAAAATCACTGAGAATCTCACATATCATGTTTTCATGTTACGAGAACTATGAGATTTGTTTGACAAACCTAATCAGCCATTTAACCGTAAAGGCTGGAATACACTACACAGTTTTTAAGATCTGAACAGATTTTAAAACAATAGGCAATGGCTGAGGATCTCACTCTACCAGACACTCAAGTAATTACAAACACAACAAACTCGCAGAGAAACATGCACCACGTTGCTAGGAGATTGCATTACAAATTGAAACAATGTGTTCTAAAAACGGCTCAAAATATCACATTTGATATTCTCTAACTGGATGGAATCAAAGACTGAAAAAAAAAATTGGAGTGTGTGTCCATCAAATACTACACGACTTTCTGTGAAATGAGTCAACTCCTATTGCCCAAATTCTGCAGACCAGCTCTGACTTACACCAACTAGTGCTGACTGCTTCAGACTGTAAAGTCGTGTTGTGTATTGCAGTCTTTCGCTACTGTATGAAAAAAACTACCATGCAATATTTTTAGAAAATATTCATAATCACAAATAATTTGTTCCAAACCAGACAGCCAGCTTTATTTAAATCTGCAACCTTTTTTACCCAATTTTTACCTGCCAGTGTTTTTATTATTATTATTATTATTATCTTATGATTAATATAAAAAATAAAACAATCTATATATGTATTCCTATGATTGAGACATATATATATATATATATATATATATATATATATATATATATATATATATATATATACATACATATACACACACACACACTACCGTTCAAAAGTTTGAGATTAGAAAGTTTTTAAAGTTTTCTTTTTAAAGAAGTCTCTTATGCTCATCAAAGTTGCATTTATTTGATCAAAAATACAGAAAAAACAGTAATATTATTAAATATTATTGCAATTTAAAATAATGGTTTACTATCGTAATATACTTTAAAACATAATTTATTCCTGTGATGCAAAGCTGAATTTTAAGCAGCCATTATTCCAGTCTTCAGTGTCACATGATCCTTCAGAAATCATTCTAATATGCTGATTTATTATGATTTATTTTTATTATGATTTTATTTTTTATTTTTAACTTTTTATTCATCAAAGAATCCTGAAAAAAAAGCATCACAGGTTCCACAAAAATATTAAGCAGCAAGAACTGTTTCCAACACTGATAATAAATCAGCATACCGTTAATAATTCAGAATGATTTCTAGAGGATCATGTGACACTGAAGACTGGAGTAATGGATGATGAAAGTCCAGCTTTGCATCACATGAATAAATTGTATTTTAGAATATTTTAAAATAGTGAACTATTATTTTAAATTGTAATAATATTTTAGAATATTACTGCTTTTTCTGTATTTTTGATCAAATAAATGCATACTTGATGAGCAGAAGAAACGTCTTTAAAAAAAACATTAAATATCTTACTGATCCAAAACTTTTGAACAGCAGTCTGTGTGTGTGTGTGTGTGTGTGTGTGTGTGTGTGTGTATATATATATATATATATATATATATATATATATATATATATATATATATATATATATATATATATATATATATATATATATATATATACACACACAAACACACACACACACATACATACATACATACGCACACATTTTTTATTTCTTTAATTTAAAGTCCTATTTTGAACTCTCACAGTGCCTCACAGTGAGTTCAAAATGACGTAAAGAGAGTTAATATGAGATATGAGGCATGAGTAGAAAAGTCAAAGCAAGAACAAGTGAAGTGCAGCAAAGATATGCAAAGTATTAACCAAAGACACAAACCAACCCGACCTGCACCATTGTCCCAGTAACCACCACTGCAGTAGGGAGGGGCTGGTTCACTGTCATGGCGACCGTTGCCGGGGCGATAGAGACAGCCACCGTCTCCACCTGCTGATTGCTGATTGGGGAAGGCTGGGCCATGGGGTCGACCACTGTGGGTATGGAGGCAGGTATAGACAGCTGAAGGAGAGAAAGGGGGATGGTCTGCCTCTCCACTCGTGCTCCAGCCTTGCCTCCATCTATTTTCTCTCTAGCGGCTCTGTCCTTCATCTTCACTCCAGTGTGGACAGACTGATGACGCCGCAGGTTGTAACTGTTCTTAAACTGCTTGTTACATATGGAGCAGATGTGTGCAGGTCGAGCAGGTCGAGTGACTGGCTTCACTGGGAAAGAGAAAAAGACAGAGATGGTTAAGTATTCATACACAGGTGTAGTCTATTTGTCACAAACGAACACCTAGACTCAAAAAACACACTATGCTGTATTCAAATAATTCTAGAAAGTTTCTACTTAAAAGCTTGAAAGCAGTAATTACGATAAGATATGAAATCACATTCGCAATTTCATGTTTCTTTCACTTTTTTCCACTTACTGACAAAAACAGGAAACTTTTTAGGACTAATGCATCAATATAATTTGCCAAAAATGCACATTAACTATGAAATTGATGCTTTATCTGTGTTTTTTATCATTCTCTTTCCATCAGAGAACTTTCTAGCATGTTTTATTGCTATTCTTCATCAGGGCATTACGAAATGCATAGAAAAATGGCCCAATTTGCACTGGTCTCGGAAGTGTTTTTACCCTAGGGATCTGAAAAAGATTCTTAAGCCTAGACTTCTAAGAAGCTCCAACATAAATCACATCATAAAACCTTTGATTTTAAGTACAAAGGTTTTGAAAAGTTGGAGAAAAAAGACGATGGTATTAGACTGCATATGTCTGTGATGAACTCTATGAACTACACATCCCATGCAGCACCTCATTTTAAACTGATAGCAAAACAGTCAAATATATAAATATTCAGTAGCTTGAGTAGGGCCCTATGATTTTCGCGATGCAGAAAACAGATAGAATCGCAGAATCTAGTTATAAAAATGGAATTTACTGTATAACATCACGGAATTTGCCAAATTTTGGATGGATACATCAAAAGTAGGTGAGTACACTTGGACTAGTGTCTGCTAATATTAAGCCATAAAAATACTATTTAAATATGAATCTTGCATGTTCTGCGTGTCTCTGTGTGAATGAATGGTGCAGACGCACGGTTTAAAGGAATATTTGCCAGAAAAACACAGTATTTCTGGAAAATAAATAATAAAATAATAATAAATTATAAATAAAATAAATTAATTAGAGATGCTTTTGATTATTAATATTTAATGAAACCATTAAAATGGAATCCAGAAAATTAGTGGAAAACTGAACTTGGTAAAAATAAAACATTTCATAGGGCCTTAAAATGTATTTTTGTTACATTTTAAATAAATTGCTGTTTAATATTGTAACTTTCATGATTTCAATTAATTAGGCATGCTTTTTGATGAATAAAATTTAATTTCAACCATCAAAACAGTCTAGAAAATCCAGAAAAGTTAAAACGGAAAAAACGGAATTTGGAAAAAAATAAAACTGAATTTGGGAAAAAAATTAAATAAAACAGATTTCACAGACCCCCACTTGAGAGTGCAGAAGGAGTGTTATATTATTTAGTTTAGTAATTTTAGCATGTCAACTTATTTTAATTAGCTGCCAAGGCAGCTTTTCCAATTTTCATTTAAGGTTTCTCATGTTAAGGTTTTCATCTAATATTTATAATTTATTTTATTGAAGCTTTATTTTAATGATCAGTTTTTAATAGTTTTACTTAACTACAACACCACCTGTTCATTAACCCGCTTTCTGTTTCCATGGTAACAACAACTTCTCTGAATGGTGCATCCCTCTTCAGGTATTGTGGGTAGTGTTGTTTTCTGACAATTAGGCATGATCTCTAAAAATCCATTAGTCTGTAGAGAAACTTAATGACATTTTTACTTCTGAAACCCTACTGACACTCTATATTCCAATATTGCGACCCCATTCATGTGCTGACCTTGTAAATTTGATCTTTCCAACACGCTTTGAGGGCAACAACCTAAGAGAGAAAACATTCAGGCATCCTAAATGATATTCCACCTTTATGCAAATAACTGGCTCATTAACATCTTCACTCATTTACATCACTCTCCAGCCACTAATGCCACAACTACAAACAGCCTAACCTCGGTTGTCTCTCCAGTCCCCAGTCAACTCCCTTCCCACCCGCCTGTTTTGCCCCTCCCTCACCCGGTACGGGCTCCTCGCTCAGCGCCGCGGTGTCCACCGTGGATGGGGGCGGGTCCTGAGCGGCGTCCGTGAGCTCCGGGAGAAGATCGGATTGGAGGGTCGCGTCGGTTTGGGACTGCGAAGACGGAGTCTGCCGTGAGAAGGGGCAAAATCGCAGATTTTAAACATTCTTTTGCCTTGTGAATGAAAGTACACCGGTGCCATTATGGACAAACGCCAGCGATTGTGACATGAATTGAAATCAAATAACAGAAGAGCTATCAGCATTAGCACGCATAAGCATTTTCTTACCTGAAAGAGAAAATTGCTCCAAGCTGCATCCATCATGATGTGTAGAACAGCACAGACGCCGCTTGAAATAAACTAACGTTAGTCGATTTTTTTTCTTCTAATGAACGACGTCTCAACGGCACTGCTTTATCAAATTTATATATTAAAATGTAAAGCTACGAAATATAAAATGACATGTTAGTGAAATTTAAAAAGTGAAGAACGCAATTACACGGACACTGTTAAATACATATTCTATCTTTTTTTTCTAAATAGTACAAAACAATAAGAAATGACAGCTGTCAGTCATAGTATGTTATTAACGCCGCGTTGTCACATAACAGTGGCCTATCATGCTTAAAAATATAATATAAAATGAATTTCTGCATGTAATGTTTTCTTATTAATTAGAACGCTGTGTAATAATTCATGCAAAAAATAATATCATTAAAATGGCAGTTTAATGTTTCACTTGCTCGCATGGCGTGGTTTAAAATAATGGCATCAATTTTATTATAAGATTCCCCATCCAGGCCCCGAGCGGCATCTGCGCGAGCCTCGGCGTTGCGTTAAATCTCATTCGCGTCTGGCGAGCGCTTCACCGGTCTTCGTCCATGGCTCCGCCTCGGCATTTCAATCAAGAGGATGACATTTTTTTCCTTTTTTTTTTTTTCCTGCAATACTCTCACCCTCCCACCCTCGCTCTTTCTTCCTTTTCTTTTTTTATCCCGTCTTCTCTGCCCCGCTATCTCTCCCCCACCGCCGTGTCCCCCTTGTTTTAAAGGGATAGTATATTTTGAGTGAACACCCCCTCTGTGTCTTCGTCCCCTCCTCCACGCGATGTTCTCGAGCGCGGTGTCGTCCTCTCGCGCCCCTCCGGCGCTGGAATTCGGCCGACGCAAATTACAGCATAAACATCGAGATCAGTTAAAAGAAGCCATTCGCGCGTTCTTCTCCAAAAACTAGCTCTATAACACAAAGATTCTCGGCGCTAGACAACTGGAGGTTCGTATGGGGGAAAAAATGTCGCAGGTCCTTAAAGGTAAAGACGCACGCAGACGCAGCTGCGGTAAATAATAAGCGGCTCCAGATCACTGCCGATAATAATTGTACGCGCCCAATGGGACTAAACACATATATCAGATTCACGCCCAACTAACAGTTCTGGGCTCCAAGTGCGAGTCTCTCAAAACGTTCTCAGAATAGAACACTCGTGCATTTTGAAAGGAAATAGAACGTTTGATTTTGGCTGCGCGTGACGGTTCAAAGAACGTTGCTTTAACGTTCACTTCTCTACAACATTACACCAGCAGCAGAAGCATGCCTTATTTTCATCCCTTGTAGAATTAGACTTTCAAATAAAACCAAAACACCTTCACACATGATGTGCAGGATTAAATTAATTAAACATTCTTGAGAAAATACAAATTGGGAACCATACACTAAGAGTAGGAGCACGTTTTGTGTTTGCTGGGCTGATAGGAATATGATCAGTAACAGCTGCAGGGCTGTTGAAATTTGATAAACAGTTGGATTTTGGTGTCAGGATATCTTTATTGTCAAATCATTCGGTTACAGTACAAAAGGACTTTTCTCCACAATCATATAACTCTCATATATTTCTGATCATTTATAAAAACAGCTGTAAAACTTTAGACAGCAAACAGTATGTCTATCCCTCTACCACAACCCAATAATACATTCAGAAGGCTATGGACGAAAGCCACTTGTTTAATATAATAATGGCTTCACTCTTCAAACAGATGTTCTTTGATATACCTGCAACAGCAATCTAATAAAACAGTAATAGACAGGCTCATACAGAGAGTTCAAACATAATTCAATATCACAACTAATGATAAAACAACGGCCAAATACAGTAATAGTGGAGTGGCTTTCAGTTGAAGCGTGGAATGTGCCTGTCTGTGTGTGTGCATGTGTGGAAATGTTGGTTTTAAATAGCAGAACTATTCTAAATCCCATTAAAATAGACATGATTATTCCATTAACAAATAAATTAACTGTCAAAAATAAAAATGAATATGACGACACCCAAAAGATAACATAAACATGGTACACTCATAGTGCAACTAGTTCCATCAACAGCAATGAAAAGCACATCTACAGGAATATGGATAAAACTCGTAAGGAATTTGCCCTGGCATTATAGCATCGATAATCTATATTCAAATAAATATAAATGCTCAGTGAGGCTTTGCGAGGTCCCGTAATTGATTTCCATTATCTCATCCTCATCTATACTGGCAAGCGTTCTCATTTCAGCTCATCTCTTTTGCACGGCCGTTGTCTCTTTTTTCTTGTTTTCTGCATACTCTCATGTCTCATTGTGCTTTGCTCCGCTCTCTCTCACGATCAGCCACATCGATAGCAGCCATGTTACGGGATGCGGTGATGAGGTGGAGGAGACTAATGCCAGACTTCAGCACACAGATCACACCGCAAACTCCCAGCAGCCACTGCAGCCACACTGGGTAGAAAAAAAATGCAAACAATTTTATTTGTATTATAGCATTGCTATAGTGCATCCTTATGAATTCAGTACTACTTAAAACTTATAAAAGTGCAGCAGCACTTATTAGTTGCTGAGGTTATATAACACAAAGTATAGTGTTATAAATATAAAAAACATCATAGCATCACAGTCTGTGAAAATGGTCCATTATAAAGACAGTGAGAAGCAGCCTGCTGATACTCACTCTGGGGTTCCTCAATGTGGTACATTATATACAGCAGACAGAAGAACAGCTCATTCCCCATACACATGAAAAACAACACCGGCTGCGGAGAAACACTGATGTCAGAACAGCCAGTACATGGAAACTTCTTCACTAGAAATGTATGCTGTAAGAACAACTAAATAAGCTTCTGATAGGAGTTCCCGACTGTGTGAATGAATGTTCATGAGTGAGCGTGTTACCCTGGATGTGTAGTACAGCCGTAAGATGGGGTTGCCAGAGAGGTCAATGGTCTTGTGACTGGTGGCTCCCTTCATCATAGAACTGAAAGAAACGGAAGAAAGGAACAACTCATATTATTAACAATGATTTATGTACAACGTACAGGTACCACAGATACTTAAATACAACAATTAAACAATAAAATTGGATTCTAAGGGCCTGTGGAGATTAATGACGGTACTCCAGGGGGTCCATGGAGAAAACAGAATTTTATTGGCATTTCTGATTTTTATAAATGAACATTAACTAATATTCTGACATGTGTCATATTAGTGTTAGTTACTGATTTTAATAAAGTGTTACAAGGAAAATCTAGCTAGCTGAGAGACTGTGGGTTCAAACATAGCTCAAAAAAGTTTTTTAAAGTCATGATGAAATGGAAATTTCTTGCAGAAGTCATTTCAAGTCAAGTCAAGACAAGTCATTTCTTCCTTATTGTGAAGTTGATTATCAAAAAAGAAAAAAAACATAGGGTAGATTTTAATCAATCGACTGTTAATTGGATGGAGACAGATCTGAATATGAGCTTGAATACGATTGCAATAAAACTGCAGTTGTTTATCAGTAGATGTATATTAGAAATGGAGGAGATTTTAATTTTGCATTTTCACTGGAATGAATAGCAGACTGCAATTAGACAAGTGAAGCGTGCGTCAGAGAGCTATGTGCGGGGGTGGCAGTGGTGTCCCATGTTGGACAAGAGAACAGTGCCAGGCTAGGCAAAATGACTATGTAGCCTATGCCAGGATATGCCTCTGATTTTACCAATTTGGGATGAGATAATCTGTAATCATGAACAGAGGTTTCTAGAGACCCAAAGGCCCCCATGTATGGTCTTGAATCAACTATGACTTTATGCATGCATATATTAGATGTGTCTTATAGAGTGCTGCAGGGTTGGCGTATTTTTGTAGGCCAACCTAGAAGCTAGCATTACCCTGGTTCCCTCCACCAATGTTTTTTGGATTACTGCTGAAAACCAATCAAAGCTTATGATCCTTACACATTTTGTTCATCATGATGATCTTCAGAAATGAACAAGGCTTCTATGAATTTTGAAGCCTGAATACAAACTAAAGTAAAAAGCTAATGTTAGGTTATAAACGAACTACAGCACAGTCGCATGATTACAACGTCACCACCACTAAACTTTTGGCAATTCTTTCAGTCTTTCAAATCTACTAGTTGGAAATTTTGAGTTAGAATAAATTACAAGAGCATACATATAAACACAGTGAGGCTGTAAAAGCTGACTAGTGAGTAGATGAGGTTTCCTATTCAGTGTAATAAAATTTAATGTCACCGACAACCTCTCTAGTCTTATTTAGCTACTTGTTAGCAACTGCCGTTTTCAAGACACGTAAATGCTTTAAAAACTGATGTCAGAATAAAATGTGAAAATATCATAGCTTGTATTAACCACAGACCTTGGCTGCCTCTGAACTCGCATATTTCCCTGCTACATAGTAGGCGAAAAAAGGAAGTGAAGTAATATGTCCAAATTCACAGTATTCATAAAAAGTAGGCAAAAAGTCCTCGAATGACCTCTGATGGACACTTTACTCTCCCATGAGAGGACTTGTGAATGGCAATGAAGCGATGCAAGTGAAGCTAGTAGGTCACATGACAATGACAACATGGCAAAGGTAGTACATCCACATTACATTCATACTATAAAGATCATACTTTTTAATGCAGCCCTTATTTCAAGCATTTAACCAAAAACTATTCATATTGAAAACACATTTGACTTTGGGACAATGGGACCAGAAATTAAAAAATGCCTCATTTTCAGGTTTTAGGACTCATTCCTGCGGCACTCTGTTGGATAAAAGATGTTTTGGACACACCTGTGCAGGTGCAGCCAGTGGCTGGCCACGTCCAGACACATGCTGAGCTGAAACAAGAAAGTGTAGGCCGGGTACAGCAGTGCCAGATTCACCAGCAAACACATGGTCGCACAACGGTCTGTCAACATGTCCAGCATTGCACCAAACTTTGTACCTAAGGAAGAGGCAGGGATGGGCATAAAGACAGAGAAAAGCACAAAAAGAAGAATATCGTACAACACAGAGCTGAAGATCACTACTTTGATTAAGAGCTCGGGCTGCGTGTCCATCGAAGGCATCCAACAGGGCACTCAGTAGGTAACAAAACACTGCCGGGCCCGGGCAACAGGGCATCAGGTAGAAGGATACCAGAGCCAGTACAATCCGGGCATATCCTATTGAAAGTATGGAAAAGGTTCAAAGGGATTATGAGTGTACATGTATGGAGCGCCGCACATAAAATCCAGACAAAAATATATTTGTCGTTGCCACGAATTAGGAATTTGTTCCCTCTTTTAGTGAATTGTGGCCATGTTGAACTATAGTAGTCAATATTTGAAGTGGATCAAAAAAGTTGATCAAACTTGTCCAAAGACAAGAACGGGTATTGTTTTTGTTTTAGGACAACTTAGATGAAAGGTTTAGATCCACTTCAAATGTTGACTACTGTAATTGGTAATACAAAGTTTTGATTTCATTAAAAGTAGGGAATTATTTAGTACAATGTGGACCCCGATTTACTAAAATGGAATGAATTAAAGTCGTAGGAACAAATTCTTAATTTGCAGCCATGATTTAAATAAAACAAGGGAACTAATTAATGTCACGGGACATGTGCCTTAATTTAACAAAAAAAAAAAAGAGAACTAATTAATAAAATGAGAGAATGAATTAATGCAACATGGCCATAGTTTACTAAAAATAGGGAAGAAATTAATAAATTGTGGGCACAAATTCTTAATCTGTGCCCCCGATTCAACCAAAACAAGGAAATGAATTATAAAACATGGGAACTAACTGTTAATTAGATTTTTTCTTTAAATTAGATTTTGAGATGTGGGTGTTGCACTCAAAATTTGAGGCAGATAAAAACATACATGCAGGGGCCGAGTTTAAGCAGAATAAATGATTGGAGAAATCTTGCATATGTCATTATAGAGAGGTCTGTCGTTTTCCAGTTAAGACAATTATATGAAACATTACTGCGTTAGGTCAAAAATGTTAACAATAACATATGCACAGATAAACTGTTTATAATAAGATCCACAGTATGCACTTAGACAATAAATGGGGTGAATTTTAATTTCATACCGACTTTAATCCTTTTTATATAGTACACTGATAGCATTAGTGGATGAATTTGTTGTAAGTTACTGAATGAGCTTCACTGCTGTATTACAGTGACAGCCTACAACATCATGTCAGCATCCGCAGGAGGTCAAAAAAGCTGCTGTCAAATGCAATAATAATGAAAACTGTACACTGTAATCTTTATATAAAAACCCTTGTGCTCTTTAAATACACATTTTAAATGAAACAGCCATTATCTGCCAGAAAGCCGCGGTTAAATGTGCGCAGAGCTCTGTTGACGATCCGCATTAACGT
Organism: Spinibarbus caldwelli; assembly: GCA_039654775.1. Classification (NCBI taxonomy): domain Eukaryota; kingdom Metazoa; phylum Chordata; class Actinopteri; order Cypriniformes; family Cyprinidae; genus Spinibarbus; species Spinibarbus caldwelli. The sequence goes on along the minus strand of CM077219.1, from coordinate 14,384,778 downwards.
TAGTTAACTCGCTCGACTGACACTCACCGATCAAATTCGGGACGAACAGGAAGATGTTTTCTTCAGCCATGGAAACTAGCGTTTCTATTTGGACGGAGCTGGCTGAAATTTCTCTTCTAGGTTTCTATGTTTCTATTTCCCTCTTCAACCTCCTCTGACTGCTGGAGGACTGTAGCTGAGCGTGGCGCGTGACGTCACGCTTCCTGTACGTACGCACGCACGCACGCACGCACGCACGCACGCAGTCAGAGGAGTCCTCCCCTTTAATTGGCACGCGCTCTGTCCTCTGTGACACCGAATGCATCACGTGCCACGACTGACCCCAAATCAGCTGTGTGTCACTGACAGCGCTGTCACAGAGACTCAATCCTGCCATTAGTATAACTGCAGTGGAACCATATATATTCAGTGAAATATTAAGTTCTTCGAATAAATTTGCACCATAGTACTTTACTATTTTGACTGCTATCTATCTATCTGTCTATGCAATGTCCATTAACAGTGGTTTTATAGGTCAATCAGTTAGAAAAGCTTCAAATTAAAATTATGAACTGCAAAAATATGCATGTTCAAGGGATAATATACAGGCAGTAGGCCATTAGCAATAAATAAATCTGGATATGCAGCATTTATTTTGTAATAAGTGGTTTATTTGGCTAAAATGTGCATTATCCCACTTTCCTTTCACAAATATTTTTAATTTAGATCTAATTTAGAATCAAGTGCAAAGGCTGCTTTAAAAAAAAAAAAAAAACCCTTGTCTGTTTAATAAAAAAAAAAGCCATTATTCAATGTCAGTGTCAGTTAATTGTTTTATTTTACAAAATGTAGTTTATGATCACAGAAAATTAAACATTGAAGCACTAGAAAATGTTTTATGTTTAACCACTGTAAATTGTTTTAAGTTCTTACTGTTTTCACATAAAAAGCTCCTGCAACATTCTGGGAAGGTTATATTAGTTATAAAATAAAAACCTTAACATAATCACTACAGAGCATTGCGCAAGTTCTTTAAGTTATTCACTGGCAGCTTTGGGCTAGTTACTCAAAAAATGCAATGTATTACTCATTACTAGTTACTCCTTTTAAAAGTAATATTATTACATTACTTATTACTCCCCACCGTTTCCATTACACCCCAAAAACTTGGTAATTGCATAATTTTTGCATCCTCTGAATCCATTAAAGTTACAGATAAATGAAGAGTACCTTTGGCTCAAACTGACGACAAGCCACAATATTTTAAACAATTTCTGTTATTTAATAAAGCAGCAACATAGTAAAATCTGCAACAGGGCTAGAACCAACAGAACATGTTGGGATTCGCAGTAGACAAAGTCTTAGTACCACTACACAATTTACATGTGACATTGATGTTTATGTCATCCTTTCTCCTTACAAAATTAAAATAATGGCTTTATTTCCAGATGCTATATGATGTGGCCTTCTCCATCTTCTGGAGATGATTATTAAAATTGATAGGGATAAATTAATTTTTGAATTTCAAATCATTATTTTGTATGGTAACTGCAATATTCTTACTTAAATTTAATTAGTAATTAGTTACACTACTAGTTACCAAGGAAAGTAATATTATTACTGTAATGGGTTACACTTTATTTTAAGGTGTCCTTGTTACAGTGTAATTATACATTTAAGTACTGAGCAATATTAATTAACTACATGTACTTACTATGGGTAGGGTTACTTTGATTTAGGTATGTAATTATGCATAATTTATTGTTACTATAATAGTAAGTACATGTAACACGTAACAAGGACACCTTAAAATAAAGTGTTACCCTTTAATGTGTTACTAGTAACTAGTTACTGCCCAACACTGTTCACTGGTAATCATTTTTCATTAGTTATTTTTATCACGATATTAATTAACCACAAAAACCTCCATGCAAAGTTGTGGGAACATTAGTTTATGGTTATAAAATTACATAAAAGGAACACAAACTAAAAAGAACATTTTGTGTTAGGTACATCTTCATAGACTTTAAAGCCACATGTTGATGTTCTAACCTATCTATCTTACCATTTTTATCTGTTGTTTAGCTATCTTTAGATGAAAATGTAATTGCAATGCCCTTTAAACAAGAACACTGTAGAATAAAAAATGTACAGAATGTAACTGTAAAACATCCCATAAATAAACAGAATCATTTTGTGACTAGGGCTAAAAATAACCCTACACCAGAACCAACTTGCTTTTTTGTAAGCAACCAGTAATTCTCATTTAGTATTGCCTCTGTCTCTATGGAAACTGTCTTTTCTCTACCTTCAATGCGCACTCTCACCATTCAGAAAACAGGCTAGAGGTGCTGAAAACAAAATGTGCATTAGTCCAGACAAATCACACAGGAAAGGTCATTTTGTTTGAATCCTTTTTAATGACTTGTTAATCATTTTCTGTACAAGTTCTATAGCCCATGTGTTAAAGAGTTCTCCTGTAGTCATTTCACCTGAACGTAATTTGGCCTATTTTTCTGAGCTCCCTGAACAACCAAGCTCTCCATCGCCCTTTCAAACATCACATTTTTGCAATACATTTCGGCACAGCCTACACACACTCTTCCAGGCAACTGCACTTGCAGTTCCACCCTCACAGCTCCAGTTCTTCAAACACTGCAGGATGACGACAGCGATTTCATACATTTACCTTAAGTTTCCTACCACCAGATACTGAAACACCCCCTCAAGAGGATACACTAATAACAATCCAGCATGTGTTGCTGTAAACACATTACATGGTTGCCCAGAGCTACAGATGGGCCGAGGATTTTTTTCCTCCTATTCTGTCCATAGATGTTAGTAACCAAGTAAAGAAGGACATAAGGGAATGCGGCGATGGGAGGAAAATGTGTTTGGGAATGAACACTGAAAACAGAGTAAGAGGTGATCGGCCAGGCACAGGGAAGTGAGGTACTGCACGTCTCCTCGGTTCAGGAGAGAGAAGGGAGAGTCCGAGTGAACGCTGGTGTCTGTAGAGAGCTGGCAGTGTGGGAGCACAAAAGATTTCGGTTTTCCCGAAGGAAAAATATAACATTACTGGCAAAATCGAGCTTCATCTTTCACCACGTTCTTACGGTATGCTGGAGATTTTGGTTGTCAATGTAAACAGCTTATGATGCCTTTGTCCGTTCTGTGCATAAAAAAAATTAATATGCGCATAAAAAATTAATGCATTCCAGAAAACGAAATGGAGGGAAAAAACCTGCTGGATCGAAGAGGGGTGTTTGAGACACTTTACAGTCGTCTAGAAATGTTCTATACAGCTAAAATCTCTTAAAATGTTCTGTACAAGTTTAATACTGGCTCTAAAATACTACTCTCCTGACAACGCACTGCACAATAGACTCCTACCCTGAGATGTAACAAGGAATGCTGGGATAGGTAGTCCTTTTTTGTTATTATTATTATTATTATTGTTTTTTTTAATCTAAAACTTAGTGACACTGACAACATTTCCCACCTAGTGGTAAGCATTGATTAAAAAAACAAAAGTCTTAAAAAAAAAAAAAAAAAAAAAAAAACCTGTAAAAAGAAAAATTAGTGTACAACACAAATATTACAGCGGCAGTAGTAGGTATAATAACAATGACAGTATCTATTTTTTTCCGTCTCACTTTCCAATTCACATAGCAAAATTATTATTACCCTACATAAGAGTTAGTGCTTGTATATACACATGTTGTATAAGTACAATATAGATCAAAAGGGTTGAACAGGAAACAATCTTACGACTTTCGCTGTCAAACCTTTGACAGGTGATGTATTGTACACATATATACTCAAAGTCATATATAAACGTCTGTTGTGTATGTTTGTAAACAAATGGTCTCTGTACATCAATCTCATGCACAGAAACTTGTAACCCAGCTCTCTTTTGGACATGTACATCATATTTACACAGTCAAGAAAATGGCTTATTCACCCAGCCAGGTTCAATCTCTTTTTAAAAGTAATTTTATCACAACTACGCTAAAAACAGACACTGAATTACAGCCCAGTTAAAACCAACTGCAACTTAAATGGCAGCTTGCCCTTAAAAGGACAGTGGGCGGAGTTACTTTAGGTCAGCTGAGCCTCTAGATGGCAGTACAACATGTGGCATTGTTTAAAAAAATAAACAAAAGAATACAGAATACAAAAATCATTAAAAAAAAAAAAAACTGCCTCCTGTCCTTGACTCAAATACAAATGTACAGTTTAAAAACCATCATTGATAGATGTTCTTTTAGTATTGTTTTAATGCTATCTACATAATTACACAAAAATCAGTTTAATCACTCTTTTAGTTCCTCAGTTTACGCCTCATCTCCCTGAAACATGCTACAGCACCTTCTATTGCATCCAACTCACTGACATTAGTAGGACTCATCATCCTCTGGCTCAGATCCTCTGGCTCAAACACTCATCAGACAGAGTCAATGAATAATTCTGCCATTGTTCTCCCACCCTCGTGTCATTTCAAACCTGTCTGCTGTTATATCATCTGCAAAACACAAAAGGGAAAGAGTTCAAAGAGATAGTTCACTTAAAATTGAAAATGTCATTTCAAACCTACAGACTTACTTTCGTCAGTGGAACACAATAGAAGATTTTTCAAAGAACACTGGTTACCACTGACGTACTATGTATGAACAAATTTCTCAAAATATCTTCAATGTTCCACAGAAAAAAACACAAGTTTGGAATGACATGCAGGTGAGTAAATTATGAAAAAATCTCTTTAATGCAGCTATTTTCCTTATAATGTAGGTTCACAGATCCAAAAAAGACAGCGCATGTTTGGTTCTGCAAAAAGACTGATGCATGAATGCATTATTTCTGTTAATTTTCAGACCTCGATTTCAGTCTGCTCAAACACAGCAGGTGGACAACTTCAGAAAACTCTGAATATAGCACAAAAGTCAAATGAACTCATTTTATGGTTCTTCTATGGTGTTTTTTGGTCCATTTTGAATCTTGACAGAAATTGTTGCCGGAGGCAGACAGTAGTGAAGTATTTTTACTCTGCTTTAAAAGTACTTTTCAAGTGTCTGTACTTTATCGGAGTGTTTTTCTTTAGAAAACTTTACTTCACAACATTCCAAAGCATGATATTGTACTTTTTACTGCAATACGTTTCATATTAAATATCATTTAATACTTAAATTAGAAATCTAGTACTTTCTTACTTTTACTCAAGTAAAAGTAATTCAAAGATTTACTTGAGTAAAAGAAAGTACTACATTTTTAATGTTCATAAGTATTAAAGGTAAAAAACAACAAACTCTATTTATGAAATGTAGTGCAGTAAAAAGTATGACATTATGCTTTGGAATATAGTGAAGTAAAAGTTACGCAAAGAAAAAAACTCTGATAAAAGTACAGATACTTTTCAAATTTACTTGACTACTGTCTGCCTCTGCTTGTCGCATAGAAAAGTGCTGATTTAAAATTCTGCTTTCGTGTTCTAGGAAAAAAATAACAGTATGTAGGGCTTGTAACAACACGAGAGTGAGATCAATGACAGATTTTTCATTTTTGGCAAACTATTCCTTTAAAAATAAACCCAGTCTTTAATTGAATTGCCCTAAACGAATTCAGCTTAATATGATCCAGGATTAAGCATAAAATAATATCTTGGAAAAGTCTTTTAATGTTGAAATCTTCAACCTTTAGATGTGCAAGAAAAAACCTGGACACGAAAGAGCAGAATTCAATGGTTCTGTCTGATGGTTTAAAAATAAAACAAAACTAAAATGAACTGGCTGAGGATGAGTCCGATCTACAGTATTGGCACCACTTATGTTATTTTCATCTCTTTCCTCCCACACACTCAACAGCATAGCTTTCTGCTCCTGTCACAGTACATCTCATGTCTTTCCTGTTCCTGATCTAAACCCTGAGCCCTCCCGCATCCCAAAACCCTGAGATCTATCTTCTTTTAAGTAAAAGTGTGCCCATCTAAATACTGTTTCTCCACTCTGCCTAAATGAGCTACGTGAAGGCCTTTTCTCCCCAAAATGTTTGACTGCACAATCTGAACTTCCTGCCTGACCCTCTATGAGTAGGAGAGGTGGGATCCGTTGGAGATGTGCGATGTCACTGACGTACTTCGGCTCAAACCTCCATCTGCGCCCGACCCGCCGGCACCTCCGCCCGAAGCTGTTCTCCGAAGTGGCCCTGGACTGTTTCTCAAAGCCATCAGGCTGGGGCCCCTCACAGCCAAGCTCTCGCCCCTTCCTCCGTAGCCACTCTGAGAGGAAGAAGAGGAGGAGGAGGATGGAGGAGAAGAGGAAGAAAGTGAGATGGGCGGAGGAGGAGGTGGTGGAGGGAGGAGAGCAAGGGACTGGGAAGAAGCATGGGAAGAAATGTGATGCGAGTGGCCGTGAGAGGAGGATGACGATGAGTGGTGACCTCCTCCGCCGCCGCCGCCGCCCCACTCCCTCTCTCGGCTGTCGCGGTACAGGTGTGGCGTGCTCTGGTGGTGGTACTGCTGCGGCATGTAGCGGAGGTGATGGTGCGAGGACGAAGACGATGCTGACGAGGCGGAGGAGCGAGAGCTTGGAAAGCCACGGGCGCCCATGCCATCTAAATCCCTCTCTCGATCTCTCTCTCGGCTGGAGATTTGCTCCCCTTGGCTGAAGCCGGCTGTACTGTTTTGACTGCGCCAAGAGGGCGGCGCCGCTGAGTTTTGGACACCGTGGCTCCACTGGCTGCCTGAGCGGGGCACGGGACGGGACGGCCAGCCCCCGGATCCGGATGAGGGAGGGTTGGGGTAACCCTGATTGTAAGCCTCAGCAGGGATGCCGCTCAAAGCCATGTTACTAAAGCCCAGGCGCATGCTTTCCGAGTCAAAGGACTCAATTTCTCGAGCTTGGTGCTCGAGCAGAGCCCGGATTCGCTCAGAGCGCTCATTCTGCAGAGACAACATCTCCTCCTCGATCTGAAGAGAGGCAAAAGGGTGACCCAAAGAAAATGAGTGAGAAAATGCATTTTGATGCTTATTACAGTATTATAATGTCATCTTATTGAAATCAATTGTGAGTTGAGTTTCCTGTCTACATTGCACTATTTCTAATCGCACCTCTAATCTGCTAAATGGAACTTTAAGGCATGAAGATGTTAAGATAATATTATCATTAACATCATTTTCTGTAAAGCTGCTTTGAAAATGTGTATTGTGAAAAGCACTATACAAATAAATGTGAGAAATTTCACTTCAAATCATTAAAAAGTCAAATCATTTTAGTGAGGATGCTGCCTTAAAAGTTTGGGGTCGGTATGAATTTTTTTGGAAGAGTTTTTGAAATAAGTCTTTTTAATTACCAAGGCTGGATTTATTTAAACAAAAATATAGCAATACTAGTAATACTGTGAAATATACTTATTTAAAAAAATAACTCTTTCCTATTCATTTATTTATGTGATGCAAAGATGAGTTTTCAGCATAAATTTTACTACAATCTTAATGCCACAGAAATCATTGTATCCTTCAGAAATCATTGTAATATTCTGAATTGGTGCTCAAGAGATCAAGTTATATTATCAATGCTGAAAACAGTTGTGCTGCTTATTATTGTGTAAACCACGGTACATACATTTGCAGTATTCTTTTGTAACATTATAAAATGTAATACTGCAACTTTTGATCAATTTAATGCAAAAACCATAAAATAAATAAAATTAAATAAAAAACCATAAACTTTGAACACTAATATAAATAGTCAAGCGACAGTTCACCCCAAAATGAAAATTGTGATCATTTACTCAGCCTCGAGTTTTTTCAAACCTGTAAGAGTGAGTTTCATCTGTTGAACATAAAAGACGATAGTTTGAAGAATGTGGGTAACCAAAGAGTTTCTGGTCCCCACTGACTTCCATAATATGAAAAAAAAAAAAAAAAAAAAAAATGCTATAGTAGTCAATGGGGACCAGCAATGGTTTAGTGATCAACATTCTTCAAAATATTATGTGTTCAGCAGAAGAAAGAAATTCGTACAGGTTTGAAACAACATTCTGAGTAAATTATCATTTTTGGGTGTACTATCCCTTTAAGGCAGCTCTTTAGGTTTTTGAACAGAGCCATCATAACCAATTCATTCAGGAACATTCAACTCATTTCTCTCTCTTACCCTCTGCTCAAGGAGAGCTCTCCGTATAGACACCCTCTGTTCCAGGTCTTTGACCTCTCTCTCGTGTTGCGTGTCTGTGTGCATCTTTATTTTGCTCTGATAAGCATTCAGCAGCTCCAATTCCTGCTGCAGCTGCATGCGCAGCGCTCGGTACTCATCCTCCTGAGTCTCATCCAATCGCAACTGTTGGGTAAACAAAGAGGCAGGATGATCAGTAGAGAAGCAGCCAATAAAGAGATTTAGGTCCAGTGCGGTGGTTATAGGAACCGTGGATTAAGTGGGAAAACCTCATAAAACCTGTCAAGAAAATTTCCCATCATATTTCAACTCTAAATCAAAACAAAGAAATCATTTTTTGTTAAAAGAAAATTAAGCATATTTTAGGTCCATTTGTTTTTTGTGGGTTTTTTTTCACATTATTGTGATGCAAAAAAAAAAAAAAAGAATTATATGAAAAAGATACATACTAAAAGCACTTAATTACTGCCTTTATATTATGCAGACTTAGTATTGTAAACTATCAAAAATAGTATTACAATAAGCCATTGAGAATAATGGGAAAAAAAAAAGTTCTTGGCTGGTTTCGGTGACATTAACCCAAGTATGTGTTCACATACAGTCATGGCCAAAAATATCGACACCCTTGGTAAATACGATCAAAGAATGCTCTGAAAATAAATCTGCATTATTAATCCTTTTAATCTTTTATTTAAAAAAATTCACAAAAATCTAACCTTTCATTAGATAATAAGAATTTAAAATGGGGGAAATATCACTATGAAATAAATGTTTTTCTCAAATACACGTTGGACACAATTATTGGTACCCCTAGAAATTCTTATGAGTAAAATATCTCTGAAGTATATTCCCATTCATATTCACAATTTTGAGCACACCAGGGTGATTATGAACATGAAATTATCCAGCCATGGCTTCCTGTTTCATAGAAATATAAATAGGAGGGAAAACAAAGCCCAAATTCCCTTAATCATCCATTCACAATGAGAAAAACCAAAGAATATATTTCTGATGTGCAGCAAAAGATAATTGAGCCTCACAAATTGGTGAAGTGGCTTTAAGAAAAGAGCTAGAGCAGTGAAAATTCCCATTTCCACCATCAGGGCAATAATTAAGAATTTCCAATCAACATAAAATGTTACGAAACTGCCTGAAAGAGGACGTGTGTCTATATCGTCCTAATGCACGGTGAGAAGGAAAGTTTGAGTGGATAAAGACTCTCCAAGGACCACAGCTGGAGAATTGCAGAAAATAGTCTCGGGGTCAGAAAACCTTATAAAAAATTTTTTTTTTAAAAAATCATCAAACAGCACCTACATCACCACATGTTGTTTGGGAGGGTTTCAAGAAAAATTCTCCTATCTCATCCAAAAACAAACTCCAGCATATTCAGTTATCAGACACGACTGGAACTTCAAATGGGACTGGCTTCTATGGTCAGATGAAACTAAAAAATGAGCTTTTTAGCAGCAAACACTCAAGATGGGTTTGGTGAACACAGGGATAAAAAGTACCCCATGTGTACAATGAAATATACTGCTGTATTTTTGATGTTGTGGGCCTATATTTCTGCTGGAGGTCCTGGACATCTTGTTTAGACACATGACATCATGGACTCTATCAAATACCAACAGATAAAAAAAATCAATAAGTGACTGACTCTGTTAGAAATCTTATAATGGGCCATGTTTGGATCTTCCAACCGTACAATAATCCAAACACAAACCTCAAAAACAACACAAAAATGGGTCACTGAGCACAAAACCAAGCTTCTGCTATGGCCATTCCAGTCCTCTGACCTGAACCCTGTAGAAAATGAGTGGGATGAACTGAAGAGAAGAAGCACCAACATGGAGCTGGGAATCTAAAGGGTCTGGAGTGATTCTGGATGAAGGAATGGTCTCTGATCTCTTGTGAGGTGTTCTCTAACCTCATCAGGCATTATAGGAGAAAATATAGAGCTGTTAAACTGACAAATGGAGGTTTCAAAAAGTATTGAATAAAAGGGTGCCGTTAATTGTGGCCAATGTGTATTAGAGAAAAACATTTATTTCATAATGATATTTCCCCCCCATGTTAAATTCTTATAAATCCAATGAAAGGTTAGATTTTTGTAATTTTTTTAAATAAAAGATCAAAAGGATTAACAACGTAGATTAATTTTCACAGCCTTCTTTGATCATATTTACCAAGGGTGCTGATATTTTTGGCCATGACTGTACATGCATTTTTCTGATTACTGCATATCATTCTGCGATTGTGCACTTCTGAAAGTGAAACAAAGCATTAAAGATGGTCTCTCCTTGCCTTACTCACAGCCTGTGTGGACAGCATGTCTTTGATGGAATGGTCGTACTGCTCAGCCAAGATGGCCAGTTTACGTGTTTGCTCCTCTTTGAGCCTCTTCAGTACGGTTTTATGCTCTGATTTGGGTGTGGTCTCCAGCAGGTGGTTGCGCAAGGCTTTGTATTGTCGTGTCTGAATCTTACAGGTGTCTTGGAACTGACGTTTGATCTGGAGCTCTTTTGTCTGAAAGAACAAAGTGCAAGAAACATACTTGAGCACTTGACATTTAAGCAAACAAATGTCTCCTATTCCTGTGTGTATTTACATCACTGGAATGTTTGATTAGGTGTCACTTAGATGTTTCGGTTTAACGGAAGTCTTTTGTTGCATCTCACCTTTGCAACTGCCAAACATGATTTTTTTTAAAAACATACATCAGTCAGTGAACATTAGAGTTGTGTGGCACTAAAATCTGAATTCAGAATGCCTTTTAAATTCCAATTCAGTCTGAATTTATATAACAAACGGGATGCACTTGAATGAAGTAGAATTAAAATTGGACAAAAATAATGATTTAATCATTTTAGTCCATGTAAGAACTTAAATACCCAAAATTCTCTTTAGCGCAAAGTTTTAGAAGATAGAAAAATAATACATTGCTATAATAATTAAATTACCTTAAAAACAATAATAACTAGGAAATAATCTGTTCTTGTCCATTTTTCAATTCATTCCCAATTAAAATCCAACAGGATATTCACATTTGTAGTCTCAAACTGAATAGCAGCAATTTTGTCCAACCCTGTTGTGCTCCTCGCCAAATACTATAAATCCCCTCACCTTTAAGCTCTTGGGTTGCTGGCGGACCTCCACAGCGTGTTTCTGACGGAGTTCCTGCTCACGCCGCTTATTATACTCCATCTGGTTGGCCAGCTCGCTCTGGTGCTGTGTTCGGATCAGGTCAGCCCGAGTGTGCTGGACCAACCCCAGCTGCCTGAACTCTAGCTCCTGAGTGGACTCGTGATGTCTCAACAACATAGCACACTCTAGATCTTTCTGAGTCTGGCGTTTATTCAAGTCCTACAGGGACAAATAAAGACATAGCAAGAGATTAACAGACAAAAAGTGAGGTAGAAAGCAAAAAAGAAAGGGAAAAGCACTCATAAAGGTTTCTGTCTAACCTCTCGGAGCAGGTCCTGCTCCAGATTGTGCCTCGCGAGCAGCATCTTTCTCTTATACTGTCGGCACTGCAGCTCATAATACTGCCTCTGTCGCCGTAATAACGAAGCCTCTTCCTCAGCCTGGATCTGCTGCAGACACTCTTTCTGCCTCACCAACCATTCCTGCTTCTCTCGCTTCGGCGTGGACTGGTTCTCACTCAGCTCCTGTGGCCATAGGAAGGATTTCAGAGTGGCATAGCAAGTTAATGATAAGTAATAATGTTGGAGCAAGTCAAAAGACATAAACAGCTTGACTATTTTATAATTTAATGCTACATCAGTTACTCTGAATTCATAGTCATGAAGCCATATGGAAGGTTGACTCTTTGACAGCGTACCTCCTTGAGCTGCTCCTTGCGTTGCCTGTACTGGCGTTTCTGGGAATCCAGCAGGCTGTTGAGTTCTTTCTTCTGCTGATTCAATATGTGCTGTTGAAATTTTTTCTCTTCCGTCTGAGCAGCTTTAATCTGAAAAAAACAAAAAAAAAACAAAAACAAAATAAATAAATAAATAAATATGTATAAACAATATATACACACTACCATTCAAAAGTATAGGGAAATTAATACTTCTATTCAACAAGGATGCATTAAATTGATGAGAAGTGATAGTAAAAACATCGGTTTCAAATAGCTGTTCTTTTGAACTTTCTATTCATAAAAGAATAAAGAAAAAATAATGCATCAATGTCCACAAAAAAAATAAAAAATAAATAAATAAATAAGAAATGTTACTTGAACACCAAATCAGGATTTCTGAGGGATCAAGTGACACTGAAGACTGAAGTAATGGCAGCAAGCTTAGCTTTTCCATCAATGAAATAAAATATTTTTTAAAATATATATATATATATAAAAAAGTGTTATAAAACAATAGTTAATTTTTAAATTGTAATAATATTTTTACAGTACATTTTACTGTATTTTTGATCAAATAAATGCAGCCTTGGTGAGCATATGATATTCCCATTCTTTCATATGACATGAAAGGTGTAGTATCCATTTTTTTTATTTTTTTTATTTTTAATTTCTCACCTCTTTTTCCAGGATGGCCTGATGTTTCTTACTCAACTTGTCCGCTTCACTGCTAAAGTTGTTTCTCTGGGTCTCCAGCTCTTTGTCCAGTCTGAGTTGATGTTCATCCATCTCAGACTTGAGTTTGTTCTCCAGAGCCAGCAGTTGTTTCTGGTGCTGCCTTCTCATGCGCTTGTATCCGGACATCTGCTCCCTCAGAGCTGAGCCCTGTTCATGCTCCTGAATCTGACGGGTCACCTGGAAAGAGAGAAAGGAAGAGAAGGTTATCTATCTTAACTTCAGATCTAAAGAAAAAAAACAGACTCTGAGCTGGAGGTCAGTAAGGAGCTCACAAGAGAGGCTGTGCGGATGGTGGCGAAATGATCTCTGTTTCTGTGCACCCTCCTCCGAGCGGCTGACGACGGCTGCTGAGGAGACTCCATCTCTGGTTGATATGGGTCGTCGTAAATATTATCACGTGCCTGACAGACGGATGGACAATAAGAAATTAATTGAGGAAAAGACAGTTTCAGAAGATTGTGTGCTGTCTGGCCTTGATTACGTACAGTGGGGCGGTGAATGATGGAGCTGTTAGACGTAACTGTCTGTTCTCCCTCCTGCATCATGGCCATCTCAGCACTGTCATCAGAGCCATCGGCCAGACTGTTGACAGAGGAACTCTGGGAGCTGGCGCTGATGGACATGGAGGGCACAGACTGAGAGCTCTCCATACTATTAACCGTGCCCGTCTGCAAGAGGTACTGCTCTGCTTCCTACACACACACAAACAAAAAAAGATGTCATGATCTTTTCCTGTTTTCTGCAGTATAGAATAATATAACAAAAGAGCAGAAACTGGGCTGAAATTAGACAGAAGGATCAAAGACAAAGGTTGACAAGCCTGTGGATGTACCTCTTCCTCCTCTCCTCCTTCCTGTGTGGGGCCGTTGTGAGTTTCCTGAAACAGGATCTTCTTCATCTTCCTGTACTGCAGATTGTCCAGCTCTCGCACAGCGTCTTTGGTGCGCGTGATCAGATCCATCACTACAGAATGGGGGCGCTCTCGGCATAGGAAATGGTGCTGTGAAGGGAATACATGGTGTGAACCACAGAGCTGTTTATATGAACTTCATTACACAATCTAAGTGTTTAAAGAAGTTATATTTGTCATACTAATAACAGCTATTTATGATTTAATTGTCCATTATGTCACCTGCAGTATAAGCTTAATACAAATACAGCTTAAGATGTGATTTATTAGGAATCCAGTGTGAGCTATTAGTCACCACACACTAGTGTGAAGGTACCTTTTGTTTGTTTCTTATTTTTACTATTACTCCTTTTACTACTGTTCTTGTGATTGTTATTCTTGTGTTTCTTGCATTATACAAATCAATGGCAACCTGTACAACCATATGGTAAAAAAAGTCGCAAAACAGAAATGTATAATGTTACAAAAGAGCTCTATTTCAAATAAATGCTGCTGCTCAGACTTAGTACTGCAGCATTTACCATTTACATTACAAAAAAATTCTTTCAAAAAATTTATTAAACATTCAGCACTGATAATAACAAGAAACATAGAGCACCAAATCAGCATATTAGAATGATTTCTGAAGGATCATGTGACATGTTTTGCTATCACAGGAATAAATTACATTTTACAATACATTGAAAACAGTTCATTTTTAACAATATTGCTGGTTTTACTGTATTTTGATCAAATAAATGCATCTTTGGTAATCATAAAAGGTCATTTCAAAAACAGCAAAAATCTTTGACCTCAATCCTCTGAAAGATACAGTAGTGTATACTTTTTCAAACGCCTCCAAATTTAGGTCATTACTGTCTTAAAAATATGCTGATGAAATGTTAATAAATGCTCTTTGATAGATCAAACCGTTCACATGTAATGCTCAAGGAAGTTGTGGTTGAATTTGCACCGTTCAAAACGCCAAAACCCCCATATTCAAAAACCTGTTTTCACATTCAAAACATGGTTCACATGGGCTCTGCCATACAATCTTTTTAAGTATTTGAAAAAGACATTTCATTCCATGACATTTCTATATTGTACTGGAATATAAAGTGCATAATAACTGCGGTTATTTCAAACTAATCACGACAAGGCGATTAGGTAATGATGACAGGCCTAGCTAGAACAAAAGACCCGAGGGGGAGAGAAAATATGTGTATGAAAGAATGAATACAGAGTCAGAAAGAGTGTGTGTCTCACATTGAGCAGCACATCTGAGGTAGGCCTGTCCTGAGGGATCTTTTGAAGACAAGAGTCCACAAAGTTACGGAAGTAGTCCGACCTGCATTTAAGAGAGGACAAAGGAAAAGTTAAACACACACAGAAAACATAAAAAACAAACATACAGAAAACATAACCCTGCAATAAAAATAAAAATTGTAATTTAAAAATTCAACCTTATTTTCAACAGACAAATGGACATGGCTGCCCAGCCATTTTGAAATTTGTTGTGGAAGGCTTCCAGCCAGCAACTTCCAGTTAATTGAGCTGTACAAAAGTACTTGATTATGCTGCTTTATTTTTCAGGCTAGAGATCGTAAACACATCATATTGTTTTACTGCAGTGATTTACAGTGTGAACAGAAATGTTCCCCGACTGATGACTGCGTTTAGCCGGGGTTATGAATGAAAAAGCAAGCCACTGAAACTGACAGTCCTCAAAATCTCGTGTGCGGCAGTATATGACCTCTTTCTAGGTTTCTCCTTCTCACAGAATTCACAAGCTTTGCATAACAGTCTCTCAGCAGAGAGAGACAGAAAACAGCTGGAATAAAGACCAACAGCTCAACTCTAACTTCTACTGCATCAAACCCAAACTGGAGTTTTATCTTTACAAAACACAATGTCCTCTTGTTTTTTTTCCTCAGAATTAGAGAACATTCCCTTTCATTACAGGTACTTAGTCCATGGACACGTCAATAACGGATGATTTATTATTTTATTACAATAAATTACTATTTATTTTTTTCTTTATATTCATATATATATATATATATATATATATATATATATATATATATATATATATATATATATATATATATATATATATATAAATACACACACACACACACACACACACATACATACATGCATATATACATACATACATACATACATACATACATGCTTACATATACACACACAATTCTAAAATTACACTTTGAATTATTTACATAGCAGCTAATAAAATAGAAGTTTACCCACAAATTGCAAAACAGAAAAACAAGTGGACTGATTGCAAATGCAGTGGAAAAGGACAAAACCAAATGGTTAAATAATAGAATGAAAGAACAGGAAAAAAAAATCTACATTAAAGTTCTCACCAGTGGTTTGACGCCAGGACAGGGCTTTCGTTTTGCGCAATGTGGTATAAGGCACTCATAGCATTCATATTGAACAAGGGTGGCTTCCTTTCAGCTAGAGAGAAAGACAAACAGAAATATAAAACCACTGCAAACACACAAAAAAAGATCATTAAGTCAGAAGAAAAGGATGGGAGACCAGAATTAGTGCTACAATAAAATAGAGACTAAGAGGTATGAGTGAATAAATGAAAACGCTGGGAGGTTGAGGGAAAAAGTAGAAGTTAGCTTACAACCCAAAGCAGCTTAGACACTAAAACCCAAATCCCTTTCCCTAGCAAAAGGCGTAGACACAACACAGACTCGCAAGCAGAGAAACACGCTGGCCTAAATAAACCCCCTTAATGCCCAACATGACCTGAAGTTTCAGAGGTCACTGGGAGGTGGGAAGTCATGGCTCACTTTCAAACCATCACAAACCTAGTTCGATGCAGGTGATGCCAAGAGACCAGACGTCTACCTTCCCGTCATACTGCCCCTCGTCCATGGCTAGAATCACTTCTGGGGCCATCCTAAACATGAGAGGGGGCGGCTCATGATAAACAGGACTGTCTTTGCTCTTTTGAAATAAATAAAAGCACAATCTACTGCACAGACGCACTTTAATATTCACAATGCAGGTTCTTCCCAGTTCACCCAGCCCATTTACCAACAAAAGACTATGCCAAGAATTGGCCATTAAGAACCCTAGATTTTATGGCCAGCTATGTGACTGCTACAATCATTTTTAATGTGCTTTTTATTTGACCATGACAATTTTTTAAGCTTATGTTTTGCAATCCCTGTCATGACTTACAAGTATGAAGTGTTAAAGGGATAGTTCACCCAAAAATGAAAATTCGGTCATTAGTTACTCACCCTCATGTTGTTCCAAACCCATAAGACTTTTGTTCAAAAATAATGACAAAAATAAGAGCTATATTCAACAATTTCTTCTTTTCTGCGTCAGTCCGCCGCCATTCATGATAGTACCACGACGTCAGCAGCACCACATGCACGAGTCGTGGTGATGGCGGTGGACTGACCTGGAAAAGAAGAAATCCTTGAATAAAGTCATTATTTTTGTTTTCATTGTGCACAAAAAGTATTCTCACAGCATCATAACATTAAGGTTGAACCACTGATGTCACATGGACTGTTTTATCAATGCCCTTACTACCTTTCTGGACCCTGAATGTGGTAGTTCCCTTGCTGTCTATGCAGGGTCAGAAAGCTCTTGGATTTCATCAAAAATGTCTTAATTTGTGTTCCGAAGATGAAGGGTCTTATGGGTTTGGAACAACATGAGGGTTGAGTAATTAATGACAGAATTTCCATTTTTGGGTGAACTATCCCTTTAAGACATTTCAATAGCATCTCAAATTTAAATTTTAGAAGCAAAAATCGTGTTAGAAGTGCTAGATTCAGTTCATCAATCCAAACTAGCTCAAACTTAGTTTAAATATTAGTTCAGTGATTCAATTCAAAATTCGGATTCTAAAATGTGTGTGTTGTCACTCAAAAAGGACTATAATTATAAGTTATAAGACTTCAAGCAAAATCAAATCATAGAACATAGTCCTTTCAAGCAAATAATCAATTGCATTTATGACTTACCAGTAAGGTGTACCCACAAAAGAGTTGGCAGGAGAAACAATTGAGGCAGAGCCAAAATCTCCAAGCTTGACCTGACCGGGCTCAGTTAGCAGAATATTACCTGCCTTCACATCTCTGGAAAAAGAAAAAAAAAAAAAAAGAAGTAAAGACCTATGCATCTTTCAGCACTGAAAAAAAAAATCTATTGAGAACAGGCTGAGAAACTTCAAAGCAAGTAGATGTAAAGATAAAAACAGAAAGCAGGAAGGGTCTCACCTGTGTATCATGTTATGAGAGTGAAGGTAGGCGAGGCCCTGAAGTGCACCGTGGGTAATAGCAGCTATTTCCACCTCCTGCAGAGGCTTTTTATGCACTGTAGGATGAAAACACAAAATATTTAATGGTGGGAAAATTACACAAATCAGAAATCTGATGACTACAATATTTACACCTGCATATACAAACTGATGATGGTACAACTACAGCACAGCAAATATAAATGGACACCTCTAATGTCAGACAGGGCAGCTGAGAGAGAGCATAATTTGAAAAGAAAGGAGGACTTGAGGAAGGGTAAACATGAACTACTCACCCTCTAAAAGATCAGAGGCTGATCCTAGACAGTATTCCATCACCAGCTAACAGGAGAGACAGACAACATTAGCACACGTCAGACAAACACGTCGCTCAAATACATATGCGTACACGCTTACCCATGCTGTGTGCTCTCTGAGGTAGCACCCTTTGTATTCGACGGTATTGGGGTGTCTGAGCTTCTGCAAGAACTTCACCTCCTTTATGATGTCCTGCCATTTCTGGGGACCAATACAACAAACATTAGTAAAACACGATTTGTGAATTTAAAACAGTCTCATTCAGTACTACAGAGATCTAAATTGTATTTTGATCCTGACCTCATTAGACTGCTTGCCACTGAACGACATCTTCTTGATGGCCACCACTTCGTTGGAACGCACATCATGAGCCTGAAAGAAAAATACGGTCTTGCACAGCTTGTACACAAACGTCCACGGCACACAAATATCGGCATGGTTTTCTTACAAAGTACACGGCTCCAAAGCTGCCGTGGCCGATCTCCCGGAGATCAGTGAAGAGCTTCTCAGGATCATCCCTGTAGAAGAGCTCAGACACCTCTGAGTCCTTCGGGGTCCCAGTACGCACACTGGCAGGCATGACTGGCTCCTGAGACAGAGAAAAATATAGAGAGAGAACGTGTAAATATGTATGCCAAATAAGCAGTTTTGTTGTATTGTGTTCATCTGCAACATCACAAAAACAAGGCATTGAGTCTCAACACAACAGGCCGTATCTTTACAGTATCTAAACTGAGTACTCAAGTTAAATAGAGTAATCACAACAGCATCCAAAATGAATAAAACTAAATCTTAGAGCCAGTAAAAATGGCTTAAAGTCACCAGGCGCTACCTTCATTAGGAAGATAATACATAGTTTAAATAGTAAGATAATGACCTATAAGCCTTAGTGGTGTGACTGATTTGAATCAAGGACATACTTGAAGGACATACATTTGAATCAAGGACATACATTGTCTTCGAAGACAACATCTTTACCAACAGGCGTGTGACCTAATGGCTTTTTATCTTGGTACAAAAATTCACCAACTGGTTTGTCTAAGATGCTACAAGTTCTCTTCTCCAAAATACCATGTGGCAACAATTCCTCGTACCAAATAAACAAACTGAAAATATGAGGAACAAAAAATAAAAAAAAAATAATAAAAAAAAAAATCAGATTTTAGTTACAGGTTACGCAGGGTAAAACTATTAAGTGACCACACTGTAACAGATAAACAACAATGGCTAAGACATATTTACAGCTTGATTCACCTGTCCAAAAGTGTAATTTCAAGCCATCAATTTACACATTTGTTTGGCGAACAACATTTGGCAGGATATGCAATTTTTCTTTTATTTTATCAGATTACTCAATTAAGTAATTGATTAATGGATTACTTAAGTAATTTTTTTGCTACAAAAAAAAAAAATAAATAAAAAAAATCAAACTTCACAATATTCGTGTTTATAATGCATTTTTGATCAATTAATTGCTGTATTGGTGAGCATAAGAAGTTCTTAAAACATTTTTAAAAATCTTTCGTAAGGCAGTGTAAAGCCCAGTTCAGACTACACGATTTTAGCATGATTTTGGCACAATCTGCTTGACGTAGGGTGTCATAGGAATTCGTAAACGACAATGGGAGTCAGGACGCAGGATTTATTCTTTTCATCTTGTGTAGTGTGTCACAGTGGACGACAACGATATCACGTCTGCAGCACTTCATGACGTTAGCACAGAAGGACTAGCATGTTTAATTTTTTTTTTCCGTCGTCAACGATGAGTACCGTCACATCTGTGACACCGGCCAATAGGAGCACAGAAGCACCTTTGTACATACTTTCAAACATGCTGAAACGAAAGAGAGACACCGGTATCAGTCCTGCTAGGTGGAATTTTCCAATGGAGGAAATGTTAGTGGCGCTATGGCTATAATACTCCTGCATTTATGATGTTTCCTCAAGGGTCTATGGCGACAGAGTGAAAAAAGGTCAAATAAAAACTATTTTACCTCAGTTCTCTTTGACAGTCCATACTGTCCTTTTTCACGCAATCCAGATTTGCGTCCACTGTCAGGTTTTCTTTCTTTTTTGTGCTTTTCAGACGACAAGACATGCGGTTTGCTAGCCATTGTTTGTTTACGCTCATGTCACCGCCTGTCTAGTCCCACGCTATCAATGACAGCACGCGCGTCATTAAAGATGGTAAGCAATGAATGATTGGGTAGCAACATGTTGTCTAACATGTTTCTTGTTCACGACACGACAAGATTTTAGGAGACAAAATCACATAATCTGACAAAATAAATGACAAAAAAATGTGTAGTCTGACCTGGGCTTAAGTAGAAAAAAAAAAAATAATAATAAAAAAAAAATACATTTTAAACCAAAATGGGGGCAAATGGTGTATTTCTTAAACCGGGTTTGGTTAGGGTGAAAATGGTTTTCGGAAATGGAACAAAGTGTGAAAATAATCAAAATGCCACTCTAAACTTGTGAACTCCTCTCATCTCTTCTCTGGCTTGGCATATATGCCACAATCTGGCATCTGCAGCACACTATAAAAGACTCAGAAGTCTGTGACCCATTTAGAAGTTGTGAGACTCGGTGCTGCGCATTAATAATGAAGATGCAGTAATCTGCCCTGGTTGGATGATTCAAAATCAGACGTGTCGTTCCTTCTTTTTCATCTTCTTCATGTTAACACATCCAGTGCTGTTTGTTTGCACTGTGTGAACATTGAATACTGCCAAATATTGTGAAGAAAAACAAATGTTCAACGCATCTGGTTAATTTACATTCAAACACAATCCATAAAGTACACACGCTGCTCAAAATGTAAAGAACATCCTGATGGCCTCCATCTCATTTGTATATGCATTTCAAATTCACACATTATGCACAGTGGAAACGTAAATATGTATTCAGGCTTCAGGCTGAGTGAAAAGATTTAGTACAAGGTTTGTGAGAGAGTGAAAAACTACATTGGGCTAAATTATAGTGATGCAATTAACTATTCATTTGCTGGTTACAACTTTGGTTAATATAAAATAGCCTATTTAATAATCATGATATTAACAATTTGCAAGGCTAAAAAATATAGTAGATTAGTAAAAGCAATGTCAATTTCCTTTTTTCTGTTTCTTGTTACTGTAATTTTCCTTTTTGAAATCCCATTAAATGTTACTCTAAAACAGCTACAAGAAGCACTTCAATAAAGCAAAATGCAGTAAACAGCAACTTCACCACAAATAAAAAAATATTCACATGATTTGCAGAAAATATTTGTCAGAAACCTGACCTGATGAAACTATTCATACGATCTCCATGCTCTGGTGATGATCGATATTGAAATCTGATCTAAATGTTTACTGGGTAGCAGCAGCCCATCTAAACTCAAATGAAAAACACTCAAGCATGAAGACTATGAAGGCATTCTCACATTAGTTTCTTTATCAGACAGGTGGAGACTTCCAATTTTTGAGATTCTTTTGCTGTTATCTTGATGTCTTCACTGGCTCTTGAGGCTCAAGGTTTTATAAGAACACAAATACAATCCAAACAATTTTTTGCACTGTATCAGCATTACTGACTTTACTGAGTCTGTTGCAGAACTGTAAAAATCACAAACACTGAGCTGTTGCATCAATTCACAAAAATGAAAATCTGAAACGTCGCAATCTCGCATACTAAACTGTGATTTAACAACACAATAGACTGTCAGAAGGTCTAGACATGAAGATTTACACAATACATTTCAAAGATATGTAAATGAATAGAAACCACGTAGATATTTAAGAGATAGGTGAGTCCTATAAAGTCAACATGGACTGTTCGAATCCTATGTTCACCTCTGTAATCAGACAAGTTTCTGAATGAAACAATATTAAATGGGAAAAAGTAGCGTGGGACTTCATGTGATCTATTGGGAGTTGACAATGGAGCCAGATGGCTGAAAGGGAGGGGGCTGACAATTTTAAGGGATCTGTGATATCAGTAGAAAAGGAGAGCTGTTTCCATATATATAAGATTACTAAGACAACACTGTTTGTAAAAGAAATAACATGCATTAAGAAAGCAAATAGGGCCCTCTGGCTTTATAAGTTGTGACAATACCGAATTAGAGACTTCAGAGACAGATATTTTCTTCTGTATTCAAGTGCAACAGATTATCGAATACTAAAACATAGGGAGGGTTCTATTGATTGGTTGTTGATTGGATTTTGAGCTGCATGCAAGGTCGGATTTTAAATGGACTAAATTATTTGAGAAGTCCTACATACGCCACCAGAGAGAAGCCTGTAGATTTCATCAGAAAGTTATGACATTTTGAACAATACAAAGACAAACTTGTTTAAAAAAAAAAAAATGAAACACACACAGTTGTTCACAAAAAGATCAATTACAGGCATTCAGCAAATCATTTTCATTTCATGCCGACTTAGAACGTATTTGACATGGAGCACAGAGGACCTGACATGGCAGTTCCCGACGAACACGTGTTGGGACAATCTGCTCAGAAAACAATTCCAGAAGAGACGCTCAGATCGAATACTTCAACCAGACACCCCAGCACAATAAGTCAGACGGTGACTCAATCACACCGCGGGAGACAACCAAGAAAGTAAATGCCAAACAAGTTCATCTGAGCTTCAAAGCTTTTAGTGGCATAGGAAAACTTTTGTAATTTCTGGTTGCTGTAATGAACACTAGAAAATACATCAAGGAGAAGCACATGTCATTTGAGCTCTGTGGATCACCAGTGCTTCCCTTGCTTCAAACAGCATGATTACAGGGTGGTGGGGGTCTATGGGATGGAGAAGCCTATTTCGCATTTCCTGTTTAAAGAAAGGAGGTTCACGCAAGATCTAAGGGAAAACCCACAGCTGCAAACCAACCCATAATAGAAAAGTAGTTCTCAATCCTGAAATCCTGCACATTTTGGATGTCTGTATATTTAAGTGATGGTTCATACAAAAAAGAAAATTCGGTCAACATTGACTCACCCTAACATCACTCCAAACCCCATTCGCATATCTTACTCTAAACTTAAATGAAGATATTTAATAAAAACCTGAGAGGTTTCCCCCATTAAAAAAAAATCCTAAAAACAGTGATTAACAGTTAGGTGTTTAAATGTGAATAAAAGCCTAAATTAAATCTGTTCATAACATAAAGCAATGATGTCTACTCAGATGATTGAATTTTTTATTATTCATATGGATTATGTTTACCATGTCTTTTATGAACTTATAGAAGCATCAACGTTTTAGTCACATGGACTTTCAATTGAAGGAGTGAAATATCTTAGGTTTATTAAAAAATACCTTCATTATTATCTTCTTATAGGCTTGGATTAGGGTGAGTAATTGATGACAGCATTTTGATTTTTGGACGAAACATCCGTTAACCCTACCTGATTTATATCTTCAGTTCACAAATAGAGGCTCCAAGACTTGGGTGTGTCATCCAAAACTTGCAGCAACCAAGACTTACATCTTTACAAAGTATCGATGAGGTCTTTGACAGTCTTCTAACATTACACAATAAATATCAAGTATTGATTACACTTAGCCTAATGCGCTATTATTGTACTTAAATGGTACCCAGTAATGTTCTTCCTTCCACCCACTGAGTGCACTTAAGTCCATAATGTGTTTGTGTAGTTGAAGCACACCTTTCACACCACTAAAACCTTTCCTGTGGACTTTTTTGTTGGCCTCAGGGCTGAATGAATTGTCAAGTGTTTTTAAAAATAAATAGGTGTGTAAAAATGTGCATACTATTGTATGAATGCTAATGAGGGATGGGGGCAGAATCAGTTTCCGGTGTTCTGCTGGAAAAATGAAACTAAACAATAGAGAAACACACCGGCTGTCTCTCAAAACCTAGTGAGACTGCATGTTGGGGTATTAGATGTAAAATACTGTGCGCGATGCTTTTTAGTTAGACAGCTCACTAGGTTTTGAGACACATCCACTAACTTAAAAGAGAACAGTTATGATTTTAGTGCAAACCCGTGGTTATACTGTAATGATGGAAGATGTGCGGCTAGTTCATGACAGGCTCCAGATGAGCGTCTGTCAACAACGACAGCCTGAATTTTATGCAGCTATAAATGTCTCACAATCACCATTAGATTATAAACTCAAGTGTTCAAAGAAAACAGACTGTCTTACCGTGGCGTGCTGCGATCCTGCTCTTTATTCCCTGTGAATAAACAGTTATCCGGCTTCCTCCGCAAATAACCGTGGCGTTTGCTGTTTTTTTGCCCGCTGCAACGATTCAAATCAACACAAGGTCCATATTTCTACCAACGTCCGCCTTCTAGCGTGCTTAAGAGTATAATCTGATAAATCTGAATGTCGTACAACACTTTAGAGTCTATGAAGTCTTTATCTCACTCTTTCGCTAACGGTTGGTTAGCCAGCTAGCCAAAGGTTTCCTCTTTGAATACGGGCCGCGGCTGGTGTACCTGCTCGCCCGCTCCCGCGCCTATCATATTGCACAGTTACATCCGCACTTTTGATTCTCGGTATGATTTGAAGACTAATTTTATTCTGTGTCTGACTGTCTTTCTATCTAACCCCTTTTTTTGTCCAGGAAACGCAAAATGGCTACGTGGGGCGGGAGCCAACCGGAAGGAAGGTCAAAATTGTGTGCAATGTGTTTCCGGTGAAGAGTGGCGCTGGGAATCTGCCATCTTGATAAGGGTAAAGGTATTTTTGAGCTTGAACAATAGACATACAATGATATACAATGATATGTTGTTCATAATAAAAACTGCTAGATACATTGCACAACTTTAATGTTTAGATTATAACACTGATATAATAAACAGACTGGTCTTTTAAACAAAAGAGATGTATTCATACACTTCATGTTACGTGTCAGCTTATTCACTGAGGCATACAATTTTTAAGGCCATTTTTTTATCTATACAGAAATGTCTAAAATAGTGTTTTATGGCTGTTACCTTTGCTTTATACAAATTGAAATAACCCAAGCAAAATTAACAATTTTATAGTGTTTATCAATTATGAAAAAGACAGTGTTACAGCTTAAAAAATTGTCATTTTCTTTTTTAATGCACTCTTGTTTCAGAAACCTTTAAAGTCAAATCAATTTGCATTTATTTATATACTGCACCTACAATACAATACAGATTTTTTTCAAAGTTTCAAACTTCACGTGAATAAACAGGACAATAAGTGTTAATGCTGTAAAATTAATCAGTTATGAAATTACTTCAATTTAAGCTGTAGAGCAGCACTACAGAAGACAATATTGTCTTTATTCAGCTCATTTATAGTTTAATTTGTTTCAATTCAGTTCAAAAACTGTCATTCAATGTTCATAAATTCAATGTTCAAAATTTCAATCTTCATAAATTATGAAACAAATTCAATTCAGATGTAAAGCAGCTCTACAGAAGGCAATAATGTTAATAGTCAGCTCAAGTCAATTCAATGTTTATTAAATTCAGTTCAATAACAGTGTCGAGTCCATTATCCAGCTCAATTCAATTTAAATTTTGTTCTCATCTGATGGTGTTAGTCGATATACTGAATATAAAAGTATATATAAAAATTTATGAAGGACATAAACGTGAAATATCTTACCGAAACTGATTATAAAAAGGGACGGGTAATGTCTATGCATGGATAATATCTGCACTTTAAGGGCAAAGGTATTTTGGCAGGGTCCAATCTGTCTTTGGAAGCTAGTAGAATGACTTTTGAACTCTTTAATGGGTGTCAGCATGAAGTTAATTTTTAAACATATTGCTGCCTAAATTAATAACCAGTTACTAATAACTAATATGAATTCTATTTTTTTCAGTTTAACATCCAAAATATATTGATTAATATGATGGGTACGTAAAAATGTACTACACTGAGGCCATGGTTCATAAATATGATGTAATCAATGAACAAATTTTCATTACCACTAAACATAATCAGATACAAAAACAAACAAACAAAAAAAAGTCACTGAAACTGTATTGCCTTGTGTATGAGCTAATGGTAGTTTATCTTGAAAGAGTTATCAGAAAAAAGACCTGTGTATATTTTCATATTTTTTAATTTGCCATCTATTAGATAACAATGCACCTGAATGATGTTTATGCATATTGTTATAACTGTTTGCAAAAATAATGTAATTGGATTTTTTTTTTTTTTTTTTTTACTATGCAATTGGAACCTGCTAAATAAACAAAAAGATAAACCAGAACACTTTATACAATAAAAGCAGTTTCCATTATTATGATGTATTGATGTATTTGCAGAATAAACAAGCATTAATTGAATTTATACAAACATACACAAGAGAATGGTATCTCTGACATGAAATAAGCATGATTTGTTTACATGGTTGTCATTTGACAATTTTTGAAGTGTTCACTCTTGCTGCTAATAATACAGAGATGATCAACATACTGTAAGAACATGTTAACTGTATCTATTGCCTTTTAGTCAAGTCAAGTCAAGTCGTGCTTTATTGTCATTCTACTACATGTGTGGACATACAGTGGAGCGAAATGTCGTGTCTCACAGGACCACGGTGCTACATAAATAAGCATAAATATAAACATACAACACTAGACGTAAGAACAAATTTTTTTTAGACCTACATAGCTAACTTACTGAGTCTAACTATACATATACTATAAACAGTTGACTATACATACACATAACTTAAGACAGACTATACAAGTACTTTACATAATAACTGTGCATGATATTGTGCAATAGAGGTATTTAAGGTTAAGGAGGAAGTAGTGCAATATGATTTGTGATGCATTCACAAGTAAACATTTGTGTTATCTTATTAAGTCCTTTTAACATGGAGTGTTTATAAGAAAGTGTCTGGTGCATATAGAGAGAAAAAGAGTGTTTCTACAGGTGGTTTGTCCAGCCCACTCACCTGTGTGTAGCACACTCAGAATTGCACAATGTTCTTGAGGTTTTCAACAGTTTTCATGTGGTGTGGTGTGGTGGGATGTGGGATGTGGGGGGGGGGATCCTGGTTTCAGGACTTAGGGTTGTGGATGAGGTTTCAGAGGGGGGTGAGGTGATTGGAATTGAAGGCTCTCACAGCCTGGGGGAAAAAGCTGTTGAGCAGTCTAGCGGAGCGGGCTCTGATGCTCCGGTACCGTCTTTCTGATGGCAAGAACTGGAAGAGACTGTGGGAAGGATGGGTGGGGTCTTTCACGATACCGGTAGCTTTACTGGAGCATCGTGCAAGGAAAATGTCCAGGATGGAGGGGAGAGGGGAACCGATGATCTTTGCAGCTGTGTTCACTGTCCACTGTAGGGTCTTGCGGTCTGCTGCACTACAGTTCCCATACCAGACAGTGATGCAACTGGTCAGCACACTCTCAATTGTTCCCCTATAGAATGTGGTGAGGATGGGTGGAGGGGGACTTGCTCTTTTAAGTCGACGCAGGAAGTGGAGCCGCTGTTGCGCCTTCTTGGAGAGTGATGTAGTGTTGGTGGTCCAGGTGAGGTCTTCTGTTATGTGCACCCCCAGGAATTTAGTGCTGCTGACTCTCTCCACAGTCGAGCTGTCGATGGTCAGTGTGGGGTGGTCAACAGAGTTCCTCCTGAAGTCCATCACAATCTCCTTTGTCTTACTCACATTGAGGGACAGGTTGTTTGCACCACACCATTCAGCCAGCTGTGCCACTTCCTCTCTGTAGGGTGTTTCATCATTCTTGCTGATGAGGCCTACAACAGTTGTGTCATCAGCAAACTTGATGATGTGGTTGGAGCTGAACTTGGCAGTGCAGTCGTAGGTCAGCAGTGTGAAGAGCAGCGGGCTGAGCACACAGCCTTGTGGGGCACCTGTGCTCCGTGTGGTAGTGCTCGAGGTGTTGTGGCCAACATGGACTGACTGAGGTCTTCCGGTTAGAAAGTCCAGGATCCAATTACAGAGGGAGGCATTTAGGCCCAGCAGGTTTAATTTGTTTATGAGCTGTTGCGGGATTATTGTGTTGAATGCTGAGCTGAAGTCAATGAACAGCATTATAACATAAGAGTCTTTGTTTTCTAGGTGGTTAAGAGCCAGGTGGAGGGTGGAGGAAATGGCATCGTCCGTGGATCGGTTTGGACGATGCCATTTGTAATGGTTTACTGAAGTTCTTTACGAAGAGCAGATTTATAATTTGTAAATGTGGAATTTATAATTTCTTAGCAATAATCAAAATTCTCGTACTAATGCCATACTTCTGAGAAATCACATGTGAATGTGCAGTTAATTAGTAGCTTAGTAGGTACATGAGGTTATCTCCCAGGCCTTGAGGAAATGTTTTCATCTGAGAGAAATATTCAGGTTTGTCCATAGTAATAAAACCGGTAAAACTAGACTGGCTAAAGCAAGCAGTCATCATCAATGCATATGACACTTGAAATTCTATGAAACTGCCCCTTGGTTAGAAATAGTAATAGTACAAATAACTTATTTTACACAACATTGATTAAAATAAGTCAGCGACATATGTTAAAAAAATGACACATTTAAATCAGTTTCTTTACTTACTTTATTGTAGTCAATACATTTTCTCTCTCTCCTTTTGAACTTTTTAACATTTAACGCTGAAATACAACATAATATGTTCTTTATAAATAATATACATTGATGTTAAAATAAAAATAAATAAAAATTTATCAAAACTGACAGACATTTATACGCAAGATTTCTATTTGAAATAAATTCTATTTCAACTTTCTATTTATCAAAGATTCATGAAAAAAATGTATCAGTTTTCACCAAAAACATGAAACTGTTTTTAACATTTCTTACAGTAATAATAATAAATGTTTCTTGAACACCATATCAGCATATTACAATAATTTCTGAAGGATCATGTTACACTGAAGACTGGAGTAATGAAATAAAAATTCAGCCGTTCATCACAGGAATAAATTACAATTTAAAATATATTCAAATAGAAAACCATTATTTTAAATTGTAATAATATTTCACAACATTACTGTTTTTTATTAAATAAATGCAGCCTTGGTGAGCATAAGAGGCTTCTTTCCAAAATATTTGAACAGTACGTATGTATCTTTCTGTTTAACAGCTCAAATTAATTTTAAAATGATGATTAAAATAATAAAAACAGAGAAGATTAAGATTCTTAGACTTACTGGATGATTTATTGTTTATTTTCAGGTAAGAGGCAGACAGGAAAGTTTTGACAGCAAAAAAAGAACAGAAAACTTCTTATATATTTATAACATAATGTAGGCCTGCTCATATGCTCATTCAGAATGCTGCTTTGTATGCTAAATTCTAAGCGACGTCATAAAAATCAGTAGAGAAACTTGAAATGTTGTAATGTGTTAATGTGTAGTGAACTGACCTTGAACTGAAAGGTGTTCAATAAGTAATCCTTAACATTACCTGTAAAGGTGACAGGGGCGTGTACTGTAAATACACAATAAAAGGCACTTGAAATAGTGATGAGTCAGACACTCATGGTGGTTGTGGCAGAGAACTGCTTTACATCTCATCAGAGACCGAGAGTAGAGGAAACAGGAGTCAGATCAGAAGTATGAAGTTTAACACAGCTTTGAGTCTTGCTGGAACCATACTTTTGAACATAGCAGGTAAGTCTAGAAAATTAAGTATTGATTTAATTGACATTAATTTAATGTTTAAATTGTTTGATAATGACAAGTCAGTTGAATTCCTGATTTTTGTAACTCACACACACTTATACCTGAACTGGCAATTGGAACAAACACATAAGCTACATGTTT
Source organism: Spinibarbus caldwelli (assembly GCA_039654775.1). Taxonomy (NCBI): domain Eukaryota; kingdom Metazoa; phylum Chordata; class Actinopteri; order Cypriniformes; family Cyprinidae; genus Spinibarbus; species Spinibarbus caldwelli. The sequence continues at coordinate 14,354,765 of CM077219.1, read as the reverse complement.
CTCATGATTTTAAACACCTTTTGATTTTAAGTCTTACGCTTAAATGCTTGAAATTAAATTTAGAATGGGATGCCGACTTTGAACTAAATTGTTCTAAAATGTGGAAAACTGTGATAATAATAAAGAATGATTAGTGTACAGACATTAAACTCTCTTTTATACTACTGTTTTCATATTCCAATAATATTTTAATAATAAATATTTAATTTAATAAAAGTTTAATAAATAATGGTTCCAAAAGGGAGTTTCACGGAAATGCTTCAGAAGGACCATTTGTTTTGGTTGCCCAAATAATCTTTCAGCACTGTAAAAAATTTCAAGCGGTTTCAACTAATTATTATTTAGTAACTAGTTCCAAAGAAATTTTACGTTCAGTCAATTCAAGTGTTATCTGAATTGTTATTTTTTAGTTGGCTCAACCTTTACTGAACTAGTTTTATAGTCCATTCAACTAATTTTTTTTAATTGGTCAAACATTTAGAAGACTACAGCAAGTTATTTCAATTAAAATTTAACCATTTACTCCATGTGTTTTATATGTTACCTCAACTAAGATTTATTATTTGGCAATTATCGTAAGAAATAAATAAACATATTTTTATAGTTTAACAAAATTATTAAAAATGATTAACTGGTTTTTATCAATCACTAAAAACACACACATTACAACACCATAATAGCCTTTATTTAATAACAATCTCCATTTATAACATTTTTCATACAGACTAAACATACAGGAATGAAGAAAAAAAAGTCACCTACATCTTGGATGGCCTAAGGGTCAGTAAATTAACAGCAAATTTTTATTTGTGGGCGAACTATCCCTTCAAAGCTCCAGTTGACAAACATTACATCTGTAATACAACTGCAAAATTCAGTTTAAACTTTGTTTAACGAACTAAGAAAAGAAAGAGTAAAATAAGAAAAACTAAACAAGCTAAACAAAATGTTAGCAAACAAACATTTACAAATATTACTACTGTTCACATTTACATGTTTAAAATGAGGCAGAAGTAAAAAAAATAAAAATAAATAAAATTAACCAGGTGTTACAGTATACAAAATCAAGTCAAGTCACCTTTATTTACATAGCGCTTTATACAATAATGATTGTGTCAAAGCAGCTTTACAGAGTCAAACAGGAAAATAGTTTGTCAATAATGCAAGAGGGCATTTTTCCAAAGTCAGTTCATTGGTGATTCAGTGTTGAGATCATCCAGTTTAGGTCTCTACCAATAATGTCTGTGCAATCAGCCAAGACCAGAAACGCCGTGTAACGTTAATCCGGTGTTCTGTCAATTTATGCTACCCTGTCAGATTTTCCTACCTCCCATTAAAACAGTAGGTAGTACAATTTGACAACGAAAAATGCTACCTGTTAAATTATGATTTATTAATGTCTACACCTACCACAACCCTAAACCTACCCTTACAGTAATGAAAATACAGTAATTATGTGTTATATTCGCGTTTGTGGCTAGAAGGGATACAGCTACCGGAAACCAAAAATACATAATTTTTTTCTATCTATTAGATTGTGTTTTATTAACGTGTACACCTACCCCAACCCTAAACCTACCCATACAGTAATGCAGATACATTAAATATTGTTGTTCAGCCTGAGAAAAAGGACGAAATATTGATGTGCGCATGCGCAGTAAGCCCCGGTAGGAAAATCTGACGGGTAGGATAAAATGTCAGGACACCGGTCCGTTTGAAAAGAGCGACATCGTGGCTTCTGGCTTGTTAGTCACGTTTAATGTCGTCTTTTTACTTCACGGGACAATTGCAAAAGTTTACACACGCAAAAACCCATTCAACACGCCCATGTTAACTTCAAATGAGCATATTACTGTGGTTTACATTAAGTTACACGTTTCATAGATTTCGGTTAACGTTAGTCGTATTAAGCGTAATATCTTATTAAAGAGAGAAAGACCGCGCGATCTCTCCATATCTTTTCACCTCACGGAAACACAAAAATATCATACAACACGCCAAAATTAGCTAAAATTCATTATAGTAACACAGCTTTTGACATTAAGTGTTTTATGGATTAAACAAGGGCTAAGTTACTTGTGGCATTCCCTCACTTAAAGTTCCCTCAGACAAATCATACAACGCTTATTCGATGTTTTTATATATGTTGTACGTTTGTGTATAAATATATACGTTTTAAATAAAACATTTAGGCCTAACCTTTTTGATATACATTTGGATAAATTCATTCTAACGTTAAGTACAAATATTTATTCAGTGCCACTTACCTGACGCCTGAACTTGACATACACTTAAATATCCACTTTTCTTTGGATATACAACTCATAAAACACTTTCTAAATGTCCACTCAAAAACAGAATATGTTGCATGATTTTCTCGTTAAATTTAGTCTAAAAAAATAACATTTATTTAGTGGCTCTTACCTGACGCGTGAGCTTTGACCAGATGGCGGCGCTGTTTCTCCCGCGAAGTCACTCAGGCGCGTGCACGTGCAGAATGATCTCAGTGTTGGCTGGATTTGTTTTTTTATTAGTTCAGTCAACATTAGCATTCTGAATGTTGACTGGATTTGAAAATAACCATTCATTTAATGTTTTTAAACAAGTCATTCCTTGTGTGTGTAAACACACTTGGCAATAAAGCTCTTTCTGATTCTGATTCTAAAATATATTTGTGCAGACTTAATATAATATATCTTCTCAACTAAGCCCAAGCTATAAAATTAGTATTTAGAAAAATTAGAATTAAAATGCCCTTCCAATATTTTGTTAATTGGATTTTTTTACAGTGAGTGAAGAGTTTTAAATTTGTATATATATATATATATATATATATATATATATATATATATATATATATATTAATGTGAAGGACATTTTAATAATCCAAATAACCTTTTCCACCGAAAAAAAAAAACAACAACTTTTGTTTGCTCTTAAAAGACCCATTTTTGAGGAAAATTTTTAATAATCTAAAGAACTTTTTCCACTATAAAGATTCTTTTGTGAAATGAAGTTTCCTAAGATGTTAATGATTCTTCATGGATCCACAGATGTAAATAAAAAACCTTTATTTTTTATAGTGTTAAATGGGTATATGTCAAATCTATGAAATTTGATAATATTAAAGTATAATTATTTTTAATGCAGATAAGTTAGAGTCCAAGTATGTCACTAGGGTAAATAAAAGATCCTGAAAGTGGCTGTGACAACTGTTTAGCACCAGCTGCACATGTAAGCAGTGAGTACAGGGTGTATTTGTTAACGGGAATACTGTATGCACATTGTTCACGCAAGCATAGTGGTACATACCAGGAAAAACTGGCGTAGAAACAATTTTCACTCAGAAATTGCTAGTAAATTGATAAAAAAAAGCAAGTAACACTTTGAATTAAATGTAATATTTTTAAGTACAAAGACTGAAATAGTATTTTCTTGTAAAACGTACTCCAATAATATTTGTTTTTATTTACAAACATTTACAAGAAGTGCTAGTTTCGGTGAGCCTATTTTGCCGTGCCCAGTTAAAAAATAAAAATAAAAAAATGAAGCAGCATAAAACTTTATGAGGCAGCATAAACACTTGAGCAAACTACTCACCCACAGTTAAAAAAAAGCTAAAACTTGATTCTTTTTTTTAGATTAATTACCCTTTAGATATCAATTTGGTTCCATAAATTGTATGTAAATTAGACTGAAATAAGCATAGCTCTCAAGCCAATTCCTGATAACCATTTTATAATTTATGGCCATTGTTAAAACAAATACTTAATGCAGTAACCCGAAACTGTGTTTTCTGTACAGCGATGCTGTCAGTGTCAAAGCACATGAACCTGCTTTTGCTGTTACACTGCTACGTCACACAGTTTGAAACAGACCTCCTAATTTAGCTCACAAGACTGACAGGTTCAGCTTCCATTTTCCTGTCAATGACAAATCATTGAACAACCTGGTTATAATCCCTAAACACTATAATCCATGTGAAACTATTATCTTGATTCATGCCAAGGGTACGTGCCAACACTTTTGTAAAAGGTGAAAGAATAAGGTTGCAGGTTACACAAACCAGTTCATCAGCTCCATTCATGTTCTTCTAATTGTTTGGTTTCTGTCTTTCAGGTTCTCTCTGCCAGTTAGATGGTAAGTTGTCATAGATTTAACAACCATAAAACAAGCGTTCCACATATCTTGTGTGTTTATCATTTTAATTGGGAATTCCCACATTGTCTTTCCTCTCATCAGTGTGTGGTCAAGCCCCCCTAAACACCAAGATTGTTGGAGGACAAGCTGCAGTTGAGGGGTCTTGGCCCTGGCAAGTCAGCATTCAAAGCTCCATATATGGAGGCCATTTCTGTGGTGGGAGTCTAATCAATAAAGACTGGGTTTTGTCTGCAGCTCACTGCTTTCAGATGTATGAAGTTCAAATACAACTCAAGACACTATTATCAACTGATGCTAGTTGAATTAAAACTGACTTCCCCTATGTACAGCTCCCTGGGTACCATTGGGATCTACCTGGGACGTCAGAGCCAGTTGGGCCCAAACCCTAATGAAGCTTACAGGACAGCGGCCACAGTCATCAACCATCCCGACTATTACGGTCTTACCCATGACAACGATATTGCACTGGTCAGGCTCTCTTCTTCTGTGACTTTCACTGATTACATTAGGCCAGTCTGTCTGGCGGCTGCTGGTAGTAAATTTGCTGCAGGTACAGACAGCTGGGTCACTGGCTGGGGAGCGCTTCAGTCTGGAGGTGAGTGAAGATTTGCTTCCAAAACAACAATATTATAAACCTCAACTACTTACTGTAACTGGACATTAAAAGCCACCAAAATTGTCCTTTGATCTGTGTCACAGGTTTTGCTCCTGACATACTGCAGGAGGTGATGATACCAGTTGTGAGCAGCAGTGACTGTGATGATGCTTATGGAGGGGGCATCACAAGCAATATGATTTGTGCTGGATTGCTAAATGAGGGAGGAAAAGATTCATGTCAGGTAAGACATCAGACATTCATATGAACCTTTTTTAAATTACAAAACTCTAATTAACAGGTTTTGGGTCACCTGCATGCTTTACATTACCATTAACAATCTGTCAGTGTTGCCAGATCTTATTAGAAAATAACCTAATAGGCAATCAGCACTAACCTAATGACCCTAGTCCAAACATTAAAACTCTAAATTAGCCACTCCCATATCTAAAACTGATATTTTACAGTAACTGTTACGCATTACACACAACTTAAATCACTGTATAGGCTAGTATTAATTATAAAAACAGTCTGCTCAACCAGTGCAACCGGTAACAGTCCTATCAATGCCCCTTCCTCACATCTTATCATCTAGCACAGTTGGATTACTAGAATATGAAATAGGTGAAATATTTCAATACAAGCATTTCAGTCAAATATAATGTATGCAATATTATGAAATTAAAAAATACGTATAGTTAATATATTAAAACCTAAAATAAATGAAACCGGTTGTTACCTCATTTTAGTAGTCGTGCGTCAAAGGGTAAGCATGCTTTTTCTCTGTGTGATGGGTCCTCCCTTTCCTTCAACATTAGCCATTTTTAAATCTTTTTTAAAAACACACATTTATTCTGTAGCTTCTAAATACGTTATGGAAGAGGTTGAAGTGGATTAATACATAATACATGAGGCTGTATTTATATTTTCTAATTTATTTGATTGTGTTATGTTTTATATTTAATTTTAGATTTTGTATTTACTTATTTATTTGCTTGATCTGTAAAGCACTTTAGGGCAACTTCTGTTGTTTGCAAATGTGCCTTATAAATAAAGGTATTTTATTGTATAGTTAAATCAAAGGGAACAAATTTGTACAAATTTGCCACAATTTACTAAATTGAGGGACCAAATTAGTAAATTGTGGCCATTAACAAGTCATGAGAATGGGTACGTAATTCCATGGCCATGATAATATCATGGCTTTTTGAAATATGTCAGCATGACCTCAGAGCAAGTCAGATGACACTCATCTGTCAATATTTCCAATTGGCATGCATCTTGATCGGTTGATGATTGGTTCTGCACAGATTTTAATAGTCAGTTTTTAACAGTTATCCACTGTGTATTTTCATATATATATATATATATATATATATATATATATATATATATATATATATATATATATATATATAAATGTGATATATATATAAATCTTGTGCCAAAACAGGGCGACTCTGGAGGTCCACTGGTCAGTAGAAACGACTCCCTGTGGATTCAGTCTGGCGTTGTGAGTTTTGGTATTGGATGTGCTGACCCCAAATATCCCGGTGTGTACGCCAGAGTCTCTCAGTACCAGGATTGGATCACCTCTACCATAGGCAGCAACCCACCTGGATTTATCGAATTTAACAACAATGGATTCAGAAGCTCACCCAGCCTCCTTTTATTTTCAGTTTCTCTCACATTCTCTATCATTCCTTTCATAAATTCCCTATATCTCTCTACATAGAGATCATTTGAATGACAGCTCTCAGGGTTCTTTGATTAAGAAGATAATTGTGCTGTACAAGTTTTCATAAATATGTGAAAAAAGTAGGTGCATAGTTATATTGTCATTTATTCTTTATCTTTTTAAAAATGTACTATTCTTGGAAAGCTACTCTAACTCTTGTTAATTGCACACCAATGAAGTTCAGCAAGCTTTTGCCCTCAGAACGTTTGCATTATGAGGCTGGAGTTTGTGATATTTGGCCTAAAAATGAGACATAAAAGATGTTTGCAATTATTATGCATAGCTAATTATTGTCCTCACCTTGGGCCAGAACTGAGTTTTTGAGAGACTATTGAATTTTTATTGACTGGTTGTATTTCTTTGCAAATGCACTGCAGCCACTTTTGTATTAAACTTTTATATTATTTATAAAAAAACACTTAATCTCAGGATCTGAATAGTAATTAAATCATGTGTCTGCATTGCATTTAGATACTGGTTATTGAAAATGCAATTATCTTTAATCAGTTACCATGTTGTAGTCACACAGTTTAAACAGAATAATAATGAAAAAAAAAATATATATATATATTATATATATATCTTTCTCCATATACCGTCAAAAACAGTTTCCACCATGGGTAACTCATAATTATGACTTTATATTTCTTAATGTGACTCAAATAATATAGTATTGATTAACCATATAAACCTTACAATCATGTTAAAATGTGAGTATCAAATGTTATACATCAACTTTTTGAGGAATGTTTAATAATTAATCTCTCAGTCATAATTGTGTTGCATTGCACTATGTTTTATTCCTCACAATAAAAACTACAGAGCTTTAATCATAAAACTAAGCATTTAAATATAATCTTACTAAGACATAATATTGGAGATACAGAGTGACAGCTGATATTTTAACCTAGGCTCATTGGAAATACGTGCCTCTACGTACATTTCTGCAAAACTGAAAAAATGTACCTATATGTACTATTCACTGCAGTTTTCAGTTGAAATGAACACTAGAGGCAGTAAAACGCCGACAACTTTTATTCCTTTTCACACAAAGTATGATTTACAGGTACAGAGTTTTGATTAATAAAGGCTAATTTTCACACAATTACTTGCAGAATGTTGTGTTATGCCTTAAAAACAATTTTAACATCCTGCACGATTTGAAAACTGATACTTTTGAACGTTGTCATCACATATACAGATATATAATCATATGCATGAGTTTTCTAACTCAGGTTTACTCGGTAGCTCACGTCATACGGCGTTGGACTTAGGTAAGTGTTTCTCAACGGGGGCGGTACCGCCCCCCAAGGGGGCGTTCGGAGAACCAATATTTTTGAAAGGGGGGCACTGAGCTGTTCTTGGGGGGCATTTGGTTAAGACACCAAAGATGCACCAAAGATGCATGAGCTGAAACTTGCAAAAGAAAATGGTCTGCCACATCCTAATGTCGTCTCTACACTGGATGCATCAAAGCGCACTTTCTATCTATTTGTCAACTTGTCGGTAGCGCAAGCGAGAGGAGTGCGTCAGAAACAGAACGCGGCATCCGTTTATGTAGCGCTCGGGCTCAGTTACTGAACGACTGATTATAACGGGATCTATGTGCTTTAACGCAACGTGTCGCGCCGTTCGCGGCCAGTGTTGTAATGCTGCCAGTTTACACCAATACACCGGCTTCTAGACTAGACGGTGTTTCATTTCCTTAGCAACGACTCTTTACTTAAGTGTTCGCTTGATTTTCTATAGCGCAGCTGCCGAACTTCCAGTCAAAACAATAGCAAGCATTTAGACATGATAAAACACGACATGCTTTTTCTTGTTTAAAAAAAATTAATATGAAAGCTTTTTGTTTGCTGATTGGCTGTGGTTGGTTTGAATGTCAAATTTCTAAACAGTTTATTCAAAGCTCACAAATATAGACTAATTTATATCCACGTGGCTTTTTTTGCTCCTTGGGAAACTAATGATAATCCAGTCAAATCAAATATGTGATGAATGGCATGTGGCATTCAGTGACATATTTTTAAAATAAAATTATGTATGGGCTAATGTGGACTGTTATATGGGTTAAAATATGCTTTTAAAATAGGCCTATATAATATAATTAAAATATAGCCTGTAATATACACTACCATTAAAAAAGGTCAGCAAGATTTGTTAATGGATTAATAAAAAAACGTTGCATTTGTTTGTTTAAAAATACAGTAAAAACAGTAAATCTACCATTTGAAAATAAAATGCTTTCTATTTTAATATATTTTAAAATATGTTTTACTTAAAACAAAAATAATTTAATCATAAAGATACTATTGTTTTGCATTAACAAGTGCAGTTACTAATAATATTACATGCTTATTTCTTTTGGTAATGCACATTTTACAGTAAAGCACTGTGTCATGAATCTGGTCCATGGACTTCCATTTGTTCGCCACCAGAGGTCGCTCAGTCATCACATTGACTCTCACACCACACAGACTGTCACACATTACCCCGGACTTCATGTCCCAGCAGCCATTTCCCTAATCACATGCTCACACCTGATACCCATCACACAATCACACACACTACTTAAGGCATGGACTTCTTCAGTCAGATTGCCGAGTATTGTACGCACATATCACGCTCCTTGCGATTAGCTACTCTACGGAGCCCACTTAGTTGTCATAGTCTTGCCTTGCCTGGTTTCTCGTGTTTTGATTCCTGCCCGTGTTCCCTGGATTAACCCCTTGCCTTGCCATTCGGACTCTGTTTGCACCTCGCTTGGACCATTGCTCTTGTACCTGGATTATCTCTCTGCCTTACCCTGTTGGATATTGATCGCCGATTGTTGACCCACGCTTGTCCTAGGATTACTCTGTGTCTTGCCTATGTTGTACCTGTCTGCCATTACTAAATCTATGCCTGTTTCATGACCACGTCTCTCAATAAAGCCTTGCAAATGGATCCGCACGTCTCTCGTCTCGTCGGCGCCGTTACACACTGAGCTTGAGTTGGGAAGCATACAAAATTTACCTATATTAACAACAGTAACGTGAAAAATCTTAATATTTATATGAAAAAATTATATATTCTACTCTCATTAAATGTACAATTTTTTATAGAATTATACTGAACTGACCGACAACATCAGTGATTATAAAAGGGCTCTTTAAGTGTGATTCAGTCGCAAATTAAGACACTTTGTGACTTTTCTTACTTCATACACATGAAAAGTGCAAAACTTTGACAAACTTTGATTTCTTGATAATTTAATATTTTATAATAGTAATTTTATAATATCAAAATATAAAGCAAAAAAGTGGAAATGAATGACTAATGAACCAATAAGTGATCCTCTGCTACCATACTGGTTATAGTGGTAATTTGATGTCTTTTTTAATTTATGTGTGTGTAAGTGTTTGTTTACCGCAAAGTATATTTTAATCATCCCATTAAAAAGAACATTTAAATTTGATCATTTTTAGAGCTTTAAAGTGCTGGAAATAGTTGTGTGAAATGCTTAAAAATCATTGAAAAGTAAAAAAGGATGTGCAAACCCTGATATGAATAGCTGATGTAATAACATTAGACTATTTCCGCCACAACAGCATGGTATAGTTATCGTTACTACTTCTGGGTTTCTTCATCAGTGCTGTTTGATCTGTTTCTAAAATAATTCTGTGCAGAATTTGAATGCATCTCAATAGATCTGGCAGCAACCTTTTTCATTATGCGGCGAATTCAAACACTTCTCACTGGATCTTGCAGCTCTGTGTTGTAACAGTGTCGCAAAATCAACGGTTGCCAAGTAAACCTGTTGAGCTCGGACCAGTTTGCTTGCGCTGCTCTCAATGATTGGTCCGAACTGATAAACGGTCTACGCTGTGTTTTGTTTGTCGTTTGATGTTTCTAATATGCAACAGAAATAGCAGCGCTTATGAAACAACACAGTGGTAGCGCCAGTGCGACCGCTCACAAAAATGAGTCGCACATTTGGTTGCAGTCTGGAGCCCTGAAATGTGGTATTTACCCACCAAAATAACCATGTCCTCTATGTCAGGAAAAAAGGGAATTCAATATATTCTCAAAAAAGTGGGTATCTTCTAAAACTAAGGAATAAATATTATTTTTCACTGAAAGCTAATTAAAAACATCTTAACATTTCACAGCACTAAAAAGAGTGTTCAAGAGTTCCCAGGAATGGAAGAACAAACTAAAATCTCTTCTATAAAAATGTCCCTGTGGATATGTTCTAAACAGGAATTTTTATTTAGTCTTTTTAAAATTTGGGGAAACAAGATATATCAGTATCTCAGCAACACTGAGGCTGTAGCAATGAAAATCACCAACATGCTTAAAAACTGTCAGGATTGTCCTGTGTCTTGTGTTTCCCTACCTCTTGTATGCCCATATTTGGTGTTTCCTGTTTCCTGTCCCCGTTTAGTTCTACTGTGCGTTCCAAACGGGATATATCGCCCTCCTAAGGGCACATCGGAGTGAAAACAATCATGGCCGCCATATTGAAGGGTTCCAAACCGAAGTGCTCAAAACTAGCCACTTCAAAGGGCCCTTCGGAATGAAAGATTTCGAAGGGTACAACTGATGGACACTTCGGGCTCCCATGATCCTTTGCACTGATTCTTTGCATGATGACGGCGCTTCCGTATGATGACGCAGAAGGGCACTTCAAGAAACAGTTGTTTGGTCCCCTACATCCTTCAACCCTTCGAAGCTCTCACTCTGGAGGGTAAACCCCTTTGAAGGGATTAGGGCATAGGGATGAGCCCTTCCGAATGGAATGCAGGGCTAATTATTAGTTAATTCCTCCTCACCTGTTTCAGTTTAGTGATGGGAAGTTCAGATCATTTTACCGACTCGGACCTTTGAGTCTCGTTCAGCAAAATGAACGAATCTTTTTTTCGAGTCATTTCGTTCATTTTGTTCATTTTAGCAAAACATAATTAAAATGTTATGTGTTACTTCCCTAACACGTCACTCTAAAAAATGCTGGGTTGTTTCAACCCAACTTTGATACAAATATGGACTAACCCAGCTGTTGGGTTAAATTTTTACATTGAATTTTTAACCCAAAAGTTGGGTTAGTCCATATTTGACCCAAAATTGGGTTAAAACAACCAAGCATTTTTTAGAGTGTACTACTTACGCAAACGTTGCTCACACTGCAAACAATACAAAACTATAATGCTATAAGAAACAGAAAAGATGAATTCATTGTTTACCTGGGTCTTCAGTCTATGATTAGCTCACCTCACCTCTGACAAGTCTTCGGGTTTGAGTTGTTCGTTCATCACGTGACAGCCCCATAAACTTAACCAATGCAGTCCGAGCCAGAAAGAAAATTGATTAGCTCATCTCTCGAGTCTTCGAGTCGTTCGTTCTTTTGTCACGTGACGTCACAGCATTGGATAAAGAAATTAGTTAATTTACAACCTTCCTTACAAACGGGTGCATAGTTATCATCATCATCATCATCATCATCATAATAATAATTATTACTTACAGTCACGTGATGCGTTTCTGGTCTCAAATTGTAGCTTTTTATTTCTTACAGTTTATAATTTTTTTTCCATAACACTGAATGTGGTAACAAAGGTAATAAAGAGTCTCTTTCCGGCTCAGATTGCATTAGTTATGTTTATGGGGCTGTCTCCAGCAATTCTCCAAAGCATCAGGCCTGTTCTTGAACCTCTCATAGTGTGAACTGATGTCCATCAAAGAATGTAATTTGTCAGAAATTTGTAATATTCAAATCAAAGATCAGGTATCTTATTTAGGTGTTATTATAACAAAAAATGAATTAGAAAGATGCTCCTTAAATTTTAAACCATTCATTGAGAGTACTCAGAAAAAAACTGAAGATGTGGCTCCAGTGTGATCGCTCAATAAAGGGAAGAATCTTAGTAGCCAAAGCTGAAGGTTTGTCAATGTTAACATATGCTGCTCTCTCTTTGAATGTTGACACTGCCATTCTTAAAAAAATTGATACAATGCTTCTTTGTTTGGAAGAATAAAACTCATTTTATTAGAAAATCTGTACTTAGGAACACCATTGAGAAAGGGGGTTTAAACTTTCTTGATTTCACCACTTTAAACAACACCTTTAAAATAAATTGAATAAAAAAAAAAAAAAACTATCAATAAGCCCTCATCAATATGGAATCTGATGCCTAATGTTAAATAAATAAATTAATAAATTTCTTATTAATCTGTAACTATAACATCATGAAAATCCCTGTCAAATGATCTCTTTTTCATAGGCAAATGTTAATAGCTTGGTCTCTCATTTTTAAACACAATTTTACACCTCACACGTATCTAATCTACTATATAAACACAAATCTCTTTTTTTTTTTTTGAAAATTGGTTTAAAAATTGTATTATTTTTGTGTCTCAACTTTTCAATCAAAATGGTTCAATCTGTAATTACTTTGAGTTTTTAGTTAAGCATGGAATTCCTGTTAGTCCAAAAGAGTTTGCAGTTGTTGCTGATGCAGTGCCACATGGAGTTCTCATGCATTTTAGAGGTCTTTCTTTTCCAATCTCGTGTCGCTCAGTGGATCTTTGTAAAACATTTGTTGGAAAACAGTACCTTTCGTCATCTAAATAAAAAAACAATAAGAAAATCAGAGTTTTGTTTCAGATGGAGTCGATTTCTGTGCCTTATGTAATCTCTTATTGGAATGGTTTTGTAACTGATATTCCCTGGAAGAAAGTTTGGTCATTACCTCACAAATATTTAATTACTAACAAAATGAGAGAAATTGCATTTAAAGGTCCCATGACATGCTACTTTTTGGATGCTTTTATATAGGCCTAAGTGGTCCCTAGTACTGTATTTGAAGTCTCTTTCCCGAAATTCAGCCTTGTGTAGAATTTCAGCCACTACGAGCCAGTCCCACAATGAGCTTTCCTTAGGACGTGCCATTTCTGTGTCTGTAACTTTAAATGCTAATGAGGAGGAGAGAGGCGGGGCAAGGTGGAGGGTGGGTGTGTGGCCTTAACCAGCTTGCGGCCACAGTACCATGCGCTAATGTTGACAGTGGATGTATCGCAATGGCTCGTAGACACGCAGTCGTTTAAGCTTTTCAGTTTGACCCAGAATCTGATCCGGATGAAGTCAATTTGTTAAAAAATAAAAACAAAGCAAATTTATTTAACAAAAATTAAGTTAAGACTGTTAAGAATATTACTAATACTGAATAAACAGCCTATAAGGTAAGGCTATTAAATAGCTGTCCCAAACTAGTTTTTGTTAATACAATTAAGTTGGTATGAGACACCACAGTCATTTAAGCATATACAAAATAACACAAAGTGGAAATAACATGATATTTTTGGGTTATGGAAACAACCGTTACCATGAATAACATGAACTGTTAATAACACGTGAAAACTGCTCCTGAATAGAATGAATATCATACCTTCATGCAAATCCTTCCCAGCTAACACACGCAGTACCAGTTGTTGTGATTTATCAGTACTGTACTTTTATTTCACGCGTTGCATGTTCATAGTTTCTGCGCTTTAGTGAAGTGATATTCTCTGGGCGGGCAAAGCAGAGAAAGGGGAGGTAACCTTTCCCCGTATGACGACATAAAGGGAAGATTCCAGATTGGGCCATCTGAGCTTTCATTTTCTCAAAGGCGAAGCAGAATACCTGTAATGAGTCCACTGAAGGCGAGCGTAGTGAGAACCCAAGTGCAGTTTATTTACAGAGTGAAATCCAAAATCCAAACATAATCCAAACAGACGAAGACTTGACTTGACATGAAACAGACTTGGCCTGAAACAGACGTGACATGAACAGACTAGACTCACCGACAGTAGATTACAACTTCAATACACGACAGGGAACAAAGGCAATGACATGGCTACTTATAACAAACAATGAGGGTCACATGACATGAACAAACCAATGGGGACAAGAAACAAGACTTAGGTCAACCAATCAAAACATGACACAATGAACAAGGGAACCAATAGCAAGGAGACATGAGGGCAAGGGAAGCATGACACAAACAGGAACCATAACTAAACTTCAAAATAAAAGACATGAAAACAAAAACATGACAGAACCCAAAACAGACCTTAGATATTCCCCCCTCAAAAAAGGTGGCTCCAGACGCCTAAACCCAAAACAGACAAGTCCAGGAGGGTGGTGGAGCGGAGGTGAAACTGGGGGAGGAATGGAGGGCCAGGCCCGTGAAGGGGAACAAGGCCTGGAGCGTGGAGTAATGGCGGAGCAGGGAGCCATGACGGTGGAGGCAGAGCAGGGAGCCATGGCGGGGCAGGCAGAGCAGGGAGCCATGGCGGGGCAGGCAGAGCAGGGAGCCATGGTGGTGCAGGGAGCCATGGCGGTGCAGGCAGAGCAGGGAGCCATGGCGGTGCAGGCAGAGCAGGGAGTCCAGTGGCCGTGACAGGACAGGCAGTGAGTTTATGAAAGACCTCCATGGCCGTGACAGGAACGACCGTGAGTTCATGAACGGCCTCTGTGGCCGTGACAGGACAGGCTATGAGTTCATGGACGGCCTCTGTGACCGTGACAGGACAGGCTGTGAGTTCATGAACGGCCTCCGTGGCCGTGACAGGACAGACTGTGAGTTCAAGAACGGCCTCCGTGACCATGACAGGACAGACCGTGAGTTCATGAACGGCCTCCGTGACCGTGACAGGACAGACAGTGAGTTCATGAATGGGCGCCACCACCTCGGGAGGTTCTGCAGCGGAAGCCGCCTCCTCTGGAGGTTCTGCAGCAGTAGCCGCCACCTCTAGAGGCACTGGAGTGAATACATGGACAGGAGAGGTCTCAGGAGCAGACTCGTGGACAGGAGAGGCCTCAGGAGAGCAGTGTGCAGCCCACACGCTCAAAATGGCGATCGCCATAACAGGAAGCACTGAGGTCAGGGGAACAGTCTCTGTGACAGCCAGTGCTGAGGCCCTGGGCATGCCAGCTGCTCGCACCGACATCAGTGGTGGGTCCATCACACTGGCAATCAGTCCTGGCCCAAGCTCTGCATCCGCAGGAGCTTGGGTACTATAGACTACAGACTCTGGGTTGGCAGGCATGACGTGAGCAGACTCTGGCTTGGCAGGCGTGACGTGAGCAGACTCTGGCTTGGCAGGCGTGACGTGAGCAGACTCTGGCTTGGCAGGCGTGACGAGAGCAGACTCTGGCTTGGCAGGCCCCGTAGACTCTGGCTTGGCAGGCGTGACGTAAGCAGGCCCCGTAGACTCTGGCTTGGCAGGCGTGACGTGAGCAGAGTCTGGCTTGGCAGGCGTGACGTGAGCAGACATGACGTGAGCAGACTCTGGCTTGACAGGCATGACGTGAGGAGACTCTGAAATGGTGACCATGTTACGATGAGACTCTGGAAGATCAGCTGTGACGTGACGCGACTCTGGACGATCAGCTGTGACGTGACGTGACTCTGGACGATCAGCTGAGACGTGACGAGACTCTGGACGATCAGCCGTGACGTGACGAGACTCGTGATGATCATCTGTGACTTGACTTGGCTCGTGACGTTCAACTGTGACTTGCCTTGGTTCGTGACGATCAACTGTGACTTGACTCGGCTCATGATGATCAGCTGTGATTTGACTTGACCTTGGAACAGTAGCCATGACGGAACGAGATCCTGACAGGATGGTGTTGGCATGGTGAGGCTCAGGCGTGGCGGCCATCTTGGCTGGGGACTAAGGCGTGGCGGCCATCTTGGCCGGGGACTCAGGCGTGGCGGCCATCTTGGCCGGGGACTCAGGCGTGGCGGCCATCTTGGCCGGGGACTCAGGCGTGGCGGCCATCTTGTGTGCAGGCCCTCGCATGACGTGAGCAGGCCCTGGAGTAGCAGACATGACGTGATCAGGCTTTGACTGGGTAGACATGACAGGAGTAAACTTTAACTTAACTGGCATGATATGAGTAGGTCCTGGAGCAGGCATGACGTGAGCAGGCTTTGGCTTGGTAGACGTGACGAAGGCAGGCCTTGGTGTGGCAGACATGATGTGAGCTGAGTTTGAGGAAGTGTCATGTCCCTCCTCCACGACACCCACAGTAAAAGCAGACCCACTCAAACGGAGTGCAAAATCAATATATTGCTCAAGAGTCCAGTGAGGGGTATGGCGAGGCATGAGGTAATTAAGAGAATCATTAAGTCCATGTCGAAAAATGTCCTTTAAAGCCACATCATTAAAATCCACCAAATGGCACAGTCCACAAAAGTCGGCAACATAGTCCTCTATGGCCCTGTCGCCTTGACGAAGGCAGAGGAGGCTAACTGCTGGGTTCATGGTATGGTCGTGTATTCTGTAATGAGTCCACTGAAGGCGAGCGTAGTGAGAACCCAAGTGCAGTTTATTTACAGAGTGAAATCCAAAATCCAAACATAATCCAAACAGACGAAGACTTGACTTGACATGAAACAGACTTGGCCTGAAACAGACTTAGCATGAACAGACGTGACATGAACAGACTAGACTCACCGACAGTAGATTACAACTTCAATACACGACAGGGAACAAAGGCAATGACATGGCTACTTATAACAAACAATGAGGGTCACATGACATGAACAAACCAATGGGGACAAGACACAAGACTTAGGTCAACCAATCAAAACATGACACAATGAACAAGGGAACCAATAGCAAGGAGACATGAGGGCAAGGGAAGCATGACACAAACAGGAACCATAACTAAACTTCAAAATAAAAGACATGAAAACAAGAACATGACACAGAACCCAAAACAGACCTTACAATACCCAGGGCTCGGTTTAGACCTATCGCCATTTCTAGCCACTGGGGGACCATAGGCAGGCTAGGGGAACTCATATTAACGTTAAAAAACCTCAAAGTGAAATTTTCATGCCATGGGACCTTTAAGTTGATTCATAGAATTTACCCGGATAAGTGCTCTCTTAAAAGACTTAAGAATGATATTAATACCAACTGTTCTTTCTGTTTAGAAAACTTCTTTATGAACTTTATGAAACTTCTTTACATTTATTCTGGAATTTCTCTTACACAAAATCATTTTGGTGTGACATTCTTGATTTTATCAAATGTTATGTGAATCCTAATTTTGAGTTTACTTATAGAAATGTAATTTTTGGCTTTCATGAATGTGAAAAAAGGTGATACTTTTTTCATAAACCTTATTTTCCTGTTAGCTAAATATCATATTCATAAATGTAAATTTTCTAAATGAAAACCTCTTTTTTCAAGATTCAAACTTGAAATGAAAATGTATTTTGAATCTATTGAGTTCTCTGCGAACTTAAAAGCAATAAGAACAATGGTTTTGCTAAAGGACTTGGCACTTCCTCTGGACTGAAAGACTGAATGACCCTGGACTGTTGTTGTATTGTTATTATTTGACAACGATGACAATTGTTGTTTTTTTTCAAGCATTTAATAAAAAAAAAAAAAAAATGTTTATGGGGCTGTCACGTGATGAACGAACGACTCAAACCCAAAGAATCGAGATGAACTAATCAATTCTCTTTCCGGCTCAGACTGCATTGGTTAAGTATATGCGGCTGTCACGTGATGAACGAATGACTCAAACCCGAAGACTCGAAACAGGTGAACTAATTCCAGTACAGAACCCATCGGATGTTGCGCATGCGCGACTGAACGAATCACTCCCCGAGACGACTCGTTCTTCCCGAGTCACATTAAAGATTTGCTCAAAATGAACGAATCGTACAAGAACGACCCATCACTATTTCAGTTCTCCCTGATTATGTTCCATGTGTATTTATAGTGTGTTCTGCCATTTATTTCTTGTCTGGTATTATACGTCAATGGTGTGCTCCTGTTTGTCCCTGTCTGCATTGTGTAACCCCGGTGTTGGATCATTAAAGGACAGTTTATTTGAGTTTATCAACGTCTGCCTCGTTCTTCTGTTTGTCACAGGAGGCATCCGTGACAGAATACCAGATCAAACAAAATGTGAGCAGCACCTTTTTCCCTCGTTTTGTTTCCGTTTTTTGTAAAGTTTTGTTTTCCTGTTTTTTCCCAGGGGCCATTGAGGTCGCCGCAGAGTTCATTGCCCTAGCCTGCAGAGATCTCCCCTTCGTCGAATTTGCCTGGGAATTCTGCGGGGTCGCCGTGGCGATGGCATTAGAGGATGCTACCCTTAACACTCTGTTCTGGATCGGGGCCAATTACCATCGCCCCGTGAACCTCCCAGACACCACGGGACTAAGCTGGAGGGAAGGGATCCTCCGGTGTCTGGAGAGTGTCCGGTCCCGATCCAGGACCAGCCCGCCGTCAACTGTTCGTCAGTCAAGTCTGTCAGCTGTACGTCAGTCAAGTTTGCCAACCATGCATCTGTCCATCCCGTCGGCTGTGGCTATTCCAAGCCCGCTGGCCACTTGTCAGTCAAGTCAGCCGGCCGCTATGAAGTCAAGTCTGTCAGCCGGCCGCTATGAAGTCAAGTCTGTCAGCCGCCGCTCACTCAAGCCCGCCGGCTGCGGTTCCCTCAAGCCCACCGGCCGTTCCGACTCCAGTGCCCGCTCCTCGAAAAAGCCTGCCAGAGCGCCCTCCAGTGCCCGCTCCTCGAAAGCGCGCTCCTATGTCGGCTCAAGCCCCTGACCAGAGTCCAGTGATGGCTCAAGCTCCTGACCAGAGTCCAGTGATGGCTCTATCCCCTGACCAAAGTCAAGTCATGTCCCCAGAAGTCTTGTCGTGTCCACAGGAACGGATCTTGTCGGTCTTGTCTTGTCATGTCTTGTCTGTTGGGGTCCCTCAGAAGCTGACAGCTTCTCTTGTCATGGCCACGGAGGCCATTCCCAAGGTGCTTACTTCTCCGGCTGCCTCAATAGAAGCGGTTCCTGAATTCACCCCTGAAATGGCCCCGGCCACCATGTTCAGCCCAAGGAGGGCAGTTGGTCTCATGTCCAGCCTAGTAGGGTCCTCAGATTCCGAGCCTAGTCCAGAGAGGGCTCCTGTTCCTGTGGATAGCCCTGAGAAGGCTCCAGTTCCCCAGTTAAGCCCAAGGAGGGCTCCAGTTCCTGTGGATAGCCCTGAGAAGGCTCCAGTTCCCCAGTTAAGCCCACGGAAGGCTCCAGTTCCTGTGGATAGCCCTGAGAAGGCTCCAGTTCCCGAGTTAAGCCCACGAAGGGCTCCTGTTCCTGGGTTTAGCCGGGGGGGGGGGGGGGGGGGGGGGGGGGGGGGTGTTATAGGGCTGGGCCGAAGGATGAGGCCAAGGCCACGGAGGCTGCTCCGCCATGGCCTCCTGAGCTCCCTGCTCCGCCATGGCCTCCTGAGCGCCCTGCTCCGCCATGGCCTCCTGAGCTCCCTGCTCCGCCATGGCCTCCTGAGCTCCCTGCTCCGCCATGGCCTCCTGAGCTCCCTGCTCCGCCATGGCCTCCTGAGCTCCCTGCTCTGCCATGGCCCCCTGAACTCCCTGCACTGCCATGGTGCCCTGAACTTCCTGACCCGCCATGGGTCCCGCTCTGGAGGTCGGCCGTCCCGGTGAAAGCCTGTCCATGTCTGTCCTGAGGGGCCTCCAGAGCACCCATCCCCCCTCCCCGTTGGATGTTACTACGGCGTGAGACGCGCCTTCCGGGAGAGGGGGAGTAATGTCAGGATTGTCCTGTGTCTTGTGTTTCCCTACCTCTTGTATGCCCATATTTGGTGTTTCCTGTCCCCGTTTAGTTCTAATTATTAGTTAATTCCTCCTCACCTGTTTCAGTTCTCCCTGATTACGTTCCATGTGTATTTATAGTGTGTTCTGCCCTTTGTTTCCAGTCTGGTATTATACGTCGATGGTGTGCTCCTGTTTGTCCCTGTCTGCATTGTGTAACCCCGGTGTTGGATCATTAAAGGACAGTTTATTTGAGTTTATCCATGTCTGCCTCGTTTTTCTGTTTGTCACAGGAGGCATCCGTGACAAACTCTGTAAATGAATGTTATTACACTTATTTTAAGATAATTTACTGTAAAAAAGTACTTCACTGTCTTTTTTTGATTAATTCAATGCATCCTTGAATTAAAGTAATTTCTTAAAAATCATAATGACCCCATACATTTGAATTGCACTGTAAATATAATAACAGTCTTCATTATAAACACAAAATAATAATAATCAAATTTAATATTAATTGTGGACAATTAGACTACATTTTATTTGATGGGGGGCGGTGAGCAGCCTGGATAATGGGCAGGGGGGCGCTGGCCCAAAATAGGATGAGAACCACTGACTTAGGTGATGAAGAGCTCTGGTACGATTCCCCGTGAAACTACGGTTCAACAAAACAGCTCGAATTCGCATAAGAAAGTTAAAATAGCACGTCTGCATCCGCGAATTGCGTTTTTATATTATTTTTGCATCTGTTAACACTACTGGGTAGGTTTGGGGTTGGGTTTGGTGTAGGGGATATTTCCAACATGATAGAGCATTCATCTTTAGCGACTCTCAATGGATATTTGAATTCTAAACGGCCGCAATACGTACCTCAAGCAGCATAATAAAAACGCTGCAATACATGCCAGTACCAACGTAATAAAAACGTGTCACGGTCACGTATTAAATGTGTGTTTTAGCGCCACTCTCTGGACATTCCACTTTGAAACTGCTGCGAAACGTGCAGTAAGGTACATAATTACGGTGTTGCAGAAATGTAGTAGAGGTATGTATTTCCAATGAGCCTGGGTTGATTTATATGCATTTTATGTAAGACGTTTGCTGTACTGTTATAAAGATCTCAATGATTTACATTACATCATAATTTCATCTTACTTTTGGCCATTTAAATATCAGCAACTGTACCAAATTGCATATTGTTGCTCAGTTTAAGCCTCTATAAAAACAAGGCTATATTGGAATTGGCTGTTGGTTTTTTCTTTTAATTTCTGTTCTTTTCTTTTTTAAAAAAAATAAAATATGAGCATTTAACAGGTGTTTATGAGTCTATAATCACGAAAACATAATTTTCATGTACAGATATTCTTTCTATGTTGTGAAAACTCAAGTGAGCTCAATGTTGTCACCAGTAGGCCTATGTTCTTAAAGGAAGATTTTTCAAAACTGTACAAATAAAAATATAATTAGTTTTTCTGACAGTGTTCTCACTCTCATGTCATTGCAAACCTGTATTTCTTTTCATGTGGAAAACAAAAAGGTGAATTTGTGAAGAATATTCTGACCACTCTCTTAATATAATGCAAGTGACAGAGGATTGGATCTAACAAGTTAAAAAAATGCAGCATAAATGATTTTACAAAAAGATCCAAATGTATTTAGTTATTACATTTTTTAAATGAAATTCTTGAAATCCAGCCTTGCTCTTCTTTGAGCGTTCATGAGAGTTCATGATAAGGGTGCATGTTTCCAAATAACACCTTCTTGAGTTTCACAGATGAAGGTCAGTCATACTGTTTGAAATGACATTTAGAGTAAAAGGCTAACCAGTCCTTTAATGATATTATGAATGGAAACACAGATAACATGCTACAGTTTATCAGCTCTGTCAGCGCATCTACACACTCATATCTCTGTGTGAACCAGTTCTGACTGAACTAAAGTCATTGTTAATAAAGCTAACACACAGAATAATAGGATTCATTTTTATTGTCTCTAATCCATTTAACAACTTAAAATATTTGTTATTTCTCCATTTTTCTTATTACAGGCTCACTTTGTCAGTTAGATGGTAAGTTTCTGTGCTCTTAATGCCCATACAAATACATTAAACAAAATTATGAGAAAAAATTGACCTAATTTGTGTTTTGATTTAATTTGTCCTGGAATTTATGAATTGGAACATGACTAATCTTTGAAATTAAATACATTTAATAACAATTTAAGATTTTTCAGAAAGTAAATTGAATTGATTTTGAATTCATGTTGATTTCAACCAGAAAAATCAGCCTTCTTTTCTCTCATCAGTGTGTGGTCAGGCTCCTCTCGACACCAAGATTGTTAGAGGACAGGCTGCAGTTGAGGGGTATTGGCCCTGGCAAGCAAGCCTTCATAGAATTACATCTGGAAGTCATTTCTGTGGTGGGAGTCTAATCAATAAAGACTGGGTTTTGTCAGCAGCTCACTGCTTCCAGAGGTATGAAGTGACATATAACATATTATGTAGATAGATAGTAGAGGAATTAATATTTGTCTCTATTTACAGTACCGCTGCATCAAATGTAAAAATCTACCTCGGCCGTCACCTCCAAGTGGGCTCAAACCCGAATGAGATCTCCAGGACAGTGACTCAGCTCATCACCCATCCCAGCTATAGCACAACTACCCAAAACAATGACATAGCACTGCTGCAGCTCTCCTCTTCTGTGACGTTCACTGATTATATTAGACCAGTTTGTCTGGCGGCTGCTGGTAGTATATTTGGTGGAGTTACTAAGAGTTGGATCACTGGATGGGGCAAACTCAATTCTGCAGGTGAGTTCAATCAAACACATCTATGATTCAAAATTTGTATAGTGTCTCCAGAAAATGACTTAACTTTTTCCACCATGCCATTTCTGTTAAAGACACCCAGATTCCATACATACTCCAGGAGGTGCAGATACCGATTGTAAACAACAGTGTTTGTAATAAGGCCTATGGTGGAACCATTACGAGCAACATGCTGTGTGCTGGACTAGATGAGGGTGGAAAAGATTCATGTCAGGTATGATATCACTTACTACAACTTTTCACACTGGCCTATCCATGGGTTATCGTCTTTCTAAACCCCACTTTTATCCCTGGGTAAAATGGTTCACACTTGTAATATAGAAGTGGAGTTAGCACTGCTTTTGACCCCGGGTTTTAAATCTCTGCTCCGGACTGCAGTGTCAAACTTGTACAGTAAGAAATGATGCAGTGTTAGATTCTGTTCAGAATGACACAGGATTAACTATTTTCAGTGTTATAAGACCTATTGTGTGCTTAAAGTTTCTTTACCCTGTATACTGTCAAAGATATTAACATTAAGTTTTCTTAATCTATGCAAGGAGACTCTGGAGGTCCGATGGAACAGTTCCCAGTGGATTCAGTCTGGCATTGTGAGTTTTGGTCGAGACTGTGCACTACCCAACTTCCCTGCCATTTATACCAGGTTGTCTCAATAGCAATCTTGGATCAGTTCTCAAATAAGCAGCAATCTGCCTGGATTTGTTTCATTCACCTCCACTGAATCAAGCTCAGACTCACCCAGTCTCCTCTTATTTTCCCTTCTCTCACATCATCCATCATTCCTCTGATTTTCTCCTTCTTTATATTCTCTTAATGACCAAGTAATGCTCTGATTTATGCCATTTTGGTTATTTACTTTACTTTAAAATATTACAGTACTATTAGTGTACTAATATTATAGTCATACTAGTGTTCTGTTAGTATTTGAGCGCATGTGTGTGTAGGCCTACACACACACAGCCATTGTCCACACATTTTATTAACATGAAGCAATACAAATGCACTGCAGTCACTGTGTATTTAAATAAAATTTGGATGTACAATAACAGTGTACAGTAACCTAATACTTTGTCTTTGGCCTTAATTTCTGTAGTGGAAGTCCAGAACAATCAAACTGCACTCTGTAATAAAAAGGGAAGGAGTGTGACTTATCCACACTGATTGCCCCAGATGTATAATTTATCTAAAACCTGTACTTGATTTTGTCTGGTTCCATGTTATATCAGCCAAATAAATGAGTAAAAGCTTTACAGTTATGAGTTTAGGCAAACTGCACATAGGCTAATTTGTACTAGCAGATGACACCTAGCTGATTTTGCTTAGAGTTACCCACTGCAAATTTAGTTACCATTTAGTTGCCAAGTGTGCCATTAGTGCTGTGGCAGAGGACCTGCAGGCTCAAATGTTTCAGCTTTCAGATTCTGCTCATGTTATCACAATATTCAAACAAAGACAGTAAATCTCATTTTGACGTTCTTAAACAGGCGTGACAAATCACTGTTCAGTTCAAGCAGCAGTGTGCAGTCACCTTCTCCACTTAATACAAGTAATAGTGAGAAATAAATAATAATGAACATTAAAGAAAGTTATGTTGAAAGATGCTGTACATCTTACCAAAACTCTCAATCAGTTTTTCAACCATGCAAAGACATCAGTAAAACAGCTTGTGAACAAACACTTGAAGACTTTACTTCAGCACCTAAGCTGCACTGCTCCAGTTCACAGACGTAACATTAAAGGGGTAATTCACCCAAAAATGTCACCCTCATGTTGTATCCAAACCTGTAAGACCTTTGTTCATCTTCAGAACACAAATTAAGATATTTTTGATGAAATCTGAGAGCTCTCTGACCCTGCATAGACAGCAAGGGAACTACCATGTTCAAGGCCCAGAAATGTAGAAAGGACATCATTAAAATAGTCCATGTGACGTCATTCTGGCGCCATTTTGGAGAGTGTCACGATGCATCCGCGCTGCTTTCCTCTGCGTGCAAACAAGACACAGTGCATGTGTGTTCTGCTTCAGCAGCACCACACTCATGCATTGTTTATGTGCAGAGGCAAAGCACGAGCATGCATCGTGATACTCTCCAAATTGGTGCCAGGGTGATGCGGAGGAGATGAATTGTTGGATAAAGTCGTTATTTTTGTTTTCTTTGTGCACAAAAAGTATTCTTGTAGCTTCATAAAATTACAGTTGAACCACTGATGTCATATGGACTGTTTTACTGCTGTCCTTACTACGTTTTTGTGCCTTGATCGTGGTAGGACCCTTGCTGTCTATGGGAGTCATACAGCTCACAGATTTCATCAAAAATATCTTAATTTGTGTTCTGAAGATGAACGAAGGTCTTACAGGTTTGGAACAACATGAGGGTGAGTAATTAATGACAGAATTTAAATTTTTGGGTGAATTATCCCTTTAAGGTTGACATTGCCGAACGCAGTGCAGTTATAATCTGTCCTGGATCGTTTGCTTGTTACTGAGATTTTCTACTTTGCTTTCAATTGTGCAGTCTCCAATAGCTAATGTGTCAAGGTGAGATAATTGATGTCCGACTTGTCCACCATGTCGGTGTCTAAGATCGTGCTGGAGAGAGGGAAAGATGCCCCTTCCTGCTCTTGTCTGGCAGCTTTTGCATTCATGATCTCTGGTAGAGATCCCCATTAAATGTGTATTGCTTACATGGGTGTTATAGGGTTGTGCCATTGAAGATAGTATCATGTATAAACGAAAGTCGGAGATATCAGCCTGTGGCTGATGTCTTTGATGATATCAAGATGATTATTATTATTATTATTATCAGGTTGGTATTATTATCTAATTAATATTAGGGCTTATTTGTTCTATCATATTTCTTTTTATGTGTTTTTACAGTGTTGCGCATTATAACCAATCACACACAATTCCGCTGAGTTTATGAATGCAATGGCCAATCAGAGGCCTTCAGATTAGTCATCACTGAAACACCCAAGTTTTGTTGTTCAGCGCGCTGACTGAATTCTGCTCACTCGCAAATTCTCTCGTCATAAAGTGACAGCGACATGACGCCAAGTATGGTTACCCATTTGTGCTCTGCATTTAACCCATCCTAAGTGCACACACACAGCAGTGAAAACACACACACTAATCTAACTAATTTGATCATTCGCTTTTAAAACTGCGAGTGCAGCGCGTTAGCCGGTTAGCTTGTTACTCGCGGTTCCATTCACATTTCTATTCGCGCCTATTATTGTTTTCTTTTTTCTGGCTCCGTTTTCATTTCTCTCTCGCTCCGTTTTTCACAAGTTCATCAAACAACAGTGGTAAGTTAAGTTGGTATCATTCATCAATCACGGTGAGTAATGGCTTCTCCTTCTCTTGTTGTTTGCACTTCATGCCACATGTACAGTTTATCTGTCTCTGTCGGCAACGAGGGATTCACATGTGATAAATGCAGGGAAATAGTTAGGATGACAGAGAAGATTTTAGAACTAGAGACATGCATCCAAACTTTAGTTGAGGATAGTAAGAATGTGAGGGCTGTAGATACTGCTTTGGATGTGACTAGCTCAGGGACTCCTGTATATTGTTCGGTTCCGGTTGTGCCCGTGCAGCAGGGCAACTGGGTGACTGTTAGGCGGCATAGTCACGGGTCAAAACACCGCTCTTCCGTTCCGATCAAAACATCAAACAGGTTCTCCCCACTCGGTGACGCACCCACTGAGAAACCTGATGAAAGTGCTCTAGTAATTGGCGATTCTATTGTACGGAACGTGAAAATAGAGACACCAGCCACCATAGTCCAATGTTTACCGGGAGCCAGAGCGCCTGACATCTTGGCAAATTTAAAAGTGCTGGCTAATGCTAAACGTAAATTCAGTAAGATTGTTATCCACGTCGGCGCTAATGATGTTCGACTTCGCCAGTCGGAGATCACTAAAAATAATGTTAAAGAGGTGTGTGAACTTGCAAGTACGATGTCAGACACTGTAATATGCTCTGGTCCCCTCCCTGCTTACCGTGGCGATGAGATTCATAGCAGACTGTCGTCACTCAATGGCTGGATGTCTAAGTGGTGCCCGCAGAATAATGTAGGTTTCATAGACAATTGGAAGAGTTTTTGGGGCAGACTTGACCTGTTGAAAAGAGATGGTGTTCATCCCTCCTGGGGTGGTGCCGCTCTTCTCTCTAGAAATATGGCACATAGTCTTAGAGTTCGTACTTGACTAACTAGGGCCCAGGTCAGGGAGCAGACAGACTGGCTAAACCGACCGTCTGCTAGCCGCCTCACGTCACAGAAGTCAGTTAATTCTCAGCACATAGAGACTCCTTCACCTAGATATCACACTATAGAGACTGTGTCTGTTCCCCGTACTAGAAAATACAGAAAATGTCCAAACCAAAGTAATAGTAACAATTTAATTGATGTTCAACAAATAAAAAATGTTTACAATACAGAGAAACAACTGATAAAACTTGGCTTACTGAATATCTGGTCCCTTTCTACAAAAGCACTATTTGTAAATGATATGATCACTGACCATAAGCTAGATGTGCTTTGTTTGACAGAAACATGGCTAAAACCAGATGAATACATTACTTTAAATGAGTCTACCCCCCAAGATTACTGCTATAAAAATGAGCCACGTCCAAAAGGTAAAGGGGGAGGTGTTGCTACAATTTATAGCAATATTCTCTGTATTTCTCAGAGGGCAGGCTTTAAGTATAACTCGTTTGAAGTTATGGTGCTGCGTATAACATTATCTAGAGAAACACGTGTTAGTGATAAATCCCCTGTGATGTTTGTATTGGCTACTGTGTACAGGCCACCAGGGCACCACACAGAATTTATTAAAGAATTTTCTGATTTTCTATCTGAGTTAGTACTGGCTGCAGATAAAGTCTTAATTGTTGGTGATTTTAATATCCATGTCGATAATGAAAAAGATGCATTAGGATCAGCATTCATAGACATTCTGAACTCTATTGGGGTTAGACAACATGTTTCAGGACCTACTCATTGTCGAAATCATACTCTAGATTTAATACTGTCACATGGAATTGATGTTAGTGGTGTTGAAATTCTGCAGCAAAGCGATGATATCTCAGATCATTATCTAGTCTTGTGTAAACTCCATATAGCTAAAACTGTAAATTCTACTCCTTGTTACAAGTATGGTAGAATCATCACTTCTACCACAAAAAACTGCTTTGTAAGTAATCTTCCTGATTTATCTCAATTCCTCAGCATATCCAGCAGCGCAGAAAAACTTGATGATGTAACAGAAACTATGGACTCTCTCTTTTCTAGCACTTTAGATACAGTTGCTCCTTTACGCTTAAGGAAGATCAAAGAAAACAGTTTGACTCCGTGGTATAATGAGCACACTCGCACCCTAAAGAGAGCAGCCCGGAAAATGGAGCGCAGCTGGAGGAAAACAAAACTAGAGGTATTTCGTATAGCTTGGCGGGAAAGTACCCTATCCTACAGAAAAGCATTAAAAACGGCTAGATCTGATTACTTTTCATCTCTTCTAGAAGAAAACAAACATAACCCCCGGTATTTATTCAATACAGTCACTAATTTAACGAAAAATAAAGCATCAACAGGTGTTGGAATTTCCCAAGAGCACAGCTGTAATGACTTTATGAACTACTTTACTTCCAAGATCGATACTATTAGAGATAAAATTGTAACCATGCAGCCGTCAGCTACAGTATCGCATCAGATAGTGCACTATAGATCCCCTGAGGAACAATTCCACTCATTCTCTATTATAGGAGAGGAAGAATTGTATAAACTTGTTAAATCATCTAAACCAACAACATGTATGTTAGACCCTATTCCATCTAAACTACTAAAAGAGCTGCTTCCAGAAGTCATAGATCCTCTTTTGGCTATTATTAATTCATCATTGTCATTAGGATATGTCCCCAAAACCTTCAAATTGGCTGTTATTAAGCCTCTTATTAAAAAACCACAACTTGACCCCAAAGATCTAGTTAATTACAGACCGATCTCAAATCTCCCTTTTCTGTCAAAGATACTAGAAAAGGTAGTATTCTCACAATTATATTCCTTCTTAGAGAAAAATGGTATCTGTGAGGATTTCCAGTCAGGATTTAGACCGTATCATAGTACTGAGACTGCTCTCATTAGAGTTACAAATGACCTGCTTCTATCATCTGATCATGGTTGTATCTCTTTATTAGTTCTACTGGATCTTAGCGCTGCGTTCGACACTATCGACCACAACATTCTTTCTATAGACTAGAAAACTTAGTTGGCATTAGTGGAAGTGCCTTAGCATGGTTCAAATCGTACTTATCTGACCGCCATCAGTTCGTAGCAGTAAATGAAGAGGTATCATATCGATCACAAGTGCAGTATGGAGTACCTCAAGGCTCAGTACTAGGGCCGTTACTTTTCACGCTTTACATGTTACCCTTGGGAGATATTATCAGGAGACATGGTGTTAGCTTTCACTGTTATGCTGATGATACTGAGCTCTATATTTCTTCACGGCCCGGTGAAACACACCAAATTGAGAAACTAACGGAATGTATAGTCGATATAAAAAACTGGATGACAAGTAACTTCTTACTGCTAAATTCTGAAAAAACAGAGGTGTTAATTATCGGACCTAAAAACCCCACATGTAATAACCTAGAACACTATCTAACACTTGACGGCTGCTCTGTCAATTCTTCTTCATCAGTTAGGAACCTAGGTGTGCTGTTTGATAGCAATCTTTCATTTGAAAGCCATGTTTCTAGTATCTGTAAAACTGCGTTTTTCCATCTCAAAAACATATCTAAATTGCGACCTATGCTCTCAACGTCAAATGCAGAAATGCTAATTCATGCATTTATGACCTCAAGGTTAGACTATTGTAATGCTTTACTGGGTGGTTGTTCTGCACGCTTGATCAATAAACTACAGTTGGTCCAAAATGCAGCAGCTAGAGTCCTTACTAGAACCAGGAAGTATGACCATATTAGCCCGGTTCTGTCAACACTGCACTGGCTCCCTATCAAACATCGGATAGATTTTAAAATCTTGTTAATTACTTATAAAGCCCTGAATGGCTTAGCTCCTCAGTACTTGAGCGAGCTCTTATCACATTATAGTCCTCCACGTCTGCTGCGTTCTCAAAACTCTGGCCATTTGATAATACCTAGAATATCAAAATCGACTGCGGGCGGCAGATCCTTTTCCTATTTAGCGCCCAAACTCTGAAACAATCTACCTAACACTGTTCGGGAGGCAGACACACTCTGTCAGTTTAAATCTAGATTAAAGACACATTTCTTTAACCTGGCTTACACATAACACACTAATACACTTGTATTATTCAAATCCGTTAAAGGATTGTTAGGCTGCATTAATTAGATCAACCGGAACCGGGAACACTCCTCATAACACACGATGTACTCCTTACATCGTAAGAAGAATGGCATCTACGCTAATATTTGTCTGTTTCTTTATTATTCTGTTTCTCAGTCCGTGTCCGGATCAGATGGCGCCGGGAGATGATGTCTGCGACCCTGACCGTCGGCGGAGGCCGGACACCTGGATGAGCCCCGGGGACATATCCCCAGTGAAGACCTCGACTTAAATACAATAAAACTTAAAATTAAACAAAATAACTATAATATAATAAAATACCTAACTACATAATACTATTATTGTTAGAAATTGCAACAATATAAAAATAGAGATATAATACATTTATACATTTAAAATTTAATTAAAACAATAAGTAAAAAAATAAATAATAATATCCTGGCCAGAGGAGAACTGGCCCCCCGACTGAGCCTGGTTTCTCCCAAGGTTTTTTTTCTCCATTCTGTCACAGAGGGAGTTTTGGTTCCTTGCCGCTGTTGCCTCTGGCTTGCTCAGTTGGGGACACTTAATTTCTAACGATTATCGTCGATTTGATTTTATAGATACTATTTAAACTAAACTGAGCTAGACAATGACATCTCTGAATTCAATAATGAAATGCCTTTAACTAAAAATTGAGTGTTTAATCTTATTATTATACATTACTGACACTCTATCCTCCAATTTGATACTGTTAAGTGCTTTGACACAATCTGTATTGTTAAAAGTGCTATATAAATAAAGGTGACTTGACTTGACACACCGTGAACGCACACCCGGAGCAGTGGGCAGCCATTTATGCTGCGGCGCCCGGGGAACAGTTGGGGGTTCGGTGCCTTGCTCAAGGGCACCTCAGTCGTGGTATTGAAGGTGGAAGAGAGCGCTGTACATTCACTCCCCACACCTACAATTCCTGCTGGACCTGAGACCTGAGACCTTTGGGTTACGAGTCCGACTCTCTAACCATTAGGCCACGACTTCCCCCCTAAACAACAAAATAAACAAAGTGCAGATGTAAGTATAAGAGATTTATTCATCATAAGAGACTAAGTATATGAGATTTATTCACAGTGTAGACGGCTCCACTGATTATAACCGGAGTAAGTGATGATGTTCTTTGATAATGTAGATGTTCTGTGCTCGTTTTCTGTAGCTGCTGTTTGAATAACTGAGGAAATGTAAGCATTATAATTAGTAACTTACAATGTTTTTATTAAATTGTTATCATGTTAAATACAAATTCAGTTATATTAAAAATATTTTATGACATGACATCCATATGCTACTTGACTAAAAAGATATAATGTGTAGATTACACTAACATTAGGCTGCTTTTAGCCGTACCATGGAGTTGGTTCATCACAGTTACATCACGGGAATAAAATTACAATTTTAAATATATTCAAATAGAAAATGATTTAAAATTGTAATGATATTTAACACCATTTCTGTTTTTGATCACATAAATACAGGCTTGATCAGCACGAGACATCTTTCAAAAATATTTCGACAGTAGTGTACATATGTATCTTTCTGTTTAACTAGCACAAATTAATTTTAAAATTATGATTAAAATGGAGAAGACTAAGATTCTTAGACTCACTGGATATGTTTATTGTTTATTTCATGTGTCAGGTAAGAGGCAGAGGCAGACAGAAAAGTTAATGATAGCAAAAAAAAAAAAAAGAAAATAGAAGACTTATTTTAACAATGTAGGTCTGCTCTGTCATGCTTATTCAGAATGATGATTTGTGTACTAAATTATAAGCGACATCACAAAAATCAGAATAGAAAGACTTGAAATATTGTAATGTGTTAATATGTAGTGAAGCAAACTTTAACTGAAGGGTGCTCAATAAGTAATCCTTAACATTACCTGTAAAGGTGACCAGGGTGTATACTGTAAATACACAATATAGGCACTTGAAAAAAAGATGAGTCAGACTCTCATGGTGGTTGAGGAAGAGAACGCTTGATGAATGTGGCAGTACCTGCTTTACATCTCATTAGAGACCTAGTAGAGGAAACAGCAGTCAGATCCCAGGGCAGAGGAGAAGTATGAAGTTTAACACAGTTTTGAGTGTTGCTGGATCCATACTTCTCAACATAGCAGGTAAGTCTAGAAAATTAAGTATAGATTTACTAATGTTTAAATGATTAATAATGACAAATCAATGTAATTCCTGTTGCTAAGAAACTTTGTAACTCAAACACACTGATACCTGAAATGGCAATTAGTGCATAAAGTTGTTTTGAAATTGGATTTCAAATATTTAAAATTGTATGTCGACTTGTAACGAAATTGTTCAAAAATACATAACATACCTGTACACACCTCCTGTGTGAAAACTTTCCTGGCAATAAAGCTCTTCTGATTCTGATTATACTTCTATTTTACTATTAAAAGTATAATAATAGCAATTATTTGGGTTTCAATAATAATTTAATACTAAATATTCCATTTAAATATTTCATAAATAAAGGTTCCAAAAGGGGGTTTCACTGTGATGCCTCAGAAGGACCATTTTTTGGTTCCCCAAATTATCTTTCAGTGAACAGTTTTTAATGTTTTTTTTTTTTTAAATGTGAAGAATATTTTAATAATTCAAACCTTTTCTACCATATAACCTTTTGTGCAAAGTAAAGTTTCCATGGATGTTAAAGGTTCTTCATGGAACAATAGGTGTCAATAAAGAACCTTTATTTAAGAATGTAGCTTGATTGTTCAATCTTAAAAATAAAAAAAAATTCCAAAACGGTGTTTTCAAAGCAATGCCATAGAAGGACCAATCTGGGTTTCCCAAAGAACCTTTCAATGCACAGTACTTAAAAGAACCATTTTTGAGTAACATTTTAATAATCTAAAGAACATTTTCCACTCCTTTTGTGAAATGAAAATTTTCCTGGGATGTTAAAGGTTCTTCATGGAACCACAAATGCCAATAAACCTTTATTTTTTATATGGGTATAAGTCAAATCTATGAAATATGATAGTATTAAAGCATAATAACTTTTAATACAGATAAGTTAAAGTCCAAGTATGTCACTAGGGTAAATAAAAAAAATCCTGAAAGTGGCTGTAACCCCTGTTTAACACCAGCTGCACACGTAAGCAGTGAGTACAGGGTGTATGTTTAAAGTTAACAGGAATACTGTATGCACACTGTTCACGCAAGCATAGTGTTACATAGCAGGAGAAATTGGTGTAGAAACAATTTTCACTCAGAAATTGCTAGTAAATTAATTACAAAGAATCAGCAAGTAACACATTGAATTAAACATTAAATTTTGAAGTAGAAAGACTGAAATAATTTTTTTATATATTTGTTCTTATTTAGAACTAAATAAAAAAAAAAAAAAAAAAAAAAAAAAAAAAATCGCTGTGTTTTCTGTACAGAGATGCTGTCAGTATAAAAAGCACTGCTGCTGTAGTTACACTGCTACTTCACACGCTGTGAAACAGGCCTAAATAAGCTCACATTACCAACAGGTTCAGCTTCTCATTTCATGACAAGACAATTAAATCATTTAACAACCTGGCTACAATTCCTACATGCCATAATTCATGTGAAAGTATTATCTTGATTCATGCCAATGGTATGTGCCAACACTTACGTAAAAGGTGACAGAGTAAGGTTGCATGTTACACAAATCAGTTCATCAACTCTATTCATGTTCTTCTAATTGTTTGGTCTCTGTCTTTCAGGTTCTCTCTGCCAGTTAGATGGTAAGTTGTCATAGACTTAACAACCATAAAACTATCATTCCACATATCTTGTGTGTATATTATAATTTTAATTAGGAATCGTCTTTCCTCTCATCAGTGTGTGGTCAAGCCCCTCTTAACAACAAGATTGTTGGAGGGCAGGATGCAACGGCAGGGTCTTGGCCGTGGCAAGTCAGCCTTCGTATCACCTGTGATGGGGGTCAGTGTTTGTGTGGTGGGAGTCTAATCAATAAAGACTGGGTTTTATCGGCAGCTCACTGCTTCCAGGGGTATGAAGTTTAAAACTTAAACTCAAGACACTATTATAAACTGATAATAGTGGAATTAAAACTGATTTTCCCTATGCACAGCTTCCTGGGTACCGTTCGGATCTACCTGGGACGTCAGAGCCAGTTGGGCCCAAACCCTAATGAAGCTATCAGGACAGCAAGGAGAGTCATCAACCATCCTGACTATTACGGTCTTACCCATGACAACGACATTGCACTGCTCCAGCTCTCTTCTTCTGTGACTTTCACTGATTACATTAGGCCAGTCTGTCTGGCGGCTGCTGGTAGTAAATTTGCTGCAGGTACAGACAACTGGGTCACTGGATGGGGAACGCTTCAGTCTGGAGGTGAGTGAAGATTTGCTTGCAAAACAACAATACTATAAAGCCCAACAATTTACCATAAATGGCCATTAAAAGCCATCAAAATTATCCTCTGATCTGTGTCACAGGTGCATCTCCTAACATACTGCAGGAGGTGATGATACCAGTTGTGAGCAACAGTGACTGTGATGATGCTTATGACTTTCTTAAAATCACAAGCAATATGATTTGTGCTGGATTGTTAAATGAAGGAGGAAAAGATTCATGTCAGGTAAGACAGTCATTTTTTTTAAACTTTATTTAATTTACAAATTTACAAAAGACTAATTAACAGTTTTTGGGGCACTTGCACACTTTGCAAAAATAGCCCAATTTTGCAGGAAAACCTTGCAATCTAGATTCATAGCCACAAGCACTCTCAAACGCACTGACCAATCCGACACGTCCGCACTACAACCGTGTTACACTGACTTGAAATTACCGCAGGATTTATTTGACCAGTGAAATCAGCCATATGCCAGGGTTTGTGCTTAGATAGTTTGGCGGAAAATATCATCTACTATACCTGACCTGCAGAATTCGGAGTTGCATCTGTCACGGTGCACACACACGAGGGAAGCGAGGAGACGAGGATAAACTCAAAACATAGTCTTTAATCCAAAACAGACAAGTCAGGGCAATACAAGGCAGGACAGACTCACAGGAACACCGGGAGTAACGAGTAGACCAGACCACAACTAACTGAACAGGCAGGAACTAATATACACAGGATAATTAACTACACACATCTGAATGAAATCATAAACAATCAAACTTGACAAGGACAGGAACAGGAAGGACCAAATAAGGGCATGGAGGGGGGAAACACACAAGACAGGACAGACATGACTGTGACAGCATCATATTTTCAAACTTGAATTTGAATTTGACCTCCTCTCATATCAATAACCAGACGTCCACAGTCCATGCTGACAACATTTACGCA
The DNA here is from genome assembly GCA_039654775.1 of Spinibarbus caldwelli. NCBI lineage: Eukaryota > Metazoa > Chordata > Actinopteri > Cypriniformes > Cyprinidae > Spinibarbus > Spinibarbus caldwelli. The sequence goes on along the minus strand of CM077219.1, from coordinate 14,319,171 downwards.
GAACTATTACGCGTTCTGTGCACGAGACCTACCACCAATATTACTATTATTAATATTAGTTTTTTCCTTGCTTTAGTCAAATCAAAACAAGGGAATGAATTAATACAATGTGACAATGATTTAATAAAACAAGGGAATGAAGTAGTAAATCGTGGCCATGATTTAACATATATAATTTTTTTCATATGCGGGGCTCTTGCGGATCACAAGATTTTTTTAACATGTTGGTCAGCATGACTTTGACATATTTAATCAGCATTTTGGTGATTACATTCACTGGTGATTGATTCTGCTCAGAGTTTTTTGCTCATCTCAAACAAGCCCAATAATATTAGTCAGATTTAACAGTCATTAACGGTATATTTTCAGATATATAATGACAAGTGTTTATAAATGCAGGGAGACTCTGGAGGTCCATTGGTTACTAGGAACGGCTCCCTGTGGATTCAGTCTGGCGTTGTGAGTTTTGGTAATGGATGTGCTGACTCCAAATATCCCGGGGTGTACGCCAGAGTCTCTCAGTACCAGGATTGGATCACCTCTACCATAGGCAGCAACCCACCTGGATTTATCGAATTTAACAACAATGGATTAAGAAGCTCACCCAGCCTCCTTTTATTTTCAGTTTCTATCACATTCTCCATCATTCCTTTCATAAGCTCCCTATATCTCTCTACATAGAGATCATTTGAATGACAGCTCTCAGGGTTATTTGATTAAAAGACAATTGTGCTGTACAAGTTTTATAATATGTGTAGAGACAGGGACGGATTATGACTTCAAAAGGCCCCCACCTTTTTTTTCACCATTCCCGTTCTTTCCCTTTTTTAGGCAGTTTTATAGAATTAAAGACTAACACATTTTTTTCTGATATAATTTTTCTTGCTACAAGTCTAATATTAGCTACACAATGAAAAATCAACAAAGAGGAAAATTTAAGGCGTATTACACACACGTCTTTAATTAACAGTCAAATATACATGTACACTATATTGCCAAAAGTATTGGGACACCTCCTTCTAATAAACAGGGTTGACTAGCCTACTTTAGTAATTCCCATGAGTACAAATCTTAATGTTTAAGCATATATTGATATTCTAGGGAACTGTGTGCTTCTAATTTTAAAGCAACAGTTTGGACAGGACCCTTTTCTATTCTAACATGACAATGCCTCTGTGTATAAGGCAAGGTTCAAAAAGAAATGATTGATTTAGTCAGTGTGGAAGAACTTGACTGGTCTGCAGAAAGCCAAGTCCTAATCCAAGCTGAACACCTCTGGTGTGACTTTAAATACAGATCTTGAGCCAAAAACTCATCACCAAACACCAATGACTTGTACATATGGGTACAGTCATTTTAGACACTTCCAAAACTGTTGCAACAGAGACAATTTTCACATACATGAATTGTGTTTCCGCCTTTGTTGTCACAGTTTTGGAAGTGCCTTTTCTGTTCTAAAGAAGGGGGTGTCCCAATACTTTTGTCCATATAGTGTATGTACAAGTCATTGGTGTTTGGTGATGAGTTTTTGACTCAAGGTCTGCATTTAAAGTCACACCTTCCACACTGACTGAATCAATAATTTCTTGTTGAACCTTGCCTTATACACAGAGGCATTGTCATGTTAGAATAGAAAAGGGTCCTGTCCAAACTGTTGCTATAAAATTAGAAGCACACAATTCCCTAGAATATAATTATATGCCTCAACATTAAGATTTGTACTCATGAAAATTACTAAAGTAGTCAAACCTGTTCATTAGAAGGGGATGTCCCAATACTTTTGGCAATATAGTGTGTTTAATGCATCACATCAATAAAAAATGATTTGATAATGTCAAAGTTTTGGGCATGAAAAGAGCACCAAACAGTTCGTCCTTAGCTACCAAAATCTGATTGGACCATTTTAAAAAAGAATATACACATTACTTAAATGGTTATATAGCCTACTTTTTTTATTTGAAGGAGGTATTTTGTAGAAATTCAAACAACTGTATTAAGTGTGTAACTTTTGACAGTTAAAAAATTTAAATCTTAACCAGACTCTATCGTCATTTTTTCCCATTTAGAATAATCAATTTAGGTAACAGAAAAAAAGTGATGGTGGGCAAAGAATTTCCAACTGTTCTTTCTTTCTTTCTTTCTGGCATGCATTATTTTAACTACAACCCAGGGAAGATGGACAGTTACAATAATAATTGTATGTACACGTGCAAATTAATATATGCAAATTTGTCTATATTTGTGCACTGGAAGCTTCTTCTCTCACCAAAACATTTTCCTTGTGTAAGCAAACATACATAAATCTCTTTCTCATTCTGCTAAATAGTACTTTTTCTTATACCCTTCACACAAAGAAAGAAGCTCAAAGAGTGATTCAAAGAAATATGATTTGAAACAGGATGGAACAATGGTTCTATAAGAGGTTTGGAGGCATTTATATTCACAGGGCCCAACAGTAACAGGAGTGCCAGGGAGCCCTCATAGATAAAAAGCCTTGTCTAAGAGGCCTTGTATAGGCTATGGGACACATATATTCCAGCATAAATAAACATTCATTTTCATTGTTCTTGGGTCTTCTGTACCAAACTGGATGGCACAACCTTTAAGCTCAGGCCTCTCAGGCCATCCCTGTGTAGAGATTAGGTATACCTATCTCAATTGTTATATTGTCATTCAATCTTTATCTTTTTAAAAATGTACTATTCTTGCAAAGCTACTCTTATTATTGAGTTTTTACGTTATAATATTGCACACTAATGAAGTTCAGCAAACTTGGTCTCAGAATGTTTACATGGTGAGGGTGGGGGATGGATGTTTGCAGTAGCCCCTCACTGCAGAACAAAGATCCAGGGGGCGGGGTTGGATCCACATCTAGGGGGTGGAGATGGGTGGGTTTAGGGATCAGGGTGTGGAGACGGGTAGGTTTAGGTATATGTAAGGTAGGAGGAGTTGGATCTGGATCCAACCTCACCCCCTGGATCTTGTGTTCTGCAGTGAGGACCATCTTGATATTTGGCCTAAATATGAGACATAAAAGATGTTTGCAATTATAATGCATAGCTAATTATTGTCCTCACTTTTGGTCAGAACTGATATTTTGTGAGATCATTGAATTTTTGTTAGTTGCATTTCTTTGCAAATGCACTGCAGCCAGTTTTGTATTAAAGTTTTACATTATTTACAACAACAATTAATCTCAGGGTCTGAATTGCTGTAATTAAAGCATATGTGTTTTCCATTGTGGTTAGAGATATTGGTTACTGAAAATGTAATTATATTAAATTAGTTACTATGTTGTAGTAAACAGAATAAATACAGAAAAAAAAGAAATTGTCTTAGACTACACTTTCTTTCTCCATATACCATCAAATTTATGGAAGTCAATTTCCACCATGGGTAACGCATAATTAGGCTTTATATTTCTCAGTGTGACTCAAATAATTAATGAATAATCAAATAATTTATCTTATTCATGTCTTTTACAACAATAGAAAAGAAAGATCAATTATGTAAACTTTTATTATTATTATATTATTATATCTAAATATTATATTACATACACTGTTACTGCACTTGCATGGTTTTGATTAACCATATAAACCTTACAATCATGTTAAAATGTGAGTATCAAATGTTGTACATCAAACCTTTGAGGCATGTTTATTTGTTCATCTCTAAATCATTATTGTATTACTTTGCATTATGTTTTGACCCTCACAATAAAAACTACAGAGTTTTAATCATAAAATTGCATATTTTTGCTCAGTTTAGGCCTTTGAATAAAACGGCTGTTTTTTTCTAATCAAGTTGAACTCCATATTCTCCTGGGTCATATAAGCCATAAAAGCCTGATATAGCAAATATGATACTCAAAAAAAATTAATTTTAGATATTGTCTAAAGTTAAAAAACTATTAGATTTATTTATATATAAATATGTAAACATTTATAAACACACACACATTTCTAATGCATTATATATATATATATATATATATATATATATATATATATATATATATTCTCTCTCCTTTTTCTTTTCAAATTAGAAGCATTAGAGAAGTATGTAGACATCAAAGATGAGCAGGGTGTGTACTAAAAACAATGACAATGGCTAGAAGAAAGAACACTGTGTGTCAGAGGTAAACTAAACAGTGTCCTACTGAATGTGGCAACACTTGCTTTACTCATCATTAGTCATTTCTCAGTAAAGGAAACAGCAAACATTACACAGAAAATAGTATAAGGACGATGTTGCGTCAAGCTGTGTGTTTTGCAGGAGCCATACTTCTTAACATAGCAGGTAAGATCTGATATGACACCACAACACATAATAGGCAAGACCTTGTCTAATTACTTTCTTTTAACCTTGTAATAAAATACAATAAAGTTATATTTTGGTTTAGATTATGTAGGTCTATTCGCCAAAAGATGAGGTAACACCATTAGATTAATTAACTTTTATTATTTTCTTTGCAACACCTAAAATTAATACCTGAAATTAATGTTACTTCTCTGTTAAAAACTTAGAATAGTAAAGAGCAATATCATTTATTTAAAGTAAATTGAATTAGTTATGAACGGTTAGGATTATTTTTCTTAGCTTGACTATATTAATATAAATTATTAAACTCCAGCATAATTATTTCTGATAATAAAAAAAAACTTTTGAAAATAATAACAATGCTACAATTAAATTGGATGTTAGCTTTTTTTTTTTTTTTTTTTTTTTTTTTTTTTTTATAAAATAACAGCATTTACAAGGTGTTTATGAGTCTATAATCACAAAAACACAATTTTTCATGTACAGATATTCTTTCTATGTTGTAAAAACTCAAGTGATCTCAACATTGTCACCGGTAGGTCTATATTCTTAAAGGAAGATGGATAATGTTCAGAACTGTACAAATAAATAAATCATTTGTTTTTTTGACAGTGTACTCACCTCATGTCATTGCAAACCTGTATATCTTTTTATGTGGAAAACAAAAAGGTGAATTTGTGAAGAATATTCTGGCCAGTCTTATTATAATGCAAGTGAAAGAAGTTTGGATCTAACAAGTTATAAAAAAAGGCTCCATAAAGGATTTTTAAAAAAGATCTTGAAAATATTGATTGAATATCTTGATTTTATGAAAATCTTGAAATCCGCCCTCGCTCTTCTTTAAGCATTCATGAAAGTTCATGATAAGGGTAGCGATTCAGAGTGACTAGCGCATAATTCCAAATATCACCATACAGTCATACAGTTTGAAATAACATTAAGAGTAAGAGATTTTTGGGTAAACCGCTGCATCAAAAAAGACTCAGCTCATCACCCATCCCAGCTATAGCACAACTACCCAAAACAATGACATAGAACTGCTGCAGCTCTCCTCTTCTGTGACGTTCACTGATTATATTAGACCAGTTTGTCTGGCGGCTGCTGGTAGTGTATTTGGTTGAGCTACTAAGAGTTGGATAACTGGATGGGGCAAACTCAATTCTGCAGGTGAGTTCAATCAAACACATCTATGATTCAAAATTTGTATTGTGTCTCCAGAAAATGACTTAACTTTTTCCACCATGCCATTTCTGTTAAAGACACCCAGATTCCGAACATACTGCAGGAGGTGCAGATACCGACTGTAAACAACAGTGTTTGTAATAAGGCCTATGGTGGAATCATTACGAGCAACATGCTGTGTGCTGGACTAGATGAGGGTGGAAAAGATTCATGTCAGGTATGATATCACTTACTACAACTTTTCACACTGGCCTATCTCTGGGATACCGTCTTTGTAAACCCTGCTTTTATCCCTGGGTAAAGGGAGAAAACCAAAAAAAAAATAAAAATAAAAATAAAAAAAAAAAACCCCCAAAAAAAACAAAAAACCTTGTACTCAGACAAATGAAACTACATTTTTGTATCTTACATGTACTAAGCTACTGAGCTATGCTTTGATGCAAGCTCCCAACTTTTCTTTTTATTTATTTATTTTTATCAAATTGTGCTTTTTACCTTGCCATCACTTATTTTGCAATAAAGCAATCAAGATGTTTTTAACATTTCAAAACACATTCTCATGTTAGGTAAATTAAATTTTCACATGTGACCAACAATTCCTCAACATATGTAAAATATCATAATCAAATATTATCAAAATATTCGCCTGAAGGAGGTGACAGACCTGACACATCTGACGGTGGTGACCAAAATTGGAATTTGTAGTTATTTTAACTATCAAATACACTGAAGCAATCAATTACTGTATTCAAACAAACACAACAAACAGTATGTTATTGTTTATAAAGCTTTTATTCAAGATTCACATTTAAGTATGTTGATATATCATTCAAACACAAATGATCTATTTTCTCTCATCTCAGAACAGTTTGTCTGCTTTAAAGAGCTTAACAAATGATCCAAAAATTATCAGAAGACATATGATTAGAATACAAACGAACTGTATTATGCACTCTAAGAAAAGATGATGCTATATAGCACTAAAAGCAGTCCGTTGGCTCGTAATCATATAGGGGAACCACTTTTAGTGCTATTTAGCACCTATTTTTACAGGTGCTATATAGCACCTTTGTCAAATGGTGCTATGTAGAACCATAAGAGGTGCCATATAGTACTTCTTCTCAAAAATGATGCTCAACAGTGGTTTTTTTTGGCTTTTAATCACAGGGACACCTCGTTTAGTACTATATGGCACATGAGAAGCTTTATAGCACATTTCTCAAATTGTGTTATACCGAACCATTAGAGGTGCCATATATGCAGTACCGTTTCTAGGCATAGGCAAGCTAGTCGGTCGCCTAGAGCGCCACCAGCTGGAGGTTTGCTGGATACATTACGTAAAGTCGTCTAGGTTAGACTAGCTCACGTGCGAGTGCGTTCTTTCACTGCATGATTCAGTACTACAATGCATGAAGAATGATCAGAAAATCTTGGCGCGTCCAAGATGGCGCCGTGGAAACTCGTGGTTTTCTAAGCTGAGAAACAAATTGGGTATTTCTCACAAATGAATATACAAACTCCATAAAGTTGCTAACTACTATATCGATAAGTTGCTGATAGTTGCCGAATTTGATTAAATATTGACTTTGGAGTAGCGCAACAACGCAATATTGAATTACAAAATCACCACCAGTTTCACTGCACAAGTCAGGAAAATGGCTGAGGACTTTGGCGCAGAGATGGAGGTCGACACTATAAAGGAGAAGAGAAGTTTTAAAGATACTCACTCATATGCATGTAAAGTAAAAAGCAGAGGAAGCTGTGATTCTTGCCCAAACACACCAAGCAAAAATCAGCCTCCCAAAAGGCAAAAAAATGTCGTTGACTTCTCTGCCAAACAAAGTGAACTTTCTTTGAGTGATGTGCAGGAGAATATCATCCGAATTCTCTCTGAGAAAATCAACGAGCGATCTGACCAGCTTGAAAGAATGGTTAAAGAGAATTCTTCCAACATTGAAGCTTTGGGCAAATCTCTTACCTCAATGCATGACGATGTAATGGTTCTGCAGAAAGAAAACGAAATGCTAAAAAATGCGAATGCTCTCCTGGGAAAAAAAGGTCAAGGAGGTGAACACCAAAATTCATGACCAGGAACGTTACAGCCACAGATGGTGCCTGCGTTTGTATGGACTGTCCGAACAAACTAATGAAAATGGGAAAATGAGAGTCATGGAAGTCTGCAAAGTGGTGGTTTCGGACACAGACAAACGGATGTAGCAGACGGTCTGGATGTGGCACACCGACTGGGCAGTCTTAAACCTTTGGATGATGGCAGAAGAGTGAAACTAAGACCGGTGATCATGCGATTCATTTCCCGTACAGCCAGAGATTTAATCTGGAAAAACTTAAAAAACAACGAGTATCTGACCACCAAGGGGCTGCGGTTTAAGGAGGACTTAACTGCTTTTGACAGAGAAGCACGGAATCGTCTTTGGCCGACTGTGGAGAGAGCAAGGAAAGAGGGCAAAAATGCGTACTTCAGCAGAGCAAGGGCTTTCGTTGAGGGTAAAGAGATTCGTCCTGGAGGGGACAGCGGTCCTACGTGGACTTGATCGTCTTGTTGAGGTCTGCAGTTGGCGGTGTCTTGTGGGGTGGGTTGATCTTTCTTTGGGAAGGAAAAAGGAGGGGAGGTGTGTGCTTCTGAGTTCTAAATCTGGTGGTTATAGGTACTGGATGCACTTTAAGTGATTTTTTCTCTCAATGTTTGCAACTGTGAAAACTTTTGGTTATCATTTGTGAGAATCCCGTTATGTGAAAGTTTAAAATTTAGGTTTTAATTACTCTTGTGGGTCTTTAAGTAATCTTTTGACTATTATGTCTCTTTCTTTTTTTCTATCAGTGCCAGAGGTATTCGTGATATCTTGAAGAGAAAAGCTTTATTTTTGTATTGCAAAGAGAAATGTGTAGATTTTTGTTTAATCCAGGAAACGCATGCATGTTCTTCAGATGCTGTATTTTGGATGAATCAGTGGGGAAAGCAGATTTGGTTGTCATTTGGCAGCAACCGCTCAGCGGGAGTCGCTATTTTACAAGATAAATTTTCAGGGCAAATTTTAAACTAGGAAAAAGATGATTGTGGTAGATGAATATTACTTGTGTTAGATAAGGATAACGAACAATTTGTCTTAGTCAATTGTTATGCCACTAATAACAAAGTGAACAACGATATACTTTTTTCAAATATTGAATCTAGGATTCAATATTTCATTTCCCTATATCCTTCAGCCAAAGTTATTTGGGGAGGAGATTTCAATACTGTGTTTAATGAAACCATTGATAGATGGCCTCCTAAAACTAGACCGGGCCCTTCTAGTGAACTGGATAATGTGTGTTTAAGATTGGGTCTTACTGATGTGTGGCAATGTAAGAATCCAGGCAGGGAAGAATATACATGGAGTAATAAGGACTCACCTCTTCATTCTCGTATCGACTATTGGTTAGTGTCTAGTGATTTAACTAATAATGTGACCTCTGTATTGATAGAACCTTGCATAATGACAGATCATAAAGGAATATTTATAAAAATAAATATGGTACAAGATAAATCAGTCAAAAAACATAACTATTGGAAATTAAATAACAAATTGCTTGAAAATGAATGTTTAAAGGAAGAAATTAAAGGTATTATTGTAAAATATAGAACAATTGCAGATTTAGAAAAATCATATGGAAAATATTGGGAATTAATGAAGTTTGATATTAGGACAGCATTTATTAAACAAGGAAAATTGGAAACAAAAACTAAAAAAATTAAAGAAAAATCAATTATTGAGGATATTTTTAATTTGTGTAAAAAGAAAAAGGAAGCTTTGACTGATTGTGAATTACAATATTTTTTTGGCCTTGAAAAAAGAAACCGTGATTTTGACTCAGTCTCAAAATGAATGATTAACAATAATTTAGTAGACAATTCCTCAGTTATTTCAAAATATGTTGCTCAGTTTTTTAGTAATTTGTATTCTCCCATATCAGCTTCTTCCAACATTGATACTTTTTTAAATAGTTTGATCAGTGATACCAAAAAAAAAATAGACCAGAACTTTCAAAATATTTGTGATAAAGAAATAGACATTGAAGAGTTGAGAGAGTGCATTAACTTATTAAAGAATAACAAATCTCCAGGCAATGGCGGGCTAACCGGTGATTTTTATAAGACTTTTTCCAAAGAACTTTCTCCCTTTTTATTATTAGTGTTTGTAGAAGCTTTGCCTGTTTCATTAAAACAAGGAGTTATAACACTGATTCCCAAACCTAATAAAGACAAGTTATTCATTGAAACTTGGAGGCCTAGTAGTTTGCTAAATAATGACAGTAAATTGTTTGCAATGATTTTTGCTAGAAGACTGAAGCAAGGTTTAGACAAAATAATTGATATAGAACAATCTGGGTTTATGCAAGGCCGTCATATCAGGAATAATATTAGACTAGTCTTAGATATGTTTGATTATAATCATTTTTTTGAGGATGATAATTTTATTTTATTTATTGATTTCTATAAAGCATTTGATATGGTGATTCATAGTTTTATTTTCAAAGTTATTAAATTCTTTGGTTTTGGAGATATGTTTTTGAAAGTAGTTAAAACATTATATAGTGGGTGTAATAGTTCTGTCAAACTTGCTCATGGTACCTCACAAAGATTTGATATTCATCGTGGCATTAGGCAAGTTTGCCCTTTCTCTCCTTTTTTATTTTTTGTTAGTCACTCAAGTTTTAGCATCGCATATGAAAAGGAATCAATTTAATGGTATCACAGCTTTAGGTGTACAATTTAAACTTAGCCAGTTTGCTGATGACACTGCAGTTTTTTTGAAAAATAAATTTGAAATACCGAAAATAATTAGATACATTGAGGAATTCACTGGTGTTTCAGGCCTTAAAATGAATTTAGATAAATCTGTATTATTTCCCCTCAAAGACTGCTCCGCTTCAGAAATAGAGAATATTCCAGTTAAACATAAATTAACATATTTAGGTGTAATAATTTGTAAAAATGAAAAACAAAGGAGTCAGTTAAATTTTGAACCAATTATTGAGAAAACTAAAAAGAAATTTAATTTGTGGTTAATGAGGGACATCTCAATATTTGGGAGGGTATTATTGTCAAAAGCGGAAGGTATATCTAGATCTGTTTACACGTCATTATCGTTAGATGTGCCTCCCAAGATTATTAAAGATTTAGATCAGATTCTTTATAATTTTATTTGGAGAAAAAAAACACATTATTTAAAAAAAAGAGATCATTTGTAATCCTAAAGAGCAAGGGGGACTGGAGGTCTTAGATTATAATACTCTTAATGACACTTTAAAATTAAATGGTTGATAGAGTTTATGAAGAATAGAGAAAGTCCTTGGAATGCATTTCCTAATTATATATTTAATACTCTTGGAGGCATAGACTTTTTGTTGAAATGTAATTTTTCTGTTGACAAAATTCCTGTTAAATTGGCCAGTTTTCACAGACAAGCCCTGTTAGCATGGAAATTGGTGTATAAGCACAATTTTTCACCCCATAACTATTTCATATGGAATAACAAGGACATATTATTTAAAAGCAAATCTTTATTCTATCATACTTGGTTCAAGGAAGGTATTCTTTTAGTAAGACAGTTAATTAATTCACATGGGTATTTGTTGTCTTATACTGAATTTCTTCAGAAATTTCAATTACCTGTTAAACCAAGAGAATTTGCTATTGTTTTTGACGCAATTCAAAAGAGTGTGATGTTACTTTTAAAAAACTGTATCTCAGAAGAAGTCAGCATGGTTAATCCTTGTGGAAACATTTTCATTGAAAATGCTGATGTTTTAAGACAACAATGTAGTAATAAGATTATAAGGAATGCTCTTTGTTCTTTGTCTTTACCTGCAGCAAGGTTTTTTGGTCTTCTTTATTTGGTAATATCTCTTGGGTTAAAGCATGGAAACTGCCAAATAAGTTTTGTATCAATAACAAAATTAAGGAAGTGTCTTACAAAATACTTCATAGAATTTATCCTGCTAAGAATGTTTTGGAAAGATTTAAGCTTAACATTTTGTATACCTGTGAGTTTTGTGGTCAAGAAAAAGAAACTATTTTGCATCTTTTTTTTCATTGTATTTACTCAAGATTATTTTGGAAGGATTTGGAATTCTATATTAACAGAAAATTGGAGTGTATGATAGAAATTTGTATATTTGATGTACTTTTTTATACAGAAAACGAAAATTTGAATTGTAAAGAACAACATATTATAAACTTGTTTATTTTGCTAGGAAAATTCCATATACATAAGAAGAAGTGGGCTCAATGTAAACCAAACTTTGCACATTTTATAAATGACTTTAAATTATATGTAAATCTCTTGGAACAAACAAAAAACAAAAAAGCACTGAAAACATGTAATGCTCTCTGTAATTCTCTTCCTTTTTTTTCTTCTTTTTTCTCTGGCAGCTAATGTTTATTTGATCATGTGAATATGTAATACCTCTTGTTCTTGTGGCACTGAATAAATAAAGCATTGAAAAAAAAAGTTTAAATGATTCGGTTCAGTCGCAATGACTCACTTATAAACAGTGACTTGATGCCACCTACTGGTGGTTTTAATTTCACATTTACAGTATTTTTTAATTTTTTAAATAATTTCAAATATCAGTATTCAACGTTTTATGAATCAAAACATTATTTATTCATTTGTAACTGCAGATTAAAGTATTCCATGTCCCTCAGAGCTGCATTAACAGTGGGTAAATATATCTATTCCACTTCAGATGCAGTTTCTGTGTTTCCTACATTGCAAAGATGAATTTTGTTGATACTGATTTCATCTCTTATTATCTCTTATTATACTAATTGTCTGATTAAATTGAACTAATTAAAAAAATTAAAATTTAAGTTTGAAAATTCATATATAAAAAGAAGTAAATATTAGCATTTTATTTTTAAGTTTAATATAAAATAATTATATTTGTAATTATTACTCCCTTTTTATTTTAAAATATAACAGTGTTATCACACTTTATTATTTTATTTAAAAAGAAAATATAATATTTATTTGTATAACTACAACAATTAATTATATTTATAACTCAATAAAAAAAAAAATAATAAAAATATTCTCTCCGGGCAAGTAACTTTTATACTCGGACAAGTAAATGAGAAAGGACAACCACATGAGAATGCTTAATGTCAAGCCCTGATACATATACAATATCACAATATACAGGGAGTTGTTGTTTTATACACATACAAAATAATGCAACAAGCTTGAAATATGTACATTTTTGAAGAAGAGAGAGTCCTGGTTTACATATATATACTGTAGCCCTGTAATCAGGTAACTTTTTCGCCTACGGTCTTAGGCCTACATTAGTTCTTTACTTTATTTGAAAAATCTAGTCTTTTTAACATTAATAGTGAGTGAGTGAAATTACTGAAAATTAATAATACACAATCATGTGCAAACTAAGTTGTACACTCTGAAGTACTGCAGTATCTTTCACTCTTTCACTGTCAACGGTGTACTAACATTTCTGTGAGTCCTTCAGGATTTAAAAAACAATAGAAACTGCAACTAGACCTGGAAGAAATATAGAATATTGACTTACAGTGACAGGAAGTAGTGTAAATCTGTGAAGGAATGTTCCCTGTAGGGACACTGTGTAGGGACCATGTCAGTCAGAGCACAGTTCATTCATGGAGCTCTTTTCTAACGAGTTCATGATCTGAATCAGGTGTGTTAAATAAGTGAGACATGTACAAAATGTGGGGGCAGGTTGCCAGGACTGGAATTGAGAACCGCTGCTTTAGGATACTGGATTCCAAACACAAAATACAGTGGTGTGAAAAATTGTTTGCCCCCTTCCTGATTTTTTATTTTTTTGCATGTTTGTCACACTTTAATGTTTCAGATCATCAAACAAATTTAAATATTAATCAAAGATAACACAAGTAAACACAACATGCAGTTTTTAAATGAAGTTTTTTATTATGAAGGGAAAACAAAATCCAAACCCACATGGCCCTGTGTGAAAAAGTGCTTGCCCCCTTAACCTAATAACTGGTTGGGCCACCCTTAGCAGCAACAACTGCAATCAAGCATTTGCGATAACTTTCAATGAGTCTGTTACAGCGCTGTGGAGGAATTTTGGCCCACTCATCTTTGCAGAATTGTTGTAATTCAGCCACATTGGAGGGTTTTCGAGCATGAACCGCCTTTTTAAGGTCATGCCACAGCATCTCAATAGGATTCAGGTCAGGACTTTGACTAGGCCACTCCAAAGTCTTCACTTTTTTTTCTTCAGCCATTCCAGAGGTGGACTTGCTGGTGTGTTTTGGATCATTGTCCTGCTGCAGAACCCAAGTTCGCTTCAGCTTGAGGTCATGAACAGATGGCCGGACATTGTCCTTCAGGATTTTTTGGTAAACAGCAGAATTCATGGTTCCATTTATCACAGCAGGTCTTCCAGGTCCTGAAGCAGCAAAACAGCCCCAGACCATCACACTACCACCACCATATTTTACTGTTGGTATGATGTTCTTTTTCTGAAATGCTGTGTTACTTTTACGCCAGATGTAATGGGACACACACCTTCCAAACAGGTCAACTTTTGTCTCGTCAGTCCACAGAGTATTTTCCCAAAAGTCTTGGGGATCATCAAGATGTTTTCTGGCAAAACTGAGACGAGCCTTTATGTTCTTTTTGCTCAGCAGCGGTTTTCGTCTTGAAACTCTGCCATGCAGGCCATTTTTGCCCAGTCTCTTTCTTATGGTGGAGTCATGAACACTGACCTTAACTGAAGCAAGTGAGGCAAGGATATCTGATATTGTGCATACAATTTTTCACACCACTGTATACACACAGGAGGAGTCCCAGTGCCGTCGAGATGTCCTCTCTCTCCTCTGTGATTAACTGTCCATCCAAGGAGAGCACAATGTGGTCATACTGCATGAGATGACCCTCCCTACAGCCTTTAAGCTTCATCTTAGGTGTTGGGATGGACTGGTCTGAGAAGGGATAATAGCATTTATTTGCAAGGTAAACCTTATGAGTTAAATTACTTTTAACTACTGTCATACAAATGCTCAAATACTTTTGGCCATGAACTGAAAATGAACAAAATTTCTCTTCAGTTTGATAGCATAGTTTGTGTAGACCAACAAACAAAAAACTAATATTTGCATTGAAATCATCTGAATAACAAAATGTGCAATAAGTGTAGTGCTTTGATTAGATTGTGTTTCACACACTGTAGTCAACTGTTCATGGCTCACCTCAACTTCAAACAGCAACCCCGGGTCCTCCTTGAACAGAGCAGGCAAGAGAAGAATAGCTGCTTCCAACTGTATGCCTTTAAACAAAATAACCTCATTAGATTAACATAACATGGTGGATGCTTTTACTCTTTTTTTTTTTTTACATCCATTACTGTGTGTAAGACAGATAAATGCAGGAAAGAAGACAGGTATAATCTCAGGCAGAGAGGTAGGGTTTCAGTCAGTGGCACAATGAAAACTAAGCAGTAATGATTTAATTACCTTTTTTCAGTCTGCCATCTTCACAGTCATCAATCATGCACCTGAACTTCTCCTTCAGGGGACTCCGCAAAAATTGAAGGACTCGGGGTGTCATTACAGAGAGCTGTGTGAGAATTTGTTGGTCCACATCAACATTGGTGTGGTCTCACAGATCCAAAAGGAGCTTATGTTAAGAGGAAGGCAAAGGAGGAAAGACGTATTAAAATATAGTCATAACTCATACAATTAAATAAAGAGGCAATTAACACACTACTGTACTCTACTGTGATCAGTGCCATCCTTTCTTTGAGGAGCTCTACGTTTGGTCTAAGCTTCTTCTGTTTCCTCCTTCATTACACGAGCCAAGGAGATGTGCCCCGATCAGCTGAGCAGCCAACTCAAATCGCAAGTAGCCAACAAGGTTTCCATCTTTTGCTGAGAATTCGATGCAAACTCATTATTAAGTGATAAAGATAAAACTAAAGCTCTGCTTTTTGGTGACTCTCTGAGAGCCAGTAACTGAAGTTGAGATTCTCTCATAACTCTCTCATAATTCCCTCAAATGCTGTCAATTCTCATCCTTGTAACACAACTTTGAAACCTTATAAAACACGCATGTGTCATTGAAAAACAACCTCGCTTTGATACGAGATATTATTAAGTGTTGCTTTTGATAAAACAAGCTCTTTTTCATCATTAAAAACATTTGTATCCATTGTATTGCATATGAATGATTGAACCCTTCTCTTTGGACACACTATTTTAGATGTACTGAGAAGACAATAAGAGTCATAGATTTGATATAATAATGATAAAATTTAATTGAAGGGAATAATTGTGTTAAATACATTCTATTATTAATCCATCATAACATTTATAATTTATTTATTTATTTTTTTAAACCTATTAGCAGTTACAATTACTGGACATGTTTTGTCCCATGTCTCAAGAATCAGTGAGATATTAACATTAAGTTTTCTTAATCTATGCAGGGAGACTCTGGAGGTCCAATGGTAAATAAGAAAAATTCCCAGTGGATTCAGTCTGGCATTGCGAGTTTTGGTCGAGACTGTGGACTACCCAGCTTCCCTGGCGTTTACACCAGACTGTCTCAATACCAGTCTTGGATCAGCACTCAAATAAGCAGCAATCTGCCTGGATTTGTCTCATTCACCTCCACTGAATCCAGCTCAGGCTCACCCAGTCTCCTCTTATTTTCCCTTTCGCTCACATCATCCATCATTCCTCTGATTTTCTCCTTCTTTGTATTTTCTTAAAGGAAAGTTATAATTCTCAAGTTTTTATTATGTCATTTTGGTTATGCTTTAAAATATTAGAGTATTATAGTATGCTTTAAAATATAGTACTACTAGTGTACTATTAGTATGTGTGTGTAGGCCTGTACACACACACACACACACACACACACACACAGCCATTGTCTATACATTTTATCACTGTGAACTGAAATTTTGATATAGACCCTTTGTTAAAATGAAGCAATACAAACGCACTGCAATCACTTTGAATTTAAATAAAGTTTTGCTCAATTACAATAACAGTATACAGTAATCTAATACTTTGCACTCTGTAAAAAAAGGAAAGGAGTGTAACTAATGCACACTGATGGCCTCATATGTATAATTTATATGAAACCAGAATTGATTTTCTCTTTTTCCATGTTATATCAACCAAAGAAATGATAAAAGGCTTTTGAGCTATGAGTAGTCTAATTGTTTGTACTGGTAGAGGACACCTAGCATGGTTTCGCCTGGAGTTTACACACTGCAAAATTTAGTTAAGTTTGCCATCTAGTGCTGGCTCAAACTCATTCACCAACCGTGAGGAATTTTTGCTATGGTACTTCTGATAAGAATCAAAGTTTCAGCTTTCAAATTCTGCCCATGTTATCACAATATTCAAACAAAAGAGTTTGGAAACAAGTCGATAATATTGCCAAATACGTGAAAAAGAAACCGAAAACTAACAAATTTATACACACACATACTGTATATTGTCCCAAAAGCATACAGTTCTTTGAATTTGATGTTATGTGACAACATGCCTCAGTACATCTATATGAATACATTGTATTTAAAACCACTTAAAACCATTGATAATGTCTGTTTACGTGCCTTGTTTTTGCAATTTTTATTTCTGTTCTAGTTTTGCCCAACTACAATCTTTTGTTAGTGAGTTGGAACGGTTGGAACAGGGCCCCATTCTTCATACATGACTCTGCAGGACAGTGGTCCTCCAGGACTGAGTTTGAACACCCTTGGCTATGTGTGTAACACATACACACACACACACACACGCACACACACACACACACACACGTTTGTTTCTGTGAATTGTGGGGACTTTGCATAGACTTCTATTGTTTTTATGCTGACTAAACGATATTTTTTATCCCCTAACCCTAAACCTACCCCTTACAGAAAACCTGTTTGCATTGTTACACTTTCAGATAAACATCATTTACCATTTTTAATTAATTTTTTTTTTTGTTGGTTATATGTTGGTTTTTATGTTTTACTGGGACTTTCTGTGTGTGCGTCAGAAGTTTTGAATCTTTAAGATCTTTGTAATGTTTTTGAATGTTTGGAGAACTGTTTTTGTGTATCTTCTAAATGTTTTTGTAAACTTTTTTGAACTTTGCATTCATCAGAGAATCTTGAAAAAAAAAAGTATCACGGTTTACACAAAAATATTGAGACAGTATGAAGAGAGAGACAGAACATTCCCCAAGTCAGGTCCTTCTTTTGTATTTATTCTGTTTAGACATTGTGATGACAACATGTTTACTGATTACAGATAATTACGTTTTCAACAACCACCATCCCTGATCACATTGCACAGCTTCAGACCCTATACTGGATATGCATATTGATTATCAGTAATATACAAATAATTGTTATAAAAAAAATCAATATCGGCTAATCATCCTAAATTTTGCAACATCCTGAATCTCACAGGGTACAAGCATGCTGAACTTCATTAGTCTATGCTTTTATAATGTCAGTAACAGCAGCTTTCAAGAATAGTACTTTTTTTTTTTAAAGAATAAATGGCAAAAATAACAATATAACTGCGCTTGTCACATATTTATGAGCAAGTACAGCACAACTGTTCTCTTCTTCATGAACCCTGAGATATACTGTTCAAACAATCTTTAGGAAGAGATATAGAGGGAGACAGTGAAAGGAATGATGGAGAATGTGAGAGAAATGGAAAATAAAAAAAGGTTGAGTGAACTTCTGAATCCATTGTTGTTGAATTTGACAAATCCGGGTGGGTTGCTGCCTATGTTAGTGGTGATCCAGTCCTGGTACTGAGAAACTCTGGCGAACACACTAGGATATTTAGGGTCATCACATTTGGCTCCACCAAAACTCACAATGCCAGCCTGAATCCACAGGGAGCCGTTCCTACTGACCACTGGACCTCCAGAGTCACCCTGTTTTGACAAACATTTATCATTTATATATCTGACAATACACAGCAAGCAACTGTAACAGACATAAGTATGCTAGTGTCGCCCAAAGGTTAAAATTATGCTGGCTGTGTATCCACCGAAGTGTTTTTTTTTTTTTTTTTTTTTCTTGAGGCAGTGTACATTTTCAATTGTTTGTCAGTGAAGGAGCACTGAGCTTTTTTCTGTTGTCATCGAGAGAAATTTTTTTAAGGAAAGCCAAAACATTTAGATCGTCCACTGATGGCTAACTGCAGTATAGGTCCCTATCTTTTTTATTTTATGTATGTATTTATTAATTTTATTAATTAATTAATTTATTTTAAGCATGACTACTGTGAAGTAAGTGTCTTTAGCAAAAAGTCGTCCAAAGTCCGAGCAACAGTCCAGTTCTTTTTCTCCTTAGCCCAGGTAAGATGCTTCTGACGTTGTTTCTGTTTCAGAAGTGGCTTGGTAGCCCTTTTCCTGAAGATGTCTGAGCATGGTGACTCTTGATGCACTGACTCCAGCTTCAGTCCACTCCTTGTGAAGCTCTCCCAAGTGTTTGAATCGGCTTTGCCTGACAGTATTCTCAAGCTTGCGGTCATCCCTGTTGCTTGTGCACTGTTTCCTACCCAATTTCTTCCTTCCAGTCAACTTTGCATTTAATATGCTTTGATACAGCACTCTGTGAACAGCCACCCCTCTCAGTAATGACCTTCTGTGACTTACCCTCTTTGTGGAGGGTGTCAATGATTGTCTTCTGGACCATTGCCAAGTCAGCAGTCTTCCCCATTATTGTGGTTTCAAAGAACAAGAGATACCCGGAATTTATATTGTAGGGATGGTCATTTAATGAAATTCAAATGTAAAAATATTTTGAGATACTGGATTTTTGACTTTCATGAGCTGTAAGCTCTAATCATCAAAATTAAAAAAACTTTGAAATGTTTTACTATACATGTAATGAATCTAGAATATATAAAAGTTTCACTTTTTGAAATAAATTACAAAAAAATAACTTTTTCACGATATTCCAATTTTTTGAGATGCACCTGTGTGTGTGTATATATATATATATATATATATATATATATATATATACACACAGTGGGTACGGAAAGTATTCAGACCCCCTTAAATTTTTCACTCTTTGTTATATTGCAGCCATTTGCTAAAATCATTTGTTCATTTTTTTTTCCTCAATGTACACACAGCACCCCATATTGACAGAAAAACACAGAATTGTTGACATTTTTGCAGATTTATTAAAAAAGAAAAACTGAAATATCACATGGTCCTTAGTATTCAGACCCTTTGCTCACTATTTAGTAGAAGCACCCTTTTGATCTAATACAGCCATGAGTCTTTTTGGGAAAGATGCAACAAGTTTTTCACACCTGGATTTGGGGATCCTCTGCTATTCCTCCTTGCAGATCCTTTCCAGTTCTGTCAGGCTGACTGGTAAACGTTGGTGGACAGCCATTTTTAGGTCTCTCCAGAGATGCTCAATTGGGTTTAAGTCAGGGCTCTGGCTGGGCCATTCAAGAACAGCCACGGAGTTGTTGTGAAGCCACTCCTTCGTTATTTTAGCTGTGTGCTTAGGGTCATTGTCTTGTTGGAAGGTAAACCTTTGGCCCAGTCTGAGGTCCAGAGCACTCTGGAGAAGGTTTTCGTCCAGGATATCCCTGTACTTGGCCGCATTCATCTTTCCCTCGATTGCAACCAGTCGTCCTGTCCCTGCAGCTGAAAAACACCCCCACAGCATGATGCTGCCACCACCATGCTTCACTGTTGGGACTGTATTGGACAGGTGATGAGCAGTGCCTGGTTTTCTCCACACATACCGCTTAGAATTAAGGCCAAAAAGTTCTATCTTGGTCTCATCAGACCAGAGAATCTTATTTCTCACCATCTTGGAGTCCTTCATGTGGGCTTTCATGTGTCTTGCACTGAGGAGAGGCTTCCGTCGGGCCACTCTGCCATAAAGCCCCGACTGGTGGAGGGCTGCAGTGATGGTTGACTTTCTACAACTTTCTCCCATCTCCCAACTGCATCTCTGGAGCTCAGCCACAGTGATCTTTGGGTTCTTCTTTACCTCTCTCACCAAGGCTCTTCTCCCCCGGTAGCTCAGTTTGGCCGGACGGCCAGCTCTAGGAAGGGTTCTGGTCGTCCCAAACGTCTTCCATTTAAGGATTATGGAGGCCACTGTGCTCTTAGGAACCTTAAGTGCAGCAGAAATTTTTTTGTAACCTTGGCCAGATCTGTGCCTTGCCACAATTCTGTCTCTGAGCTCTTCAGGCAGTTCCTTTGACCTCATGATTCTCATTTGCTCTGACATGCACTGTGAGCTGTAAGGTCTTATATAGACAGGTGTGTGGCTTTCCTAATCAAGTCCAATCAGTATAATCAAACACAGCTGGACTCAAATGAAGGTGTAGAACCATCTCAAGGATGATCAGAAGAAATGGACAGCACCTGAGTTAAATATATGAGTGTCACAGCAAAGGGTCTGAATACTTAGGACCATGTGATATTTCAGTTTTTCTTTTTTAATAAATCTGCAAAAATGTCAACAATTCTGTGTTTTTCTGTCAATATGGGGTGCTGTGTGTACATTAATGAGGGAAAAAAATGAACTTAAATGATTTTAGCAAATGGCTGCAATATAACAAAGAGTGAAAAATTTAAGGGGGTCTGAATACTTTCCCTACCCACTGTATATGTGTGTGTAGTAAAAAGCAGTTGTAGTGTATTAATTCATGATCAGTGGAGTAAAGACTGAGCTTAATTAAGCAACTGGCAGTGTAAAGTTTGTAGATGACCAAAAACTGGTGAGTAGTGTTTTGCAAATTGCTTTGGTTTAAAAAATAATAAAAAATAATGACTTGTGTCTTACCTGACATGAACCTTTCCCCCCTACATTTATCAATCCAGCACAAATCATGTTGTTTGTGACGAACCCTCCATAAGCATTATAACAGTCACTGTTGCTCACAACTGGTACCTGCACTGCTTTCAGCATGTCAGAAATCACAGTGTCTGTGACACAAATCAGAGGACACGGTTTATGGCTTTTAAAAAACATTGCTGAGGTTTACAGTATTGTTTCTATTCAGTTATTTGGCAAACAAATCTACACTCACCTCCAGAAGTTAGCCTGCCCCATCCAGAGATCCAGCTCTCTGTACCTGCAACAAATTTACTACCAGCAGCCGCCAGACAGACTGGCCTAATGTAATCAGAGAAAGTCACTGAGGAGGAGAGCTTCACCAGTCCTAAGTCATTGTCATGGGTAGGATTGTTATAGGTAGGATGAATGATGATTCGACTCGCTGTCCTGTATGTCTCATAAGGGTTTAAGCCTGACTGGCTCAGGCGCCCGAAGTACATTATAATATCAGATGTACCTAATCTGTAAAGAGAACGTCTGCTTTAATCCCACTATTATTAATCTAGTTGTATTTTAAGCTTTATTTAAGATTTCAACATACCCCTTGAGGCAGTGAGCTGCCGATAAAACCCAGTCTTTATTGATCAGACTTCCACCACAGTAACACAGACCCCCATTACAGCTGATATGAAGGCTGACTTGCCACGGCCAAGCCCCTGCTTTTGCATCCTCCCCTCCAACAATCTTGTTGTTGAGGGGGGCTTGACCACACACTGATGAGAGGAAAGACAATGTTAGAATTCCTTGTTAAAATGCCTCACAGTAATAGAAGAAAATTCTTGTGTGGTCATTATGACAACTTACCATCTAACTGGCAGAGGGAACCTGTGTGGGTTTACAAATACAAAGTTAAGTAGACAATCATTTGGACGGATCTGATAAAGTGATGTATGGAAACATGCTTGCACATATTTACCTGTCAGTTTTTGACAGATAGTGAAGTCTCAAAAAATATATAACTAAAATGTTTTAAATATTAAATCTTTTTGTGAATCATGCCATTGCTTTGAAACCAATTTTATTTCAATTAATAATAATTATTAATACAATCATATTTCACAGATTTTATCATTTGAAATAATGACATTATTGCTGTTTAGAGCTGCTGTCTCCATAATTTTCCATAATTGATTATGCTATACAAATACAGTGGGGCAAAAAAGTATTTAGTCAGCCACCAATTGTGCAAGTTCTCCCACTTAAAAAGATGAGAGAGGCCTGTAATTTTCATCATAGGTATCCCTCAACTATGAGAGACAAAATGAGAAAAAAAAAAAATCCAGAAAATCACATTGTAGGATTTTTAAAGAATTTATTTGCAAATTATGGTGGAAAATAAGTATTTGGTCAATAACAAAATTTCATCTCAATACTTTGTTATATACCCTTTGTTGGCAATGACAGAGGTCAAACGTTTTCTGTAAGTCTTCACAAGGTTTTCACACACTGTTGCTGGTATTTTGGCCCATTCCTCCATGCAGATCTCCTCTAGAGCAGTAATGTTTTGGGGCTGTCGCTGGGCAACACGGACTTTCAACTCCCTCCAAAGATTTTCGATGGGGTTGAGATCTGGAGACTGGCTAGGCCACTCCAGGACCTTGAAATGCTTCTTACGAAGCCACTCCTTCGTTGCCCGGGCGGTGTGTTTGGGATCATTGTCATGCTGAAAGACCCAGCCACATTTCATCTTCAATGCCCTTGCTGATGGAAGGAGGTTTTCACTCAAAATCTCACGATACATGGCCCCATTCATTCTTTCGTTTACACAGATCAGTCGTCCTGGTCCCTTTGCAGAAAAACAGCCCCAAAGCATGATGTTTCCACCCCCATGCTTCACAGTAGGTATGGTGTTCTTTGGATGCAACTCAGCATCTTTCTCCTCCAAACACAACAAGTTGAGTTTTTACCAAAAAGTTCTATTTTGGTTTCATCATTCTCCCAATCCTCTTCTGGATCATCCAAATGCTCTCTAGCAAACTTCAGTCGGGCCCGGACATGTACTGGCTTAAGCAGGGGGACACGTCTGGCACTGCAGGATTTGAGTCCCTGGCGGCGCAGTGTGTTACTGATGGTAGCCTTTGTTACTTTGGTCCCAGCTCTCTGCAGGTCATTCACTAGGTCCCCCCGTGTGGTTCTGGGATTTTTGCTCACAGTTCTTGTGATCATTTTGACCCCACGGGGTGAGATCTTGCGTGGAGCCCCAGATCGAGGGAGATTATCAGTGGTCTTGTATGTCTTCCATTTTCTAATAATTGCTCCCACAGTTGATTTCTTCACACCAAGCTGCTTACCTATTGCAGATTCAGTCTTCCCAGCCTGGTGCAGGTCTACAATTTTGTTTCTGGTGTCCTTTGACAGCTCTTTGGTCTTGGCCATGGTGGAGTTTGGAGTTGGACTGTTTGAGGTTGTGGACAGGTGTCTTTTATACTGATAATGAGTTCAAACAGATGCCATTAATATAGGTAACGAGTGGAGGACAGAGGAGCCTCTTAAAGAAGAAGTTACAGGTCTGTGAGAGCCAGAAATCTTGCTTGTTTGTAGGTGACCAAATACTTATTTTACCGAGGAATTTACCAATTAATTCTTTAAAAATCCTACAATGTGATTTTCTGGATTTTTTTTTCTCGTTTTGTCTCTCATAGTTGAGGTATACCTATGATGAAAATTACAGGCCTCTCTCATCTTTTTAAGTGGGAGAACTTGCACAATTGGTGGCTGACTAAATACTTTTTTGCCCCACTGTATAACATGAATATACCATAAAAATGACTAATTTTTAGACTTACAGCAATTTAGCAATCAACCTATGAAAAATAATCTAGCTATAAACTATTTATAGCTAGTTGTAATTTTAAATATATTTATTATTGAAATATCAAAATATTAAAATTATTATGATATACAGTATGCTTACAATAGTAAAACATAATATAATAAACAGTCAAAAGTTTGGACACTATATTTTTTAATATCATTATTTATGATTTATTTAGAGACCAAAATAATAAACAAATCAAAACTATGACTTTTATTTTAAACTTATAGCTTCCTTGAAGTCATCATCCATTCATAATTCAGTTCTGCACTCTCTATTCTCTCAACCCACTCTGAGCTGCACCCTGAGAGGCTTTTTAAACAGTACTGAAAGAATTCACATGTATTAAACTCATGTATTAAAATATATACATTTTGCATGTGTAAGCAAATTAATAAAAATGCACAATTTAGATTTATCTACAAAACCAATTTCAAGCATTTAACCATAAGTCTTTCTTTAGATTCAAAGTTTTTTTTTTTTTTTTTTTTTTTACAATCATGGAAACATAAAATTCAGTCAAGTGTGTTGTGTCAGTTATGAAACAATTAAAAGAACCACTATTAAAATACATCTAATTTTATAATGTTACAGACTTTTTGAAATTTTTTTTACCTGCTATGTTGAGAAGTATGGTTCCGGCAACGATCAAAGCTGAGTTAAACTTCATGCTTATCTTCTAGTCTGTGATCCCACTGCTGTTTCCTCAACTGTCAGGTTTCTAATGAGATGTGAAGCAAGTACTACCACATTTATCAACAGTTATTTGGCCCCACCTTCCATTACATTTATCTGATTTTTTTTCCTCAGAAAAAAAAGTCTTTTTCAAAACACTAATTCTGAGATTATTCATAGACGTCTATTGCGGATGTGGCTGGGACTTGTCTCCAACACTTTGTGAAAACTTTTTGAAAAAGCTTGCAGAAAGCATGTAGAACACAGAAAAAAGAACATCTCCAATCCACCATTCTTCATCATTTATTCTATACATGCATTATAAAATACATACAAACACAAATACATACACTCACTTACTTGTGTGAAGTGTGAAGTGATGAAGACCCCACCAGATCTAACATTCACAGACATATACTGTACATTTAATCCACGATCCATCTCTGTATGGAAACATAAAATTAAATAAGTATAATGTACTTACTGTGGTCATATTGTATTGCAAAACAATTATTCTGCTATTAAGTTGGGATACAGGTAAGGTTAGGAACAGGTTTGGTGGTATGGGTAGGTTTAAGGGTGGGTTAAGGTGTAAGGGATGGGTCAACAGTGTAATTATAAATATAATTACAGAAATTAATTACAGATGTAATTACATATAGGTATTTTAAAAACTACAAGTACAATGTAAAAACGTGTATGTACACAATAAGTGCATTGTATCAAATGATTAATTTAAATGTAAGTATGCATAGTCTTTAAGGCCACCTAATTTAAAGTGGGACCAATAACTGAAATAAATAAAACAAACAAACAAACAATAACTTAGATGCACCCATTGTAAATATCTAAAATATCAAAAATAAATATAAAAAATGTGTAGATCTTGCTTAATGCTTGAAATGGTGAAATTGTTTTGAGCAAATTGAGCAAATCTCTATAACCACTGACCTTTAAAAAGAAGAAGAAGAAAAAAAGTCTTTAGAAATTATAAAGACCCAAACCAGACACTATGCACTGCAACTGCATTGCCCTGCTTTTGAGACAGTTGATGGTTCTATAGACAGAGAATGAACTTTTCAGACCTGCATGTACTTTCATAATTTGAAACAGGGAACTGGCCAAAACGTGAAAATGTACATACTTAAAATAGCTGAACCAATTAATTGTTTTTAAAGATTCTTGTGTTAACAGGTTTCTGGTCACACAACAGGTAAAACCAGAGCACTTTCTTCAACAACAGCAGTTTCCAGTAAGTCACATTATGTCGGGAACTATACTCTCTCACACTGAAAACACACACACGCACACACACACACTCACTCACTGTTTTGTTTTGCTTTTACTCATTTTCCTTTTCTCGCATTTATTTATTTATTTTATCTGGTTCTGATATGTTGAGCCTTCCATGTCAGTTTCTTGTTGAATCAAATGGACTTTGTGCCATGTTAAAAAAAGTGAGTAATGCATTTTTTGTTGTTGTAAATTTTGTCATATATTGTCCCAGAAATGGTAAAAAGGGGCTAAATATGTGATTTGTTTCATGTATTCAAGGTGATTTGTCATGTATTTATTCTTGAGTGAACTAACATGCCAGAACCTGGTGAAATGTAAACAAAAAAGGACTACAGGGAGAAAGATATTATTTTTTATTTTATATTTATGTGATTTGTCACATTTATATCTGCAAATACAATCATGATTATCACTGTTGTATTGTCAGTAATGTATGTATTTGTAAAAATGATTTTATTCTAAGAGATGTGTCACGAATCTGGTCTATGGACTTCCGTTCACTCACCACCAGAGGTCACTCAGTCACTACATGGACTCTTGCACGTCATCTCCAGACTACATTTCCCAGCAGCCATTTCACTAATCACACGCTCACACCTGAGACTGATCCCACAGCTGATTCCCATTACACCCCTTATATAAACCATGGACTTCCGTTCACAGATCGCCGAGTATTGTACGCACATATCCCTCTTCTAGCGATAGCTACTCTACGGAGCCCACTTAGTTGTCTTAGTCTTGCCTGTTTTCCCGTGTTTTGATTCTAGCCCCGTGTTTCCTGGATTAACCCTTGCCTTGCCGTTTCGGACTCTGTTTGCACCTCGTTTGGATTATTGCTCGTGTACCTGGATTATTGCTCTGCCTTGCCCCGTTGGATATTGTTCGCCGATCGAAAACCCACGCTTGCCCTAGGATTACTCTTTGTCTTGTCCCAACCATACCTGTTTGCCATTGTTTCGACCCTGCCTGTATTTATGACCATGTCTTTAAATAAAAGCTTGCATATGGATCCGCACGTCTCTCGTCTCGTCAGCCCCGTTACAGAATACTCGGCCACACAAGGATCCAGCGGCTTTCATGAACAATACTGGCCAGGTATGTACACTGCAAGACTATTATTAGCCCTCAAGCAGGGTATGCGATCACTCGAAGACTTTATTCAAGAATATCTAGACGTTGCTAATTATTCCGATTTTCCGGACGATGTCTTTGATCGATTTTTTTTTTTTTTTTTTTTTTTTTGTGACCGCATTAATCAGCCACTAAAGTCTAAACTTATTTGTGAGGGTCCACGTTCCTCACTCAGTCAGTTTTTGGACTATGCTCTGCTGTGTGTTGGCTCTTCATTCACTGTGGGTGTCCCGGAGGAGGAACACGACATGGCTCAGCCTGAAATGGCAGCTAAGCTAGAGCACGCTCACAAAATGGCGGCGACAACTGAGCGCGCTCACATAATGGCGGCCACAGCAACACCCCGTCATGTCATTGCTGCCAATCACGAGCTGAGTCAAGTCACAGTTGATTGTCATGAATCAAGTCAGGTCACAGTGGATCTTCATGAGTCAAGCCACATCACGGCTGATCGTCCAGAGTCCCAGCACGTCTCAGCTGATCTTCTAGAGTCTCGGCACGTCTCAGCTGATCTGCCAGAGTCCCAGCACGTCTCAGCTGATCTTCTAGAGTCTCGGCACGTCTCAGCTGATCTGCCAGAGTCTCGTCACATCTCAGCTGATCTGCCAGAGTCTCGTCACGTCTCAGCTGATCTGCCAGAGTCTCGTCACGTCTCA
This sequence comes from Spinibarbus caldwelli, assembly GCA_039654775.1. Lineage (NCBI taxonomy): Eukaryota > Metazoa > Chordata > Actinopteri > Cypriniformes > Cyprinidae > Spinibarbus > Spinibarbus caldwelli. Next base: position 14,291,190 of record CM077219.1, on the reverse strand, counting down.
GCTGATCTGCCAGAGTCTCGTCATGTCACACCTGTTCATCTAGAGTCCTGTCATTCCCTGTCTGTTGCACCCAGATCATCAAGGTCAGTTTTCCGGTATCCCAGTCTGATGTCTAGTGTGAGGGATGTACCACTAGTGTCTGCACGCGCAGCTGGTATCCCCAAATCCACTCACTCCAACCCTTCTGTCCCTGAACTAGATCCCCTGTCCGAAGTGCTTCCCCTGATGGGGATCGCTTTGTTGCATTTGGGCTGCGTACACCACTTCAGAACTGCCCCAGGCGATGGCACCCGCTGCAGCTTCTCCAGAGGTGGCGGCACATGCTGCAGAACCTTCCGAAGTGGCGGTGCTCGCTTCAGCTCCTTTTATGGTGGTGGTGCCCAGCAATGTACTCTCAGCCTGTCGTGTCATGGGCAAGAGGACTGTTACCACTGTAGAACCTCCGGAGTTGGCGGCAACTGCTGCAGAACCTTCGGAGGTGTCAGTGGTATCCACTCGCGAACTCTCGTCCTGTCAGGGCTATGGAGGCTGTCTATGAACTGCTGCCTTGCTCTGAGCCGGCCATGGAGGCCAATAATGAACTTTTGGTCACTACTGTCGTAGACAATGTGTCTGATGTTGAACCACCCGTCTGTCCAGTTTCTGTCACTGAAATGTTTACCAGTTCCAGTCTATGATTCAAATTTTGAACTGCCTGTTTGTCCAGTCACTGTCTATGAGTCAGATTATGAACCATTATCACGTCCAGTTTCAGTCCATGAACTCGATTATGAACTGTCTGCTTGTTCTGATCCCCCAAGTATATCTGTTGAGCCGTTTTCCTTACCAGTCTTAGTCTGTGATCCAGTTTATGACCTATCATTCTGTCCAGTTTCAGTCAGCAAACCCACTGATGATTGTTTTGTATTCCCTGCCTCGGTCCTTGAGACTGTAGATGCTCTCCCTGTCTCTTGTGTTTCTGTTTTTCCTAGACTCCTATATCTGCTGTGGGTTCCTGATCAGCCTGATCCGTCGTGGTGCCCTTCTGCCCTGTCTGCTCCGCACCGGTGGGCTCCTACTCAGTCTGCTCTGCACCGGTGGGCTCCTACTCAGTCTGCTCTGCCGTGGAGGTCTTCTGCCCTGTCTGCTCCGCCCTGGTGGGCTCCTGTTCCGTCTGCTCCGCCTTGGTGCTTTGTCCTGCCGGCTCTGCCTCAGTCCCCAGTCTCACTTCCACATGGACCTGGCCCTCCGTCCCTCACCCTGTTCCACCTCCGCTCCACCACCCTCCTGGATTGTACTGAGTGTGGAGCGTCTGGAAGCTGCTCCTTGGGGGGGGGCTCTGTCACGAATCTGGTCTATGGACTTCCGTTCACTCACCACCAGAGGTCACTCAGTCACTACATGGACTCTTGCACTACACTACTGTTGCACGTCATCTCCAGACTACATTTTCCCAGCAGCCATTTCACTAATCACACGCTCACACCTGAGACTGATCCCACAGCTGATTCCCATTACACCCCTTATATAAACCATGGACTTCCGTTCACAGATCGCCGAGTATTCTACGCACATATCCCTCTTCTAGCGATAGCTACTCTACGGAGCCCACTTAGTTGTCTTAGTCTTGCCTTGCCTGTTTTCCCGTGTTTGATTCTAGCCCGTGTTTCCTGGATTAACCCTTGCCTTGCCGTTTCGGACTCTGTTTGCACCTCGTTTGGATTATTGCTCTGCCTTGCCCTGTTGGATATTGTTCGCCGATCGAAGACCCACGCTTGCCCTAGGATTACTCTTTGTCTTGTCCCAGCCATACCTGTTTGCCATTGTTTTGACCCTGCCTGTATTTATGACCATGTCTTTAAATAAAAGTTTGCATATGGATAGAAGATGTTGTCGTTACAAGATGTTTTCCGCATTAATAAGAGATACTGATATGTATTAATAAAGATGCTGATGCGTGAAGACAGAGAAGCTGCTAACCTGTGTCGCGTCTCTATTTCTCCTGATTATTCACAAATTTTATTGATAACTTTCAATAAAATAAAATCACATAGTATTGTAAAATAATGCTATGCAGTACCTTTAGGACTCTTCAACTTTTTTTAAAATTAGAGAAATAAATTCACAGCTATTAAATGTCTATAAATGTTAGATTTTGTAGAGTCTGTGCTTTTTTTTTTTTTTTTTTTTTTTTTTTTTAAATTGCAATAAAAAATAAAGTTAGAAGCACTTGTTTCCAAAAATCTTAACTATCAAAAAATTAATATCCAAAATTTAAATATCTTGCTTAATGATATCTATCTTTAAATGTCATGAGTTCAATATTTTAGCCAATATATTCAGACATATACAGTACTGTGCAAAAGTCTTAGGCAGCTAGTATTTTCACCAACAAAAAAAATGGTTTTAAGTCAGTTATTTCTATCTTTTGCTGTAGTGTGTCAGTAGGAAATATCAGTGTACATTTCCAAACATTATTATTGCCATTAATTGTAATAATCCAGTGAGATTTTTGTTTGCACAAGGAATCTAACAACAGCCAGTGCTCCACACAGAGATCTGATCTGATCATCATCCAGTCCATCTGGAGTGACATGAAGAAACAGAACAAACTGAGACAGACTAAATCCACAAGAACTGTGGCAACGTCTTCAAGACGCTTGAAGAAACCTACCCGCAAAGCTACCTGAAAAACTATGTGCAAGTATACCTCAGACAAAAGCTGTTTTAAATGCAAAGTGTGATCATACCAAATGTTGGTTTGATTTAGTTAATAGAAGTTAATTTATAAAAATCTATTTATGGCATTATTTCTGAAAGCATCCTCATTTTACAGCATTTTTACACAATTGCCTAAAACTTTTAACAGTACTGTAGCTTTGCAGGTTGGTTTCTTGAAGCATCTTGGAGACGTTGCCACAGTTCTTCTGGATTTAGTCTGTCTCAGTTTGTTCTGTTTCTTCATGTCATTCCAGACGGACTTGATGATGATCAAATCAGATCTCTGTGGGGAGCACTGGCTGTTGTCAGACTCCTTGTGCAAACAAAAATCTCACTGGATTATTACAATTAATGGCAATAATAATGTTTGGAAATGTACACTGATATTTCCTACTGACACACTACAGCAAAAGATAGAAATAACTGACTTAAAATCATTTTTTTTGTTGGTGAAAATACTAGCTGCCTGAGACTTTTGCACAGTACTGTATATACCAAACCCGATGCTATGCTGACACTGATGTGAAAAGACCTGCATGCACTTTCACAATTCTGAACTTGTCAGACCTGTATGTTTTCATAATTCTGGACTAGGCACCTATTTATTGTTAAATGTGACTATGTACAGTAAAAGCTATTCATATTTAAAATAGCAGAACAATCAGTCATTTTTGAAGATTCTTGTGTTAACAGGTTTCTGTGTCTGGAGGTGTACAGAACCATTCAAAAAGATTATATGTGTGATAATGACCCTTTGAGAAAATCTGAAGAATGAAATAAGAATTAGGAAGTGGATGCTCTGACACTTTCTGCAATAACAGCAGTTTCCAGTAAGTCACATTATGTTGGGAACAACACCCTCTAGGCTATACGTGTATAATCTGCTCACACTGAAAAAAATGCAAAAACAAAAAATTATTTACTCATATTACTTGATCTACACAACAAAACTGTGCTTCTCTTCTAAACTTGATTTTTATTTTTATTTTTTTGCTTTTGATTATTGTAACAAACAACTGTGATTAGAAAGGGTTTTTGCTCTATATATATTTTTTGTATAATATATTTAAAAAAAAATGAAGTTAGAAGCAGCCATTGTGAAAAATGTAAATATTTTAAATATCAAAAATAAATATCAAAAATATAAATATCTTGCTTAATGCTGGAAGTAGTGAAATTGTTTACAATTCACCTGTGTTCACTTAATTGTGATATTGTAATAAATGAAAATGAGCTAATATGATATCTTTAAATGTTCAACATTTTATCCAATATATTCAGACATATATGATGGGGACATAAAAATGTACTGCATTGAAGTAATACTTTATGCAGTGTAATCAATGAGCAAATTTCCATAGCCACTGACCTTAAAAAATAAATAAATATATAAATAAATAAATGACCCAAGACAAGACCATTCACTGACACTGCATTGGCCTGCTTATGAGACAGTTGGTGGTTTACCTCAACAGAGAAACAGTCCGATACCAACAACCTGGAGACAGAAGACAACATCTTAAAGGTTCTTTATGTATTTTTTTGACAGTATTAAAGCATTAAAATATTATGTTTGCAGATATACAATGTTTGTAGCACCCAGTTCAGCCGCTGGCTGTCATTATTACATAATACACCTCTAAATATTCTCTCCTGGCTGATGGCCTCCATCCCATCTCTGGCAAGCTACAGCCATCTTCTAACCCAGTGTTCAACTTCCTGGTCTGTTGCAGTGGCGTTAGTTTGTATGTCCATCTATAGTTGCCATCATCTAAGGTCTTTTTGAGTATTGGCATCATCTGAAGTCCTCACAAGTCCTGGTGCTGTGCAGTTTCTAATAACCCTGGGATGGACATTTAGAGAAACAGGAAAGCAAAAGGAGAAGGATTAGCATAGCTGCTGTTCATATTATTTCAGGCAAGAAATTATCATGTGCACTTTTTACTATTTCATCAATGGAGAACAAGGTCATGACGTGTTTTGTGAATGCTTGGTTAAAAATTAGTGTTTTAAATCTAGGTTTAAACTGAAAGAGTGTTCAGAATTTTTCTAGATCCCTTAATAAACATTCGTTTTCAGTATTTGGGTGACAGACACTCCCAATAGAATGGACTACATATGCCAGAGTATCATTTAAGTGGGAGGGACATCATAACTGTAATTTACACAACTCTTCAAGAGTTTGGGGTCTGTAAGATATTTTATGCCTTTTAGAAATCTCTTATGCTCACCACGGTTCAATTTATTGAATCAAATTGCAGCAAAACAGTAACATTGTGAATATTACAATTCAAAACAATTCTTTTCTGTGTGAATATTATGTTAAAATGTAAATTATTGCTGTGATCAAAGCTGAATTTTCAGTATCATTACTCCAGTCTTCAGTGTCACATGATCCTTCAGAAATCATTCTAATATGCTGATTTGCTGCTCAAAAAAACATTTCTGATTATTATCAATGTTAAAATACAGATATGCTGACATTTTTTTTTTAGGATTCGTTGTTACACAGACTCTAAACCTTCGAATGGTAGGGTACATTACATGCATTAAATTGATCAAAAGCATGAGTAAAGATTTCTGTTCCAAATAAATGCTGGTCTTTTAAACTTTTTATTCATCTGTGAATCCTGAAAAATAAAATGTATCACAGTTTCCATAAAAATATGAAGCAGCACAACTGTTGCAACACTGACAACAAGTTTCTTGAGCAGGAAATCAGCATATTAGAATGATTTCTAAAGGATCACGTGACACTAAAGACTGGAGTAATGATGCTGAAAATTCAGCTTTACCATCACAGGAATAAATTACCTTTTACAATGTATTCACATAGAAAACTGCCATTTTAAATTGTAATAATATTTCACAATATTAATCTGTTTACATATTTTTAATCAAATAACTACTGCAGAGGTGAGCAGATGAGAATTCTTTCCAAAACATTAAAAATTTTATCAACCTCAAACTTTTGAACACTAGTGTAAGTTTGAGATTTGACTTACTAGTCTTATGGTCAATAGCATCTTGGAGATGTTGTCTGACAGGAGGTTCACTGTGACTCTGCTGGGGTACAGCAGGCCATCAGCATTGAAGAATCTATGAACAAAACAAGCAATCTGTCACAGAGCCAACAATATTTAGTATGCAGTTCCAGGTTTATTAGAAGGAAACACACTAGAGCAGAAGGGAAATGCAAAAAAAGAAAAAGGATAATATACTAAATATATACAAAAAAAAAAAAAAAACTTAAGATAACAGAATTTATGTTTTAGGTTTTCATTTAATATTGCTCATATAGTGTCACTCATGTCAGGATGTCAAAACCTTCTTAAAATAATTGTAATAAATCAAAAAGGTGTATTTTTCCAAAAGCAAATAACAGATACATGGTGATATTGGCGAAACATTGTGAAAATATGTGAAAAATGCATATTAGGTTATTTAATGACTTTTTCAGCTTACTATGTTTCCAACATCTCTGTCAGCAGCTCCCTTCAGAAATGTTGAAATCTTGGACAGTCCCTTCTGTTGTAGAAGGGTTATTTTGTCACTCCTGAAATCACAAAACAGTTTTATCAATATTTTCTTTACCATAAAAGATCAAAACAACTTTAGATTAGTTTTCAGCCAATTTTCACGCTCGTTGATAACGTTACGTCACCGGTAAACAGTAAAGTGTATAGGTTTAGGTTAAATTAAGCAATTTCCAGTCATCCATTGAAAAATTACCAGCAAAACCTTAACAAAACTGTCAAAAGCTCTCGTCTACACATAAAGATTTGATTAAAAGCCCAAACTTTCATAAATAAGAGTACAATCTATAGAGTTAGCCTACCTAACTTAATCTGAAAACAACTGAGATGCTAACAGACTTTTTCGAAGACATTAAACCATAAAGTAAATAAACAACAGAAGCGAGTCAAATATGAGTAAGAGAAGTGTCAACAACAGTTGTATGTAATATTTGTGTGATTTTAGGGACTAAACTCACCTGAAAGTAGTGAAAACAGCAGCGAGAGACGGGATGTTTCCGCTTGTCAGTTACAGTGTTGTGCCCCATTTCCATTGCAACTTCCTCCGCTCCAGTGTTTGAATACCCGAATGTTCAGCGCGCGCCCATTAAAACATGTCAAAGTCTCGCATTTACATAAATAAACACATAAACATATATGAATAAACATATCCACCTTATTTTTCCTGTAAGAATGGGCGCGGCCATTTGTGAATTTAATGTGTCTGGCTTGCAGTGGAATATTCCAGCTATATTAGCTGTACAAACAGCTCGATTTGCTGTTTGATATTGCAAACTGGTGTATCTAACCATGACATTTTAATGTATTGTCTTAATTATGAACGTGGTTTGTAGTGCAAACAGTTTTACCTTTTACTGCACTTTGTTCTTCTCGTTATTTCCCTATAGCGGATAAGTCTCGCACATTCACATACAATTGGTGGACAGAATTAGATCACTACGTAATTTAAAATATCATTAAATTATGACATTGCTAATTTAAAATTCATTTTGTAGTTCAATGGCCCAGTGCAAAATGCCAAGCCTGCACATGATAGTGGGACAAAGTGGCACTTTTATAGTTTAAGATTTTACTTTTTTATTATTATTATTATTATTATTATTATTTTTTACGAACACTCAACCTTTTTATTTCATTAAAAAAAGTGCTTGCTTGCAGTATTTTTATACTAAATTTTGCTTTTTGTCTCTTATTTTTGTTAAATCAGTGCTTTCAGCTTATATAGGCCGTCGGCCAGAATATATATATACATATATATATAAAAATATATACATACAGTATCTCGCCAAAAGTGAGTACACCCCTCACATTTCAGCAGCTATTTTATTATATCTTCTCAAGGGACAATACTATAAAAATTAAACTTGGATATATTTTAGAGTAGTCAGTGTGCAACATGTATAGCAGTGTAGATTTACTGTCCTCTGAAAATAACTCAACACACAGCTGTCGCAAATTAGCTCAAAAAGGGAATTGTATATAAATAATTACAATTAATTATGATTAATTACGATTATTTATATCGGCTGACGGTAATAACTGTCGCAGAGTTAAATTGCCATCAGCTGATCTGTTCGTCCAGCGAACATTCAGTGTAAATTCATATCAGCTCTAAGTAAGGATATTTCCGTGGCCACAGAAAATATCTTCCTATTAATGCATTAGAGCATGTAGCAAGGGTCAAAATCGTAAAGGGACATTAATATGCAAGGCAGAATCAGAAACTAATGTACTTTGTGCACAAGAGTTTTATTAACTAAACACTAACGCAAACTAGTCTAACAAACAAACAAACAAACAAACAATCGCTCATACATGGGGAAAGGGCTAATGAGAGTTGATGGATGAAACCATCAGGAAAACCAGAGAATGCAGTTATGGAAAAAGTCATTTAACCACCTGAGTAAAACCATCAGCGCCGTTTATAACGGGGTCTATAACTTGTACTAAACCTCTGTTTCGTTTAGTTAAATGTACTATACTTGCACTTCCTTAGTCGTGACGGAATGCGGTCTCGGATGAAAAGTCTTGATGGTTTCAAGGGTTTTGGACTCGCGATCACATTCTTCCGGGTTGAAGAGTGATGAATTCCAAAGATGTTCTGAGGTAGAAATGTTCTTCCAGGTAGGGAGTGGAAAAAGAGTTAAGAAAGAGATCTGCTGAGGTCCGAGGAGCTTTGATTGAATGGAAAGACAAGGCCATAAGCCTGGCACAATAACTTAAGGGTTCAGAAGAGTTCCAGCTCACATCTTGCTCATCCTCTTAGGGTCTAACAGATCCGCAGACTGGATCTTTGTTGTCAAGAGTCATCTCCCAGGATCTACGTTGGGCCGACCGGGCGCGCCCGCACCGGTTCGGGCTCTCCGTCAGAAGATAGCAGAAGAGCTCTTTGCAGAAGAGTTTTTTTTAGAAGAGCAGTTTTTTAGAAAAGAGGCGGTTTTTTTAGAAGAGAGAGCCGGACCTGTGAATGAGACCTTTATCTGGTATGGAGGTCACACCTCTGGGGAGTCAAAGAGCCAATGGGCTCCCATCTCTTTGGAGGGAAGGTTTTACGACTCTTTGTCTCTGAGCATGGCAATTTGCATGGAGTTGGATTAATAGGGGATATACAAACTATTGAAGATTCTTAGAACACTTATATGTTGCATAGATAGCAACATATAATATATACTCTCAATTAGATCATCCGAAGACAAATTGATAGAGATCAAACATGATATAAGTGAGGTAATATTAACTAGTGATCTATCATAAATATGCATAAAACAGGATACAGTACAAAAAGACAATATACACGAATAGTAACAAAATACACAATGACCTGAGGATATGTGTGTTCATTCAAAGAAAGGTTTTTCAATGAATTAATTAGAGAAGAGTCCATTTTTATGTGCATTACATGTCCCTTTCCTAAGGGAAAATGAGGTGTGTTGCTCGGCCCGCATTCCTTAAAGCAATAAAACTAGTGTTATCAGGTTGGTTGCTATGGAACCGGGTGGGCCTGGAGTCATCACAGACATACCGACACTCAGAATGTGTGCTGGGTGAGGGGTCTGTGGTTAGTTGTTAATCTAATAACTAATTTGATTTGTTAAATCTGATGAACAAATGTGTGTCTGATTGGTCCAAATGCTACACAGTCATTATTGTCAAAATAGCTGGCAACAAAAGTGAGCACACACTAAGTGAACATTTCAAAACTGTGTCCAAAGTGTCAATATTTTGTGTGAGAACCACTGTTATCTAGCACTGCTTTAATCCTCCTGGGCATGGAATTCACCAGAGCTGCACAGGTTGTTGCTGGCATCCTCTTCCACTCCTCCATAATGACATCATGGAGCTGCTGGATGTTAGACACATGACGCTTCTCCACCTTCCGCTTGAGGATGACCCACAGGTGTTCAATAGGGTTCAGGTCTGGAGACATACTTGGCCACTCCATCACCTTCACCTTCAGCTTCATCAGCAAGGCAGTTGTCATCTTGGCCATGTGTTTGGGGTCATTATCATGTTGGAAAACCCAGTTTCTGAATCGATAATGTTCTGCTTCAGAATGTCACAATACATGTTGGAATCCATGTTTCCCTCATTGAACCGCGGCTCCCCAGTACCAGCAGCACTCATGCAGCCCCAGACCATGATGCTACCACCACCATGCTTGACTGTAGGCAAGACACAATTTTCTTGGTACTCCTCACCAGGCCGTCACCACACATGCTGGACACCATCTGAGCCAAACAAGATTATCTTTGTCTCATCAGACCACAGGACATGGTTCCAGTAATTCATGCTCTTGGACAGGTTGTCTTCAGCAAACTGTTTGCAGGCTTTCTTGTGAGCCAGCTTCAGAAGAGGCTTCCTTCTGGGACAACAGCCATGCAAACCGACTTGTTGCAGTGTGTGGAGTATGGTCTGAGCACTGACAAGCTGACCTTTCACTTCTGCAACCTCTAAAGCAATGCTGGCAGCACTCATGCATATGTTTTTTGAAGCCAGCTTCTGCACCTGACGCACACCACGAGGACTCAACTTCTTTGATCAACCCTTGCGAGGCCTGTTCCGAGTGGAACCCGTCTTGGAAAACCTCTGTGTGACACTGGCCACTATACTGTAACTCAGTTTCAGGGTGTTACCAGTCTTCTTATAGCCTAGGCCATCTTTGTGGAGAGCAACAATTCTAATTCTCAAATCCTCAGAGAGTTCTTTGCCATGAGGTGCCATGTTGAACATCCAGTGGTCAGTATAAGAGAATTGTACTCAAAGCACCAAATTTTAACTGCTCTTATACAAGATACACAAATTTGTATAGTCCTGTCAAGCAGACAAAAACATGAACATGATGAACAGGACATGTGGCTTTGCATGGTTAAATGAAGTATAGCTGTTCTCACTTAGGGCAGTGATTTTCAATCCTGTTCCTCGGGACCCACTGCTCTGCACATTTTGCATGTCTCCCTTATCTGACACACTCATTTGAGTTCATGGAGCTCTTTCCTAATGAGCTGATGATCTGAATCAGGTGTGTAAATTAGGGAGACATGCAAAATGTGCAGAGCTGTGGGTCCCCAGGAACAAGTTTGAAAACCACTGACTTAGGGTGTACTCACTTTTGTTGCCAGCTTTTTTTTTTTTGACAACAATGGCCGTATGTTGAGTTATTTTCAGATGACAGTAAATCTTTACTGCTATACAAGTTGCACATTGACTGCCCTAAATTATATATCCAAGTTTCATTTCTATAGTATTGTCCGTTGAGAAGATATACTAAAATGGTTGCTGAAATGTGAGGGGTGTACTCACTTTTGTGAGATACTGTATATATGTATTTCATTTGTTCTATATAGTATTGATATTTTGGCATCATTTTCCTGTTTATTTTTAATAGTTTTAGTCTAGTAAATTTATGCATATTTTTAAGGAATTCATTTTTTTTTTTTAAATCATTACATTTATAAATCAGTAGACAATGTCTGTATTATTGATTGATCTTTTATTTTATTCTTCAGTTACCTGGAGGAGCTGGCAGAAACTGGACAAATCAAAGGAGCTAGCACTCAAGAGGCATCTGATGCTGCCAAGTCCAAAATGGTGCAAAAATGGAGATGTATGAAAAATGGTTTATGTTTGGTTCCACCTGATAAAAGCACATAATAGCCAGATTTGGACGGTAATTGTTTCTCATGGGGACGTAAGCAATTTTCAACATTTACAGGGGTTAGTCTGTGATTTTATTGCCATATGAATCCAGAATGTCAGTGTTTTTCTCCCACAATCCCTGTAAAAATCCCTGGCCGAATTAACATGGTCATGTGGTAATTTAATTGCTGTCCAAATCCACATCTCTGAGAAGAAGAAATTGATTCAAAATTAACTGTTTAAATCCTTTCTGACCACCGTTTAACATGATATACTAACTGTTGTACTTTGCATGCATATTAATTACTAGAAAAAACAATACTGAAATGCTAGAAAGTACTTACAAGAACAATATTTCATAACTGCTCCACCACAACGATTGGGTGCTGTTAAGAACAAAAAGACCAGAAAGCATGTAAACATTGGAAATGGGTCATTATTATGGCAGTAACAGGTATACATTACAACTTTAAAATATGTATAGGCCTACAGTTACATACATAAAAATGTAAACCAAGCAGCTTTGTTTACCTCATGTAAATAAGAGGTTGCATTAACTTATTTCTGCTAATCTCCACATTTTTAACGACACCCATCATTTTGAGAGATAAAATTTAAGAAAACCATTTCAACTATAGTGGGTCTATTTTCCTATTTTTAAACCAGAGATTTAAATAAATAATGAATAGTATTATTATTACTACATTTAAATTTATTTAATATTCCAGGCATATGAAATTTTATTTATAGCAGACAACCATGCGACTGGCCATGTCAGCAGTGCATTCCTAGGTTCATATGATCACACATCTTTCTTCTCCACTGTGAATAAAGCATCAGATCCATGAGTTATCACTCAGGTGCCATGTAAATACATTTTTATAAATGTTCACATGAGAAACAATTACCGTCTGATAGGACTTCTCTCACAGAGTTGACTTGGTGATACATAAATGTGATTGGAAAAGATCCCAGTGTCAGTCTACAGTGTGTGCAACCACTTAATGTTCTCATAATCTATTGCAGAGAAATTAAGACTTGTAATTTAAAAAATAGCTAAAATGGTTAGTTTTTTTCCCCCCATGCTGTTAATGTTGTTTCATTCAATGTCTGTTGTACAGATTGTTTGTGTAAGAACAAAATGAAAATGTTGATTGAAATAATCAGTTTACAGGTCCAGTATTACAATAAAATAATCAAGTATAATTATGACTTCTTTCCATTTTTATACAATTACAAACAAATCCAGAGAGTTAAATTTATGTATAATACAAAGGAACATTTCACAACAAAAAGGTATAGCAGGTGTATCATTAAACTGCTGTAGTTTGAACGTGCTCCCTTTAAACCAGGCCCTAGGCCATAGGTCGCCTTGCCAGATATTTTCTCAAAGTCAGTTTCTCAAAGTCTCCAAACGTGTTTGCAATGTCTTCCTGCATTTGAAATGCATAAAGAATCTGGTTTCAATTTACACATATAGTCATGAAAAAATAAGTTTAAAAAAATTAAAACAAATGTATTTTACCTGAAGGGTTTAGTTTTGGATATTGAATCATGAACATACTCATTTTCATATATTTCCTGGACCACTTTATTTTGTGGAGCAAACTTGCATACCAGGAACATTACATTACTGACCAGCTCACTGCACAGCATCTGAAATGTAGCAATGTAAACAAACATAATTACTAGTAAAATCATAAGATCAAAGATAAAAATCACATTTTCATCTTCCTCAAATTTGACAATTTCTTAATGACACATAATACATCCTTAAACCCTGTCATTCCTAGAGCCTACTGTGCTCTTTTTGGTCTCAACTACAACTACAGTGATTGAGGGCAGATTAGAGTAGACGCTTGAGGGACAGCCAATGAAGTCCATAGGCTGGCATTATGCAAACAAACCTAACAGGTAATTGCTAACAGGAAGTGAGACTGGAGTTTCTGACACACATTTCAGCACAGCAGTTCAGAATCAATTCTTATTTTTTTGGGAGACAAAACTTTATTTGTCTACCATTGCAGAGGCGCGTGGTCCGAACAGAGAGTGAACTCCCGTCCCAGGAGATAATAGCGGAGGGTGAGAACGGCCCACCGGATTGCCAGACACTCCTTTTCAATGGTGCTGTACATTGTCTCTCTCTTAGAGAGCTTGCGACTGATGTACAGCACCGGCCGCTCTTCACCCTCTATCTCCTGGGCCAGGACGGCCCCAAGCCCCCTGTCCGATGCGTCTGTCTGCAGCAAGAAGGGGAGAGAAAAATTAGGAGAATGCAACAGCGGTCCGCCACACAGAGCAGCCTTTACCTGGGTGAAAGCCTGCTGACACAGCTCCGACCACTGGACCGGATCTGGAGCTTCCTTTTTAGTGAGGTCAGTCAGCGGGCTGGTGAGGTCCGAATAATTAGGTACAAACCTCCTATAATATCCCGCCAGCCCCAGGAACTGCCTCACCTCCTTTTTGGTCTTGGGCCTCGGGCAGGTCGCAACCGCTGCGGTCTTATTAATTTGGGGACGCACCTGCCCGTGGCCTAAGTGGAAGCCCAGATACCTGACCTCCACCCGCCCAACCGCACACTTCCTCGGGTTAGCCGTCAGTCCGGCCCCCCTCAGCGCTCTCAGTACGGCCCGCAAATGCTCCATGTGCCGCTGCCAGTCGTTACTATAGATGATGATGTCATCTAGATATGCAGCGGCATATGTCGCATGCGGCCGCAGAATTCTATCCATGAGGCGCTGAAATGTGGCCGGCGCCCCGAATAACCCGAACGGAAGCGTAACGAATTGGTGCAATCCAAACGGCGTTGTGAAGGCTGTTTTTTCTTTGGATAAAGGTGATAAGGGGATCTGCCAATATCCTTTAGTTAAATCCAGTGTCGAATAAAATCGAGCCGATCAAGCAGTTCGTCAACCCGCGGCATTGGATATGCGTCGAATTTCGACACAGCATTCACCTTGCGATAATCCACACAGAATCGTACAGAGCCGTCCGTTTTAGGTACTAAAACTATCGGGCTCGCCCAATCGCTATGGGATTCCTCTATTACTCCCATCTCTAGCATCGCCTCTAATTCTGCCTGAACTACCTTTTTTTTGTGTTCAGGCAAACGATACGGCCGGCTGCGAATCACCACCCCCGGCTCAGTCTCTATGTGGTGCTGTATGAGGTTGGTTCACCCAGGCAGGGGCGAGAACACATCCGCAAACACTGCCTGTAGCTTGGCTACATCAGCGAGCTGCGAGGGCGAGAGGTGGTCTCCCCCAGGGGCCAGAGCTAACGATTGTGGTTTGGTATTTACCTCCGGCCCGAGATCCTCCTCCCCACTCACTGCCGTCGGTAGCATCACTGACTCCGCCTCGTTGAGGTGATAAATCTGATGTACCCCGCTCCTGTCTGTACGAATCACCTCATAATTAAGATCCCCAATTCGCCGCGTGACCTCAAAGGGTCCTTGCCACTTGGCGAGTAATTTAGAGCTAGATGTAGGAAGCAATACAAGTACTTTTTCTCCCGGTGCAAATTGACGTAGTCTGGTTCCCCGGTTGTACAGCTGGCTTTGCCGGTCCTGGGCCTGTAACAAATTCTCCATTGACAGCCGCCCCAAAGTGTGGAGTTTTGCTCTCAGGTCCAGCACATATTGAATTTCATTTCGACTGTCTGAAGGTCCGTCCTCCCAAGTTTCTCTCAGGACGTCCAGCACCCCGCGGGGCTGACGCCCATAGAGAAGCTCAAAGGGGGAAAACCCCGTGGAGGCTTGCGGGACCTCCCGCACAGCGAACAAGAGGGGTTCCAGCCACCTGTCCCAATTTTTTGCGTCTTCGTGTACGAACTTCCGAATCATGGTTTTTAATGTGCGATTAAATCGTTCCACCAGTCCATCTGTCTGTGGGTGGTAGACACTGGTGCGAATCGACTTAATGCCCAACAATTCGTACAGTTCGCGTAAGGTACGTGACATAAACGCCGTGCCTTGATCAGTGAGAATCTCTTTCGGGATTCCCACTCGGGAGATTAACGAAAACAGTGCGCTCGCCACACTTTTCGCTGAAATGTTGCGAAGCGCTACCGCTTCAGGGTATCGGGTTGCATAGTCCACCAGCACTAATGCAAAGCGATGCCCGCGTGCCGATCGTTCTAATGGCCCGATGAGGTCCATACCAATTCTCTCGAAGGGGACCTGCATTAGCGGAAGAGGGCGCAATGGCGCTTTTGGGGAGGCCGGTGGATTTACCAACTGACATTCACGACAAGCCGCGCACATTCTCGTGAATGCCCGGCCAAAAGAATCGGGTCATGAGACGATTTAGTGTCGCTGCCTGCCCTAAATGTCCCGCCATCGGATTACAGTGAGCCGCCTGGAATAGCACTTCCCGACGGCTTTTAGGTACTAACAACTGGGTTGTATCCTGCTTTGACTGAGCGTCTTGTGTCACTCGGTACAACCGATCTTTCAAAATAGCAAAATAGGGATAGGAGAGTGGACGGGCAGGCTGGAGACGCTGACCGTCGATGGTTTGGACCTGCTCAAAAGCCCATTTCAGTGACTCATCTTGGGACTGTTCCAGGGGAAAATCATCGCGTTCAGGGAGGATTAGCCTCTCATTGGCGCTCCGTTCCCCTGGCTCAGTATCCCGCGGTCCCGGTTCAGCCACCCCCACCTGCGCGTCCACTCCATTCTCCAGCTTTCTCTCTCCACAAGAGACATCTGCACATAAACACCCCAGTAATTGACTAAATGCTGGCCAATTTGTCCCCAAAATCAGCAGATGTCGGAGGTGCGGGTTAACTGCAACCTCCACACTATGTTTTTGTCCCCGAAATTGAATAAGTGTGGACATTAGAGGATACTTCACCACGTCCCCATGCACGCACCGAACCGGAACCATGCGGCTTTTATCCAATGCCTCGAGCTGAATCAGGCTTTGGTGGATCGAGGTCTGGTTACACCCGGAATCCACCAAAGCGAGATAAGTACCCCCCTTAATACTCACAGGTATTTGGTACAGGGCAGCTTGATCGGGGGCAGCCTGTGGGCTGTCCGGGACCCGGATCAGTGCCCCCACCTCCATCACTGGGCACCGGTCCATGAAATGCCCCGGGTCCCCGCACCGCCAACAGGCCGGCCCAGGCCTCCCCGCCGCCCTAGTGGCAGGAAGTGGATCAAGGGACTGACGTGAAGAGAGCAGAGGGAAAGGCCCTGCAGCGGTCCCTGCGCTGGCTAGCCCCGCCCCCCTGGGCGGCGCTCTCAGGCCGGCGGCAGATTTCGGAGGAGGCCCACCCCATCCCCGGGGTGGGACTCGAGGAGGAACGCCCGGACGGGACCTGGGAAGTGGGACAGGACGAGGGGGAGAAGAAACATTATGGGAAGAGAGAGAGAGAGAAACAGCTGGCAGGGATTCGCTGACTCCTGGGCACGCCACCATTTGGTCCTCCGCCAATTGGATGGCCAGGTCCAGCGACGTCGGGCGGTGGCACTGGACCCACTCTGCCGTCTTCCTCGGGAGACGGCCGATGAACTGCTCCAGCACCACTCGGTCGAGGATCTGCTCGACGTCGCCTCCCCTGGCCAGCAGCCATTTGCGGCAGGCGTCCCGGAGCTGTTGAGCTAGCACGAAGGGCCGGCTACTATCGCCCAGATCCAGCGACCGAAACCGCTGGCGATGTTGTTCTGGGCTCCGGCCGACCCGCTGAAGGATGGCTCGTTTCAGGTCGGTGAAGACCAGGAGGTTTTGGATGGGCAACTGTTGGGCCCCCACCTGTGCCTCCCCCGAGAGCAGCGGTATGAGACGCACTGGCCAGTGGTCTCGTGGCCACCCACATGCCTCGGCCGACTTCTCGAAGAGATCGAGGAAAGCTTCTGGGTCATCCTGTGGCCCCATTTTATTCAGGGGCAGATGAGTGGGGCCAGCTGGGTTTCTTGATGATGGCCCTCCCGCCCGTACCTCCTGATCCATCCAGCTCCGGAACAGCTCACGGTCCTCCTGCTGGGCCTGTATCAGCGTGCGGAAACGACGTTCCTGGTCGTCTCGCATCTCCAGCAGCGCCTGATGGTGTTCTTGGTGGAGGCCCGCGAGCGATTGGATCACTTCCGCAAACGGCGAGCTCGGCGGTGACTGCATAACAGCGGCGGCCGGGCTTCTTCCTTCCCGGGTTTCGGCACCAATGTAACAAAGTTCGAGGAAAGGAAGGAAGAAGTCGGAGTCGGTGTGACTGAGGCTCGGGTAATTTATTCAGTATTTACGTAATATAAACACTTGTGCCCTCAGGCACTTCAAATAACATAAGTACACAGCACTTCGGCGATTCTCTAGTCCACTGCGATAGTTCCTCACTCCCTAGTCCTCAGTCTGTCTCTCTCTGCCACTTCCTGTCTCCCTGTGGCTTATGATCTCTCCACGTCAATCACTGAAACGAGAAGCAGGTGAATGTCATCTTGCACTTGACCCACTTACTCACCGCTCGTCTCCAACCTCTCTGTCTCGCTGCAGACACCGCTAACCACGCCCCCCCTTACCACACCTTACTCCAAGTATGGACCAGTGATGGCTTCTGCTTTTTCAAGAATGTTATTCCGCAAAGAGAAGAAAAACTACATGAAACAGTCACAGTCAATGACAGGTTTGTTGTCATTATAAGCATGTGAAAATGTAAATAAAAAAAATGTAGTTTCTTGAATCTACAATGCAGAATACAGTGCATTTGTCAGTTCACCACGACTATAGACAGAAACAATTATGAATAATATAAAGAAACCAGATACCTTGTCTGTGAGTAGTTACCAGTGCATATTGAATAAGATAACAAATATACAGTACATTTTAGCTTTTGGTAAACCATCTGCACTTCTTTGCAATAGAACTACCATACTACTCCCTATACATCTACTAAGAAATACTAGAAAACATAAAACATATAACATGGAAAAAGTACCTTGGCAAAAGTAAATAAAATATGCATTGTAATAGAAACCAATTCTTTTTTTTTATTTTTTATTTATTTATTTTTTTTTAATTTACCTCATGAGGAAGCTGCTGATATAAAGGGAATATGGCCCAGATTTTTTTTTTTCTTCCCAATTCAGGTCTCACTGTCCTGAAATATATATATATATGTGTATAAAAAGAAATGTATGGGTAAAGAGCATTATTATTATTATTATTATTATTATTATTATTATTATTATTTATTTATTTATTTATTTATTTATTTTTATTTGCAGGCAAGTTATATTCAACAAATCAGTTATAACCATTTTTCTTAGACTACTGTATCTTCAGCTACATACAGTTTAAACCAGGAGTGCCCAGTCCTGTTCCTGGAGATCTACCTTCCTGCAGAGTTCAGCTCCAATCCTGATCAAACACACCTGTCTGTAAAGTGCTCTTGAAGATCTTAATTAGCTGGTTCTTGTTTGTCTGATTAAAGCCCAAAACACACTGCACGATTTTTGGCTGTCCCAGACAAAAGACGGCCTTCGTGAAGCAATCACGGCGATTTCTCATTGGCCACGATTGTCTCACGATGCTAATCTTTCTTCTGGGACAGCCGAAAATCATGCAGTGTGTTTAGGGCTAAAGGCTGAAGCTGAACTTTGCAGGAAGTTAGATCTCTAGGAAAAGGATTAGTTTAAACCAGGGGTTTTAAAATTGTTCCTAGAGTCTCTCAAGGTAATCCAATCAAACCAAGGAATAAGGAAAACGTTCAAAATGTACAATGCTATCGACTGGGGAGGCTCCAGAAAAAAAAAAAAAATGCTCGAGGTGGTTTTTGGCTTGTGTGATTAAGAGTAAATGCAAATAATGTGAGATGGAAATGCAATTGCCATAAAAATCCCTCTATGCACATCAAAAAAGTCATGTAACTTGCACGACAGGGTGGCATAACCTGACTAACCAGCGGACCAATCTTATTGCACAGCATCTGAAATGTAGTTAAGCTCATTCTTAAATGCCCAAGCAAAGTATAGTCATACAGAAATACTTTGATGAGAGTAGCAGCGCATAAATAACAGTGATATGAAAATCGAGTACTCCTGCCCTGAGAGCAGCGCATAGTTCAGTAAAACTAACAGTGATATGAATATTGAGTCCTCCTGCCCTGAGAGCAGCGCATAGTTCAGGAAAACAAAAAAACAAAAAAACAAAAAACAAAACATCAATATAAATATTGAGTATTCCTGTCCTGAGAGCAGTGCAGTTCAGTAAAAAAACCAAACAAACAAACAAAAAACACAGCACTATAAATATTGAGTATTCCTTCCCTGAGAGCAGTGCATAGTTCAGTAAAAATAACAGTGATATGAATATTGAGTACTCCTGCCCTGAGAGCAGCGCATAGTTCAGTAAAAATAACAGTAATAAGGACCTATTGAGTCCTCCTGCCTTGAAAGCAGCGCACAGTTCAGTAAAAATAAGAGTAATATGAATATTGAGTACTTCTGCCCTGAGAGCAACGCATAGTTCAGTAAAAATAATAGTAATATGAATATTGGCAGCGCATAGTTCAGTAAAAATAACAGTAATATGAATATTGAGTAGTCCTGCCCTCAGAGCAGGGCAGAAGTACTCAATAGGTCCGTATTACTATTATTTTTACTGAACTATGCGCTGCTCTGAGGGCAGGAGTACTCAATATTCATATTACTCTTATTTTTACTGAACTATGCGCTGCCAATATTCATATTACTATTATTTTTACTGAACTATGAGCTGCTTTCAGGGCAGAAGTACTCAATATTCATATTACTCTTATTTTTACTGAACTGTGCGCTGCTCTCTGCACGGAGAGCCTGAACCGGTGCGGGCGCGCCCAGTGGACCCAACATAGAGCCGTGGGGGATCTCCCCAGCCTGGGAGATGACTCTTGACCACAAAGACCCAGTCTGCGGTTCTGTTAAACCCTAAGAGGATGAAAAAGATGTGAGCTAAAACTCTTCTGAACACCTTAAGTCATGTGCCAGGCCTTACGGCTTTTTCTTTCCATTCAACCAAAGCTCCTCGGACCTCAGCAGATCTCTTTCTTAGCTCTTTTTCCACTCTCTACCTGGAAGAACATCTTTGGAATTAATCACTCTTCAACCCGGAAATGTGATCGGGAGTTCAAAACCTTGAAACCATTAAGACCTTCATCTGAGACTGCATTCCGGACACTCGTCACGACCAAATGCATTGCAAGTATTGTACATTTAACTAAATGAAACAGAGGTTATTAGTACAAGTTATAGACCCCGTCATAAACGGCGCTGATGGTTTTACTCAGGTGGTTAAATGACTTTTTCCATAACTGCATTCTCTGGTTTTCCTGATGGTTTCATCCATCAACTCTCATTAGCCCTTTCCCCATGTATGAGCGATCGTATGTTTGTGTATTTGTTTGTTTGTTTGTTAGACTAGTTTGCATTAGTGTTTAGTTAATAAAACTCTTGTGTACAAATTACATGAGTTTCTGATTCTGCCTTGCATATTAATGTCCCTTTACGATTTTGATCCTTTCTACATGCTCTAATGCATTAATACTTAGGAAAGTATTTTCTGTGGCCACGAAAATATCCTTTCTTAGAGTTGATGTGAACATACACTGAATGTTCGCTGGACGAACAGATCAGCTGATGGCAATTTAATTCTGCAAGTATAGTCAGCCAATATAAATAATTGTAATTAATCATAATTAATTGTAATTATTTATATACATTTCCCTTTTGAGCTAAATTTGCTACAGCATATTTCAGTAAAAATAACAGTGCTATGAATATTGAATACTCTGGCCCTGAGAGCAGCGCATAGTACACTAAAAATAACAATAATATGAATATTGAGTACTCCTGTCCTGAGAGCAGCGCATAGTACACTAAAAATAATAGTAATATGAATATTGAGTACTCCTGTCCTGAGAGCAGCGCATAGTACACTAAAAATAACATTGATATGATTATTGAGTACTCCTGCCCTGAGAGTAGGGCTGCACAATTAATTGAATTTCTAATCGTGATTACGATTATGGATGCCACGATTACATAGTCGTTCAAAGCCGCGATTACAAAAATAAACAAACAATTAAAAATGCCCACTTGCATTATTCTGTGTGCTTAAGAGGTGTTTGCAGTGCAGGGTTTAACAAACTCAAACACACTGGATAAAAGACATTTTGTCTAACTGATAGTCTTTGTCACTCTGTTGTGCATGATAGATAGCCTATGTTAAACGCCAAACGTGTCAAAAGTGGAACAAAATACAATTACTATATAATTACATTATTTTGTTAATTATTCTATCAGTTGATGTGGATTTGTAATTGACTGAATGTCTTTAGGCTACTGTTTTTCAATGCAAACACCATAGAAGCCATATAGTTAGGCTACTTTATTTATTTATTTATTTATTTTTTTTACGATGGTAATGAGGTGCTGTACTTTTGGTTATGTATAAAAGTTGAGGCCGTTGTACATCTGCATCTCAACTCAAGCTCCTGCTACTCTGAACTCAAGCTCCTGTTCTAATGTGCATTTCTAAGAGACAAAACTTGTAATATTACATGTTCAGTGCTACCAAATCAGGTGCTGGTGCCACTGCTCTCGAATGTTAGTCTGGAGCCCTGATAATATAAATTGTAGCCTACTGTAAAATGTTACTGTAATTTGAAATTTTGTCTGTTTAATTGTAAATGAAATATAGCTTTAGTAAATCATTTTTTCTTTTTTTTTTCTTTTAGTTTTAGTATAACATTACTATACCATGCATAATTTTACCTTTTTTTGTTTAAAGAAGAAACCAAACCAATGTATAGTTGACATTTGAGGCTCAATGTTCTAGAAAAGCAATAAAAGTTCAGGAAGAGTGTTTTCGTTTTTTTTTTAAAAATATATATTTTAAATATAAATATGGCATACAGCTTCAAACAATGAAGAATAAATCTGTTATTAATAAAAATAATCGTTATTAATAATCGCAATTACAATCTCAAGGGAATAATCAACAACTATGATTTTTGTCATAATCGTGCAGCCCTACCTGAGAGCAGCGCATAGTTCAGTAAAAATAACAGTGATATGAATATTGAGTCCTCCTGCCCTGAGAGCAGCGCATAGTTCAGTAAATATTGAGTACTCCTGCCCCGAAAGCAGAGCATAGTTCAGTAAAAATAACAGTGATATGAATATTTAGTACTCCTTCCCTGAGAGCAGTACTAATGCTAACGCTAATGCTAACTGACTGATGAAATGTCACGGAGATTTGAACGAGTTCTGTTGTCCCTCATATCGGTTTCACAGACAGCGTGGTAGCATTGGAAAAGCATGTTTTACTCCAGTTACCTCATTAGCAGCTTTGTTGCGATCAACTGATGAAGCAGTCTAATGAAAATACATACTATATGATATATTTAGTTGATGATTATTTGTTCTGTGCATCTTTGTTGGCTAATTATCTTACTAAACGTTAGAAATGTTTATTTGTTTCATGAAAATACATGGTAAATTCCAGGGCCGGAGTGGGGCTCATTTTCAGGCCTGGAGTTTCATGCCTTAGACCGGCCTACTTGGTTATTTTTATTTATTTATTTATTTTTATACTGGCCTTTTCGGTGCAGCCTTTGCACTTTCTATTATCTTTTTTTTTTAATCTATTAGCCTATTTTTTGCTCGCATATTTCCAACAACTGACTTTTTTCTTTTGTTGGGTTTTTCTTTTTTCTTTTTTTTTTTTGAGCAAGGTGCCACTGTCAGGGGAGTTAAAAGATTATTACGTCAGCATTAGGGTTGTCAATTAACTTCAGAAATGGAAAATAAGGGACAAATGTGATTCTTTACCTTTTATTCTTTAAGAAAATAGTTTTTATTGGTGTATTCTTGTAGAAAATAAGTGTTTATTCTTTAAGAAAATAAGGGACAGAATAAGGGATGCTCCAAATATTTGTACCATAATGTAGGCCATGTCTGCCTGCAGTTAAAAAGTTCTCAGAAATAATCACAATTGTTTTGCTTAACCTAAGGTCCCCTGAAATGCTTTGAAACACGCAGAGTTATTCTATGCGTTAACGTCTTTTTAACTGAAACAGGAAGACAGGGCGGGACATATCAAGCAGCCCTGCCCCTTTTTAAAATAGCCAATAGCGTCCGTTTATATCACAGCTTGGGCTAAAGCCATTCAGAGCCGTTGAGCTTCATAAAGCCACATTTGACAGGGTATGACAGCCACAATCTCATCCATATTTCTATAACATATAGCATTCTGTGTAGAATTCAAATAGGTCCGATACGTTTTGTGGTCTGCGCCGACTTGCACATGAGATCCGCTCCGTGTATCGTGTCTCTGGACCGGAGCAGAGTGTTAGCGTGACACAGCGCGAAACCAGACTTCTTTTTTTCCTCAATGGAAAGCATATTTACACTGTCTGAATCGTTCCCTGTGCCCTATATACACTCTTAAAAATGGTTCTTAAATGGTTCTTTGGCAGGGTGTATGGTTCCATGAAGAACCTTTAATATCCAAAGAACCTTTCCATTGCACAAAAGGTTGCACAGTACGGTTCTTTGCAGCTCAGAAAGGTTCTTTGTAGCACAAAAAAAAAAAAAAAAAAAAAAAAGGTTCTTTAGACTATTTAATGGTTCTTCACAGTCGACATGTTGTAAATATTTTTTCTGGAAAGTGAGATCAACTGAGCTAAATTGTCGTGTCTGGTCCAGATCTCATTCTAGACTCATTTTCTATTAGTTGTGTTCAATTATAATGCAATATAAAGTATTAATTTTGAGTTGTATAAATAGTTTTGTGGTGTTTATTAGGCTAATTAAAAAAAGACCAGTAGATCAGTCCTTAATATCTATTACATCTATTTTAATGCTGTTTTGCATGACCTTAAAAAATTATTAGGCTAGTTATTTAACAAAAACAAAGTTTAGTATAAAAAATACTGCAATCATGTTTTAAAATGAAATAAAAAGGCTGAGTGATACAAAATCTTAAAATATAAAAGTGCCACATTGTCCCACTATCATACATTTTGCACCTATGAATTGGTCGTAGAACTACAAAATGCGACTCAAATTCGCCATTTAATAAAGATTTAATGTGATTCTGATAAGAGATTTATTTATGTAAATACTGCGTGACGTGATTTAATGGGCGTGCGCGCTGAATACTTGAGTCCATTCAAACGCTGCAGCGGAGGGAGTTGCCATGGAAACGGGGCAACAACACAAACGAACAAGTCATAAATCTCCGTCTCTCGCTGCTCTTTTCACTGCTTTCAGATGAGTTTAGTCCCTACAATCACACAAATATCACATACAACTGTTCCAGACACTTTCTTACATGTAACTGACATGTTTCTGTTGAATATTTACTTCACAGAAATAGTTTACAGTCTTCGAAAAAGTCCGCTAGCATCTCAACTGTTTTCAGACCAGGTAAGTTATGTTACGCTAACTCTAAAGCTTGAGCTCTTGTTTATGAAAGTTTGGGCTTTTAACTCTTTCCCCGCCAGCGTTTTTTAAAAAAGTTGCCAGCCACCACCAGCATTTTTGATGATTTTCACCTAAATTTGACGGCCCTCAGAATATTTTCTGCTATGAATATAAGAACATATGACATTAACCTGCTGTATTCACTGTATTACACTCTAGGGATGGGCATTTTTGTAAATTTTTCATTTCAAGTACTGATAGGTCTTTATTTTGATAGTCTGGATGGCATGCGAGAGAAATATATAAAGTCATGGTGATCATCGAGTACTTGACAGCGACGATTGATCATGAAAACAATGACTGCAGTGACTTTAAAAAATGATCAATCATTGCTGTCAAGTCTGAGTACTGTGAGACAACGGGTCTTCGCAGGCCCGTCGTCAGGCGAAAGGGTTCACCCAACCCAAAAAAGTTGACAAAAAAAAAAAATAAAAAATAAAAAAAAAAGGCAATACTCGCAGAGATGTTAAATGAAAAAAATGAAGATTTATTTACAGTGCTCGAGAGGTGAAACAATCCCAGTAGAAAAATGACCAAAGCTATATACAAAGTAACAAAGAAAACACTCTACAAAAGAACAAAACAAACAGATAACTATGTGTATATATACGCAAACTTTGTTGCAAATTGCTCACGGCACAACAGTTGCACGCTCGCTCGCCAGGTAAACTGACAACCTACCCTGGTTTGGGGCTCTCTTTTATAGCCCAAGCCCCGCCCCCTCGGATTAAACCAGGTTGAGGTAAGTATAAAAAGGTAAGTATGTACATATTTACAATAACACACGAATATACATAACTACAACATCCACTCCATGTTTACAAGCTTTCATTCTTCAAATAAATGAATATATACAAAAATAACAGAAATAAACAGATTGCAACAACAACGCAACATTTCCTACTTCCCCTTTAAGACAAACAATGGACGAGTCGGCTTCCGGTTGCTTCGCGCCAGCGCAACGAACTCTGGCACTATATAGCCAGGCCACTGGGTGGCGCTCAGGTTAGCCAGCCGATGCAAGGAGAGCAACGCGAAAGACCGACGACACAGACGCAGACAAACACTGAACACAGGTAAATGTTTACAACACAAAACAAAACCAAAAGAAAACGAAGAACAACTTCAAAATATATATATGTGTTTATGTGTGTGTGTGGTTATGCGCAGCATGGATCACTGTCGGAGATGGAGATGGAGTGGATATGTTTGCATGTGTGTGAAACCAGTATGCTAATGGCGTGCGTGTGCACCCACATCGCCTCAGCAGGGAATTACAGAGGAGGAGTGAAGTAAGATGCAGTGTGTATGTGCTGCGCCAACCGACAAGGACAGGTCACTTTGTCACAAGTACTCTAGTACTTGTGCATTTATTATTAAACACACATACACAGTATTGAGGTATGATGTATACTGCATTGATGTATACTGTAAATGCAATAAACATTTTAATCATATATCTCGTCAAGTCTTTTTACTTCTAGATTTTTTTTTTTTTTTTCAAAATTATTTTATGAACAATCCTATTAAAGAAAATTTATAGTGTGATAAATGTAAGGATATTGATCTGGAGGAAATGGAGCCATAAAGAACCTATTCATCAGTGGTTCTTTGAAGAACCTTTAGAAAGGGTTCTTTGTAGTTCCAGAAAAGGTGTTTTATGGCACCAAGAAAAACACCGGTTCTTTAAAGAACCTTTCACAAAATGGTTCTTCAGGGAACCAAAAAAGGTTCCTCTATGGCATTGCCGCGAAACCCCCTTTTTGGTTCTTCCTGACACCTTTTTTTTTTTTTTTTTAAGAATGTAGTGCACTATGTACAGAAAATACAAATTCTGTGAACTAGTGACCTATTTCAGCCGCAGCTTCAGTGTGTGTAGGGGCGGGCGCTTCGAATTCTAGAGAGCATTTGATTGGACAGAAAGTTTGATGAGAAGATGAAGTACGATGTTCAAAAAAAAAAAAAAAAAAAAAATCGTTGAGCCGTTTTGGCGGAAGTGACGAACTGCAAGCTTTGAATGCTTATATCTTCTAAATGCGAATTTTGTCGCTGTTTTGGAGCACACTGGAATATAGATAACCTTAAGACTAACATATTGATACTAACACCCAACAAACTTCAATTTTGATTTCATGGGACCTTTAACCTATTTATGTACAATTATTCTAAAAAGAATTTTTATGTCATACAAAAAATGTCATCAGTCTGAGTAAATTGTACCAATATAGAATTGTGACTTCACAAGTGTAGTAATTTAAGAGAAGAAAATAATGTTAAATTACAAATGGCATGAAATTTAAAAGCGTAACTACTGAAGGTCTATGAAACGTCAGTCAATAAAGCCTTTTAAACAATGGCCCTTAAAGTTTTGAACAAAAATATTATTGCAACCATATAGCCTTTGAATGAATGCAAATGCATATTTTGCATATTTATGCATATTATGCACATTTTTTTAAATTAAAGAAAACTTGTGAGTGTGGGCTGCTTCTGGTGCTTGAATTTGTAGCCTACTTTAATAATGAGGTCCAAGTTTAAGAATACGGGAGAAGTTCCCCCCCCCCCCCCCCCCCCCCCCCCCCTCTATTTAACAGCATTAACTTATAATGAAAGACGTCTTTCCTCAGGTAGATTGAATGTTTTTCTGCCTTGCTGGATGTTGGGTTCATGATCAATAAGTTGTTTGCATTCGCACAAACTGATTTGGCAAAATCAAAACGCGGATGGTGAAGGTTATTGCCGTTAGCGCGAGTCCCGACAGCTGTGCAGCAGGAGCAGCAGAGAATTCCGCTTGGTCTTAAATCCTTCCCCAAACGACTAAAAAAAAAAAAAAAAAAAAACCGGCTACGCAAAAGGAATAATTAATTATCATTTGAGAATTTATTGATATGGTCTAGTGAAAATAATAATAATAAGCTGTGAGAAAATAATAAATAAAAAGAGTGGGGCTGCTGTGAGTGCAGGTAGTCTAAGGACAGCATCCATATTTCAACCCAGATGCCATCGGCCCTAGCGGCCAAAAAAAAAAAAAAAACAATCCTCCCGGTGCTCCCGATTAGCCAATCCGGGTCTGGTAAATTCACTTACCTTGCAATAAATGCATCCCACGAAGCGTCAGTAACGTATCTGTCTGAAGCACTGTTGCCAACTCTCTGGAGACAAATAAGCAACCGCAGCTTCAAAAACAAGCCCAATATTTATTTTTATTTATTTATTTATTTATTTGATGATGATTTATTATCATCAATATTATTTATCATCAGTTATTTATTACTAATAAATGAGCCTGCAACATATTAAACTGAAACCACTCGTTTATCTGAAAAGCAAAAACAGAAGTTATTTTACAAAAATCAGCAAACTGCAACAAAAGTGGGAACAAAACTCATCTCCAATCACCTGTGAGCAGAATAGGATTAGAGAGATGGAAAAGGAGAAAAACACAAGAGCTTCAAAGGGGAGCTGTAACATAGCCACATATTTATAGCCTGAAATATATAGGGGTCATTCTATGGAAATGTCCATTTTTCTGTCCCTAGCCTTTACAGAAATATTACACTTGAAAAACACTTGGTTACAATTTTTTTTATTTTTTTTTTATTTTAAAATGAAACAATGTGTTCTTTGAACAATTACACCTTCTTGAGCCATTAATTGGCAATATTTGTTTTAAATTAATTATAAAGAATTCCAAGCACCACAAAACTGTTCGTCCCCACAGCCATGTAGAGAGGGAAAGTGCTTTATTTTGAGGTCAAAAACAGGTTTTTCTACCATTTAAAATAAAATGATACATAACTATCAAATAAATGACATAAAAAAACAAAATGCCAAATAAATATTATATAAAAATATTATAGTAAATTATAATATATATCATATTAAAAAGAAAATAGTATATTATATAATATTATTAAAAAATATTATAAAAAAGGTAAAAAAAAATCATTAAGCTGTCATTTATGTGTATTCATGAAGTCAAAAGGTAATCTAATAATGTGGTCTTAAGTTTAAATGTTAAAAAACAAATACATTTTAAGACATCTTGCCATACCAGGCTATTCGAACCAAATGTATTTACTCTTAGTATTAGGATATGACTACTTGTTTTTTTTTATTATAGACCGTGACAATGAATACATTAAAAAAAAAACATTGTAAAAATTAGGGTAAAAGAAAGTCATCCCACGTCTACTTCTATCATCGCTTGGATTTCAGCATCACGCGCCTTCTTTCTGAATGTGATTTTTCTCCAATGAGGGGGCGGAACATTTGGCAAATTACGCTACAGCACTTATATTATTGCACTGGTTGGCTATTAACTGCGAGCAGACAGAGTGTCAATCAATGCATTGGAGAATACGGCGAACATAAATAAAGAAACGAAGTTGCTTGTCAGATTTCCCTAACAAGCAACCATATTTTTTGAAATAAGCCCAAAATAAAAAAAAAAAACCGCAACCCGCGACCAGGGATTTTTTTCACGCAACTTTACAAAAAAAGAAGCCCAAAGTCGCGTATAATACACGGACTTGGCAACTGTGGTCTGAAGTATTCCCCCCACACGTCCAAATTTCGTGAACCCGGCTCTGCTTCAATTTCATTGGTTGAATCTGTAAACCAATCATTTTCTTTTCTACCCTCATAACATGTTTGAGTAAGTAAAACTCCCATCTGCATTGTACCAAAGTGCCTTTTAAGGAAAGTCCGTTCACTCGGCCGCCATATTTGCAACGTCTCCGGGCAGCTCAAACAAGACCAAGTCCTATCTAAATGAATGGGGGAATCCTCAAATCTCAAAAACGGCTGGCTGAACTCGCGATTAAATTACATATTTCAAATCAGCAATAAAATCTGAAATGAGTGTAAAATCAACAACAGAGTGGGGGAACTATGACGTCAGAACCCGGAAGAGTAATTCCGGGTTCCTTCGAGATTTTCCTATGGGGTTTTATAATGGGGTTTTTCAGTTTATGAGTAAAATAAAGCCTGTGGTAAACATAACTTTACGATACTTTTACGTTTTGTTCTACAACGTAATTTACACACATCCATACCCAAAACTAAAAATTTGAAGCAGTTATGTTCATTTTTGAAAACGTATGTTTTTTAATAAGTAACTAGAACGTTTGGGCTGTGGATGTGTGCAGTTTACATTGTAGAACAAAACGTAAAAGTATCGTCAAGTTATGTTTACCACAGGCTTTATTTTACTCATAAACTGAAAAACCCCATTATAAAACCCCATAGGAAAATCTCGAAGGAACCTGCGGCGAATTACTCTTCCGGGTTCTGACGTCATAGTCCCCCCACCCTATTGGCTCTTTCATTTAGAAGGCGGGACTATCCCGCCATATTGCGCGTTGCACTTTCTACCATTCATAAGTATAGGAGTGAACTGTCTTTGTATTTCTATAATCTTTGGTTGTACACACACACTACTGGGAGCCACCGCAGAGCCGCGGGTTGCTGACCCCTGGTCTAGACTCTAGAGGAGGCACTTCACTTTATGTTGTGAAATACTGCCCTCTGCTGGACTAGATAGCAACCAACGTATTCATTACACATTGAATGCAATGTAAATAATAATGAATAATAACAATTAAACAAGACATTTCACTTTTAAACAAGATTTTTCAAGATTACTGGAGTATGTTTTACAAGAAAATATTTCAGTTTTTCTACTTCACAAACTCTTATGTTTAAACAGATGAATTTGTCAAACAAAGCAGATGTTTAGAAAAGTGGGATTTTGTGCCATTTAGTGGTTTATAGGAATGGAAGCAGAATCCTTATGTTCAGTTCCTCAATTTAAAGAGTTTGTGTATACTGAAAAGAGTTATTTTCAAATTAAATATATGAAAACGGCACTCAAATTCAATATAGTGACACATCAACATCATCAAAACTCCATTATGCTTAATGAAATCATGATATTCAGTCACAGGACACACACAAATAAATAAATAAATGCATAGTAAATTAATAACAGTACATGAATCAATCAATTTGCCACTTCTATAACCATAAGTTTTAATATCACTTTTAGTTATGAGTTACTGTGCAATGAGTTTGTTACAACTTTTCACAAATCTTTTGTCAAATCATTTCAGATTCACAAATGTTGTTCAGATAACAATATTTTGAGTTTCTGTTGTATAATCTAATGTCTTTTTTTGTACCATCTCAAATTTTTTTATTTAAATAAACTAAAAAAATTTAAGGCAACCGGATACTTAAGTTAAACCAACAAAATCATTTTTACAGTGTGATTGTGTCTTTAATAATTTCTGTGCATGATTTAATCTAATGCCACATCAACAATAATACACTGTTGTTTCAAAAAAAAAAAAAAAAAAAAAAAAAAATCAAATTAAAAAAAAAACATGTACAGTGAATAAATAAAAGACTGGAACAAAATGGTCTAAATACAGAAAGACTGAAAATTCTAAATAAGTGATTTCAATTTATGGTTGATTTGAGTTCACACTATGCAAAATTTTTTAAGGGTCTATAGTTTTGTGGCAGAAGACCTGCAGGCTCAAACATTCACTGAGAAACAGGGACTTAGTTTTTACAATTTTACTTACTAAAGTGCTTTACTTATGGATGCTTCTTCAGTTCAGTACATGGACTTTTATGTCCCATGGGTGATTTTTAATCAAATTAACACTTTCGATATTTTTCAAATGCTTGTTCCAGACCAAGACTTTTAATCTTAAACTGTTAAAAAGTATCATAAATAAATGAATTATAACAATTTTAAAAATATCAAGAGAGCTCAATATTCAGTTTACTTTCACTTTTTAGTGTACACACCCTTGCTTATTAATTAATTAATTAATTAATTAATTAATAAGAAATCAAAACATTAAAAAGTTGTGTTTCTATGTTGTTCTCTCGCTTTTCTTGCATTAAACAAAAGAACTAATTAATTAATTAATTAATTAGTTCTTTTGTTTAATGCAAGAAAAGCGAGAGAACAACATAGAAACACAACTTTTTAATGTTTTGATCATGAGAAAACATTCCTGAAGGATACAGTATATTCTGGAAATATGTATTAAAACAACAACAACAACAATAATAATAATAATAATAATATAGGTTAAGAATGCCATGAGGGTGAGTATTTGATGACAGTGCAGGGTAAACCCTGTCAGCGTACTACAGTAAAACACGTTTCCTTATACTTCTTATTTAGCTCATCAACCTCTCTTTTATGTGCCTCTTCCATTTGGCTTATTTTTTCGTTCAGATTTATCTCAGTATCTTCATGCTTGTTTTTCAGCTCCTGCAGCTGCTGATCATGCTTTAACATGAGAGCATGAAAGTCTTGAGTATATTTCTCTCTGAACTCATTGAATTCCTCTGCTTGTTTTCTGGCCTCATCTTCATACTTCCTTTTCATTTCTTTTAATTTCCTTTCATAATTTTCCTCCATCTCTTTTCGTTCTTGCTCCTCCTGCTCACGTCTGGCTTTATCTTCTCTCTTTTTCTCCTCCTCCTCCTCTTTACGCTCTTGTTCAAATGCCTCTTCCAGCTTCAACAGTTTCTGTCTTTCCTCTTCTGTTCTTTTCTCCTCCTCTCTCACTTTTTTATCCCACTCTTCCTTTTGTGATTTTTCCCATTCTTCCTTTTGTTTTCTCATCTCTGCTTTACTGTTCTCAAACTCTCTCTCTACTCTCGCTCTTTCTCTGCGTTCATGCTCAGTCCTCTCATTCTCTTTTGCTTCTCTTATTTTTTTCTCCTGCTCAAATTCTTCAATCATTTTCTTTTGTTTCAGCTGCCATTCACTTCGTTCTTTGCTCAGTCTCTCACGATATTCTTCTCGTTCTTGTTCTTGTTTTAATATTTCTTTATGACGTTCCTCCATTTCTCTCCTCTCTCTCTCAAACCTCTCTCTTTCTTCTTGGTCTCTCTTCTTAAGCTCTCTCTCTAGCTCCTCTTTTTTATCCTTCACTTGTTGCCATTTTCTTGCCCATTCTTTTCTTTGATTCTCTTCTTCAATTTCTCTCTGTTTTTTAGCTTCTTCTCTTTCTTTCATTTCTCTCGCTTCTTGCTCTTCTCTTTTCTTGATTTTATTTTTCAAGATTCTTTGCTTGACTATGAGTTCTTCATCTCTTGCTTTCCTCTCTCTCTGCATTAATTCTCTCTGGTTATCAATTCTTCTCTTCAACACTGCCATCTCCTCCTCATATTTTTCACAGATACATTTTTTCTCTCTCTCCATTTCCTCTTCTTTTTCTTTTAATATTCTTTCCATTTCTTGTTTAATGGCAGCCTCTGCTTCTTTGAACATCTCATTGGTGTAACATCCTCCTCCATTTTTCTCCACCATTCTGTTGATTTTCTCTACTAATTCGATGACCGGTTTAGATTTGTCTTGTTTTTTATTGTCAATCACATGGTATCTTTCCCCACAATCTTTGATCAGCTTCTTCATACTTGAATCAGCATCTTCTAGGTAACTCTCAATTGTCTGATCTTGTAATTCATCACCATAGGTGAATATTATGATGCTAAACATGTCAGCATTTTCCCCAAAGGTTTCCTTGATCAGGTTCAGCGTTTCCATTTCTTCCTTGGTGAGTCGACCGATTCTAAGCACCAGCAGGAACACATGAGGTCCTGGAGAGAGGAGACTGATGCACTTCAGAATCTCTTTTTTGACCTCATCTTTAGAGAACTGTGTGTCAAACAGGCCTGGAGTATCAACGACAGAGACTGGAGTTCCTTTAACATACCCATCTTCCTTCTGGCATGAGGATGTCACTGATTTCAGACTACAACCTGATTTAAAGACATCTTTGTTGAGTAGAGTGTTTCCTGTGGCACTTTTTCCACTTCCAGTTTTTCCAACAAGCACGATTCTCAGACAGTTTGTGCTTGTTCTGTCACTTTCTATTTCAGCTGGAGAGAGGAGAAAAACGTATGAGTTGCACTGTCAGAGGTGTTTTGAATCTACAATCCAAACAATAGAAAAACTATTTAATGTTGTTTAGAATAATTTCATTTTTGAAAATATTCTCCTTGCTTACTCAACCCATTATCAGCCGTTATTTATTATTTTACCTTCAGATAATAATTTTCTCCAAACAAACAACAACAACAACAACAATAAAACAATAATGAAAGAAGCATTCAAGGAACAAATTTTTTTTAAATTCTAAGCTCCTTCAAATTACACATTTAATGATGTTTGAATTGAAACATTAAGTTTAACAGAAACATGTTTGGAAGAGCGGGGCACAACGTAACACGGAGCTGTAACAAACTTGGTTTAAAAGTGTCCACACATGCTAGCATGATGAAACTTAGTGTATTTACTTGTTGCTTTATCAACATAATGTAGAGGGAAAAAATGCACCAAAATTAAAAACAAAATCTTTGGAAAATCTTTGAAACGAATATCTTACTGGATTAAAACATGCACTACTATTAGTGTTACGTGTTGGCTCTGTTTAGTTCTTTTTTAATTCAGCCCCCTCGTTTCCGTATGCCTGCCTGCTTTTCCTTGTTAGTTTCTATGTTTTTTGATTAATTAGCTGCACACCTGTTCTGTTTCTCCCTGATTAAGTTACCCATATTTAGCTCTCAGTTTCCTTCAGTTCTCAGTCTCAATCCTTCATACTGATTGGTCAATAGCTGTTTTATTTACAATAAAGAATGGCTATGACCACTTCGCCGAATGGTTCATTCAGTGTATCACTGCATGATACCCATAGAAACCACCCATAGCAACATAAAGCAAGGCCAAACTGCTTAGTGCATAAGTTGATCTATGGGCACAGTTCCTTGTCTCCATGAGATGATGCATATTTCACCTAGGAACATTCTATCAGGGACTATTTTTTTCTAGTGGAAGGGTGGCATTCAGTGATTTTACTTTAAAAAAAAAAAAAAAGTACATATTTTTGGCTTTAATATTGTGTGGTAAACATTTTCTATAAGCAATATGGTATGAGAGGCCAAACCTTACTGCTTATGTGTACATACTGTACGTATACAGGTGCATCTCAATAAATTACAATGTCGTTGAAAAGTTCATTTATTTCAGTAATTCAATTCAAATTGTGAAACTCGTGTATTAAATAAATTCAATGCACACAGACTGAAGTAGTTTAAGTCTTTGGTTCTTTTAATTGTGATGATTTTGGCTCACATTTAACAAAAACCCACCAATTCACTATCTCAACAAATTAGAATACTTCATAAGACCAATAATAAAAAAAAAACATTTTTAGTGAATTGCTGGCCTTCTGGAAAGTATGTTCATTTACTGTATATGTACTCAATACTTGGTAGGGGCTCCTTTTGCTTTAATTACTGCCTTAGTTCGGTGTGGCATGGGGGTGATCAGTTTGTGGCACTGCTGAGGTGGTGCGGAAGCCCAGGTTTCTTTGACAGTGGCCTTCAGCTCATCTGCATTTTTTGGTCTCTTGTTTCTCATTTTCCTCTTGAATTTTTGTGCTTTTGGTGCTTTTGGCAGTGTGGGCAGGTGCCAAATCCTGCTGGAAAATGAAATCAGCATCTTTAAAAAGCTGGTCAGCAGAAGGAAGCATGAAGTGCTCCAAAATGTCTTGGTAAACGGGTGCAGTGACTTTGGTTTTCAAGAAACACAATGGACCAACACCAGCAGATGACATTGCCCCCCAAATCATCACAGACTGTGGAAACTTAACACTGGACTTCAAGCAACTTGGTCTATGAGCTTCTCCACCCTTCCTCCAGACTCTAGGACCTTGGTTTCCAAATGAAATACAAAACTTGCTCTCATCTGAAAAGAGGACTTTGGACCACTGGGCAACAGTCCAGTTCTTCTTCTCCTTAGCCCAGGTAAGATGCCTCTGATGTTGTCTGTGGTTCAGGAGTGGCTTAACAAGAGGAATACGACAACTGTAGCCAAATTCCTTGACACGTCTGTGTGTGGTGGCTCTTGATGCCTTGACCCCAGCCTCAGTCCATTCCTTGTGAAGTTCACCCAAATTCTTGAATCGATTTTGCTTGACAATCCTCATAAGGCTGCGGTTCTCTCGGTTTGTTGTGCATCTTTTTCTTCCGCACTTTTTCCTTCCACTCAACTTTCTGTTAACATGCTTGGATACAGCACTCTGTGAACAGCCAGCTTCTTTGGCAATGAATGTTTGTGGCTTACCCTCCTTGTGAAGGGTGTCAATGATTGTCTTCTGGACAACTGTCAGATCAGCAGTCTTCCCCATGATTGTGTAGCCTAGTGAACCAAACTGAGAGACCATTTTGAAGTCTCAGGAAACCTTTGCAGGTGTTTTGAGTTGATTAGCTGATTGGCATGTCACCATATTCTAATTTGTTGAGATAGTGAATTGGTGGGTTTTTGTTAAATGTGAGCCAAAATCATCACAATTAAAAGAACAAAAGACTTAAACTACTTCAGTCTGTGTGCACTGAATTTATTTAATACACGAGTTTCACAATTTGAGTTGAATTACTGAAATAAATGAACTTTTCCACGACATTCTAATTCATTGAGATGCACCTGTATTAACCTTATTTAAATCATACACCATATACTGTATATCGAAAGGTGTTAGCAAGAAAATAAAAATAAATTAACAAATTATTAAAAATAAACTAATAAAATAAAACAAAAATGCTTGGATAACAGAATCGGTTTTTCAGTTTTACATTCATTACATCTGTAATAATTATAGTGTCAAAACATCAGACATAAAGAGTGACGGATTCTGACTAGACGGTCTGACTAGACAGGACTCAGACTTGACTTGACTTTAACTGTACTCAAAACATAGATTTAAGACCCCAGGAATGGGTCATAGAATAATCAAATAATAATCAATTATCAAACTTTGTGAATGAGAACTCTCAGTGGTTCTGAACAATTGATCAACAAATCATTACTTTCAGTCAAGTCTTACTCAAAACATATATAATGAAATGCATTACTACTTAATAGTCCTATAACACTGGTAATTTTTTTTATAACAATTAAGTAACGTTAATACAAGAAAGAAAGCTATTGTTCTGATCAACAGCAGATATTCAGACCAACAGCATAATTGTGAGTGTGACATTGCTGTTATGCAACAGTTAAAGGGATAGTTCACGCAAATCGTTGAATAAAGTCATTATTTTTGTTTTCTTTGTGCACAAAAAGTATTCTCATAACTTCATAAAATTACAGTTGAACCACTGATGTCAGATGGACTATTTTAACAATGTCCTTACTACCTTTCTGGGCCTTGAACGTGTCAGTTGCGTTGCTGTCTATGCAGGGTCAGAAAGCTCTTGGATTTCATCAAAAATATCTTAATTTGTGTTATGAAGATGAATGAAGGGCTTACGGGTTTGGAACGACATGAGGGTGAGCAGGGCCCTAAGCAGGACTGTGTTGTTGTGCCCCCTCCCTCAAATATTATGGAAGTTAATAAAAAAAAACTAAAAAAAAAACTCCCACTATAGGAGTCAAAATAGAACTTTAATAAAATATACAAGTAAATAAATAAATACATACATTTTAATTAAATTGTATTATTTACAAATTACAATTGTAGCTCTAAACAGTTACCTATGGCTATGATTTTATTAATACAGTTGTCTGATTGATTTTATAGTCTCGAGCATTCAGAAATCATGCAAAAGAAAATTAAGCAAGGCCTCTGTGTGGTAGCCTAAATGCATACATGTGAAATCACGCATGTGATGGAAATTACCGCTGATTACAGGACCGGCTTTACTGACAAGATGCGCATTAAATATCGCATGCGATATATCGTGCAGCCCTATGGTGTATCATTTTGTTTTTTTTTTTGTTTTTTTTGAGCAACTGGGATGGTGCCCCCCCCCGGGAGTTGGTGCCCTACGCAAACTGCGTACTCTACGTATAGGGAGCGGCGGTACTGAGAGTGAGTAATTAACAGTACCGCCGCTCCCTATACACGGAGTACGCAGTTTGCGTAGAGCACCAACTCCCAGGGAGGCACCATCCCAGTTGCTCAAGAAAAAGAAAACAATTGAAAAATAAAATTAAAGTGACGTGCCATTCCCACATTCGCGCCCGCGACTGCTCGCACCTCATGTTTGCGGCTGACTGCAGATGATCATAATTGATGGACAACTTGTCTATGCTTGTGAAAAGACAACAGCAATCTGGCACAGAGAAAAAAAAAAAAAAAAAAAAAAAATATGAAAACGAAGCCCGTGCATCACTTTCAGGTAGGCTACATTCGTAAGCCTGTGAAACTTTTTTGGCTGTTGCTAATTTCACCACCACCAACGCACCTAATATTCTCTCTGAGTTTCCATGTTTCCTTATGAAAATTAGCCATTAACACAAATAAAACCAAAACTCATGGTTCTTGTAGCCATAGTAACCGCAAATTAACCATGATTTTGTTACTTCAAATAATAATTCACAAAGAAGTATTAAGATAATGTTTTTGTGGTTATATAAACAGACCTAAGCCAACAACAGCCTTAAAAATGACTTAAAATGCATTATATAAAAACAATGAGGCAATAATGATTGGTTAATTAATAATCATGTTTTCATTGAATAACACTGTTAAAATACATAATGTAATACAAAATAAATGTATGTACATTACATGTTATTACAAATGCCTGCAAAGGGAGCCAAAGGCCTGGTAATTGCTGCTATTATACTTACAGGACGATCAAATCCTTGTTTAATATTGACCAAAACTTTAATTCAAATATCCACTTAATCTTGAATTTTTGGCCACCTTTTGGTATAGATGACACAGCCTCAATAATTTCTTCAACAAAAAACGTGGACATCACAACCCTTACAAATTTAACCAAATTTATTTTATCGTAGTAAAACTGCTTAATTTTTCTTTTGCGTGATTTCTGAATGCTTGAGAGACTGTAAAATCAACGAGACAAATCCATTAATAAAATCATAGCCATAGGTAACTGTCTAGAGCTACAATTGTAATTTGTAAATAACACAATTTAATTACAATTTATTTATTTACTTTTATATTTTATTAAAGTTCTATTTTGACCCCTATAGTGGGTTTTTTTTTTTTTTTTTTTTTTTTTTAAACTTACATAATATTTGCACAACAATACAATCCTGCTTAGGGCACCCATTTGGCCAGCAGTGGCCCTGGTAATTAATGACAGAATTTTCATTTTGGGGTGAAATATCACTTTAAACTTGCATTGAAGACACAAAAATTAGTTCTCACTATTTTGCCTATTTTGGCTCCACTAACAAAAATAGTCCCAAAAAGAAATCAAAGCAAAATTCAAACGCAACCATGATGTTTTGTTCCTGAATTATTCAGAATGAATCGAGTGAATGATTAAATGACTTTTCTCATAAAGACAGTGGTTTGATTAATTCCTGAATCAGTGTTTTGAGTGAACTGGTTGCCATCTACTGGTGTAACTGCAAGTTACAGTCACCGAAGAGTCCCCACCACAACTAAAACACTGACAGTCTGCAACTCAACACAGACTGCTGCACAGAATATCAGCACTGAGATAAATAAAAATAAAAATCAGCAATCCGTTTTCTTGTAAGAATTTATGTATTGATTGTACAAATATTTTTAAAAATATTAAAATATGCTAAAATCAGCAAGTATACAATTAATAGCATGTTAAAGGGATAGTTCAACCAAAATTGAAAATTCTGTCATTAATTACTCACCCTCATGTCTTTCCAAACCCGTAAGGCCTTCGTTCATCTTCAGAACACAAATTAAGATATTTTTGATGAAATCTGAGAGCTCTCTGACCCTCCCATAGACAGCAAGGGTACTACCACAATTAAGGCAAAGAAACATAGTAAGGACATCAGTAAAACAGTCAATGTGACATTAGTGCTTCAACCATAATTTTACAAAGCTACAAGAATACTTTTTATGCACAAAGAAATCAAAAATAACAACTTTATTCAACAATTCGTCTCCTCCACGTCAACCTAGAGTGCCATTTTGGAGAGTATCACGACAAATGTGCGCACTTTGATCTGAGCGTAAACAACGTAAGTGATTGGTACTGCTGACACAGAACACGCATGCACGCGCTTTGATCGGAATGTAAACATACATTGTTTATGTCCAATTCAAAGCGCACGCATGCGTCGTGATACTTTCTGAAATGGCGTCCGCAGCGGAGATGAATTGTTGAATAAAGTTGTTATTTTTATTTTCTTTGGGCACAAAAAGTATTCTCATAGCTTCGGGGTTTGGAACGGCATGAGGGTGAGTAATTAATGACATAAATTTCATTTTTTGGTTAACTATCCCTGTAAAAGGAAATGCAAAAAAAAAAAAAAAAAAAAAAAGCCTTGGATTGTTATGCAGAATCGGAATAAGAATCAGACTAATTCCCTATTCCTTATGATTCCCTAATCATAAATATTGACAAATTGTCCTGTTGTTGTGGTACCTTTTAGAATACAGTACGTCTTATTCAGATCAGGGCATAAACTTGTTTGAGATGCAATTTCAGTATCTTACTGTAAAACATATTTATCCTCATACCTTTTTTTTCAGTCTGGTCACTGTTTTTCTTCCAATTATCGATTTTTTTTTTCATTCAGATTTTTTATGTTTTGTTTTGAGAGTACACTCTATACGTTATACTCTTCTTCATTCTCAAGACACTCTTTTTCATGCTTTCACTTAAAGGGATAGTTTACCCAAAAATAAGAATGTTGTCATCATTTACTCACCCTCAAGATGTTACAAACCTGCATGAATCTAGAGTCAGCGTTAGTTCTGGCAGGTCACGTTAGTTAAGCTCACATCAGCTGACTATCAGCTGGTCCACATCTACCTATAGGGATGCGACACCTATCACAGCACTCATATATAAGGTCAGTATTATCACCAGCTTTCGCATTGCTCAATAGCTAATTAAATGGCGAATTCGGCAGGCAAAACACCATCATCACTAGGAATCGGGCATTTAGTGAGGGGAATTCGTTTCCCCAATGGACTGACCTCCGATAACTTGAACACGTGAATTCACTGCATCGATCATAAGCTGCCTGATTCGGAAGTGACTGAGTTAGCATTACTTCTCGCTTCGCTACATTATTGACATGGACTCCACAAGTTATGTCACTGACTCAAGAACAAGTCCTGATGGGAACTTCATTACCAAGAAGGATATCAAGAATTCAAGCATCCTCGTCACAGCTGCTATGTTTCACTCTCTCGAACGTCTTCACAAGCTAAGTTTCTTTTCAATGCTCTCAGTATTGGGAACATGCGTGTTGTTAAGGCCATCCACGTTGCTTAGGCTCATTTAGACTGCAGTACTATCCGTGTTACCGGTGTTGTGCCCATTTTCGACCCCTGCCAAATTATTACCCCCTCTCATTGAAATCACTACCTGATTGCTTAATCCTAACCCCTCCCCCACACCTAACCCTTAACCTACCAATACTATTGGGGTAGTAATCTGGCGGGGGTCAGAATTTGGCACAACACCGGCAACATGCGTGTCACTGCATTAACATGTCTCAACATTATTTTTCACTGATATAATAGGCACTGCCCCGCACAAGCTGTTGTAACGTACATTAAACCGGGAGAGATCGCTCTGGCAAGCCATAAGTAAGGGACCGAGGGGTAAGTAAGTTGTAGCGCATTGATCATAAGTGCCTGATCCAGAAGTAGCATTGCTTCACGCATTGCTATTATTGATATGGACTCCATTAGTAAAGACTGACTAAGCTATCTGGTCATATTGGTAGCACGCTTTATCCTAAGCTGTCTAGTTGTTATTGGTAGCACGCTTGTACCTAAGCTATCTGGTCGTTATTGGTAGCAGCTTGTACCTAAGCTGTCTGTTTGTTATTGGTAGCACGCTTGTTCCTAGGCTGTCTGGTTGTTACTGGGAGCACGCTTGGACCTAAGCTGTCTGGTTGTTATTGGGAGCACGCTTGTACCTAAGCTGTCTGGTTGTTATTGGTAGCAGCTTGTACCTAAGCTATATGGCCGTTATTGGTAGCAGCTTGTACCTAAGCAATCTGGTTGTTATTGGTAGCAGCTTGTACCTAAGCTATATGGTCGTTATTGGTAGCAGCTTGTACCTAAGCAATCTGGTTGTTATTGGTAGCAGCTTGTACCTAAGCTATCTGGTTGTTATTGGTAGCAGCTTGTTCCTAAGCTATCTGGTTGTTATTGGGAGCACGCTTGTACCTAAGCTGTCTGGTTGCTATTGGGAGCATGCTTGTACCTAAGCTATCTGGGCGTTATTGGTAGCACGCTTGTGCCTAAGCTGTCTGGTCGTTATTGGGAGCACGCTTGTACCTAAGCTATCTGGTCGTTATTGGGAGCACGCTTGTGCCTAAGCTGTATGGTTGTTATTGGTAGCATACTTGTTCCTAAACTGTCTGGTTGTTATTGGTAGCACCCTTGTACCTAAGCGGTCTGGTCATTATTGATAGCACGCTTGTACCTAAGCCGTCTGGTCGTTATTGGTAGCAGCTTGTACCTAAGCTATCTGGTTGTTATTGGTAGCAGCTTGTGCCTAAGCTGTCTGGTTGTTATTGGTAGCACGCTTGTTCCTAAGCTGTCTAGTTTTTATTGGTAGCACGCTTGTTCCTAAGCTATCTGGTTTTTATTGGTAGCACGCTTGTACCTAAGCTATCTGGTTGTTATTAGTAGCAGCTTGTTCCTAAGCTATCTGGTTGTTATTAGTAGCAGCTTGTTCCTAAGCTATCTGGTTGTTATTAGTAGCAGCTTGTTCCTAAGCTGTCTGGTTGTTATTGGGAGCACGCTTGTACCTAAGCTGTCTGGTTTTTATTGGTAGCACGCTTGTTCCTAAGCTGTCTGGTTGTTATTAGTAGCAGCTTGTTCCTAAGCTATCTGGTTGTTATTAGTAGCAGCTTGTTCCTAAGCTGTCTGGTTGCTATTGGTAGCATGCTTATTCCTAAGCTGTCTAGTTGTTATTGGTAGCACGCTTGTATCTAAGCTGTCTGGTTGTTATTGGTAGCACGCTTGTTCCTAAGCTGTCTGGTTGTTATTGGTAGCACGCTTGTTCCTAAGCGGTCTGGTTGTTATTGGTAGCACACTTGTACCTAAGCGGTCTGGTTGTTATTGGTAGCACACTTGTACTTAAGCGGTCTGGTTGTTATTGGTAGCACGCTTGTACCTAAGCCATCTGGTCGTTATTGGTAGCAGCTTGTACCTAAGCTATCTGGTCGTTATTGGTAGCAGCTTGTACCTAAGCAGTCTGGTTGTTATTGGGAGCACGCTTGTACCTAAGCAGTCTGGTTGTTATTGGGAGCACGCTTGTACCTAAGCTGTCTGGTTGTTATTGGTAGCACGCTTGTACCTAAGCTATCTGGTTGTTATTGGGAGCATGCTTGTTCCTAAGCTGTCTGGTTGTTATTGGTAGCACGCTTGTACCTAAGCTATCTGGTTGTTATTGGGAGCACGCTTGTACCTAAGCTATCTGGTC
Source organism: Spinibarbus caldwelli (assembly GCA_039654775.1). Lineage (NCBI taxonomy): Eukaryota > Metazoa > Chordata > Actinopteri > Cypriniformes > Cyprinidae > Spinibarbus > Spinibarbus caldwelli. Next base: position 14,247,903 of record CM077219.1, on the reverse strand, counting down.
GTTATTGGTAGCACGCTTGTGTCTAAGCTGTCTGGTTGTTATTGGTAGCACGCTTGTTTCTAAGCTGTCTGGTTGTTATTGGTAGCACGCTTGTTCCTAAGCGGTCTGGTTGTTATTGGTAGCACGCTTGTACCTAAGCGGTCTGGTTGTTATTGGTAGCATGCTTGTACCTAAGCTATCTGGTCGTTATTGGTAGCAGCTTGTACCTAAGCTATCTGGTTGTTATTGGTAGCAGCTTGTACCTAAGGTGTCTGGTTGTTATTGGGAGCACGCTTGTACCTAAGCTGTCTGGTTATTATTGGGAGCACGCTTGTACCTAAGCTATCTGGTTGTTATTGGTAGCAGCTTGTACCTAACCCATCTGGTCGTTATTGGGAGCACGCTCGTACCTAAGCTGTCTGGTTGTTATTGGGAGCACGCTTGTACCTAAGCTATCTGGTTGTTATTGGTAGCAGCTTGTACCTAAGCTGTCTGGTTGTTATTGGGAGCATGGTTGTACCTAAGCTATCTGGTTGTTATTGGTAGCAGCTTGTACCTAAGCTGTCTGGTTGTTATTATTAGCAGCTTGTTCCTAAGCTGTCTGGTTGCTATTGGTAGCATGCTTATTCCTAAGCTGTCTAGTTGTTATTGGTAGCAGCTTGTACCTAAGCTTTCTGGTTGTTATTGGTAGCAGCTTGTACCTAAGCTTTCTGGTTGTTATTGGTAGCACACTTGTACCTAAGCTGTCTGGTTGTTATTGGTAGCACGCTCGTTCCTAAGCTGTCTGGTTGTTATTGGGAGCATGCTTGTTCCTAAGCTGTCTAGTGGTTATTGGTAACACGCTTGTTCCTAAGCTGTGTAGTCGTTACTGAGAGCACGTTTGTTCTTAAGGCTATCAGGTTGTTATTGAGAACATGTTGCTGATTAAGCTTTTCAGGTTTGGCAATATACTCGTTAGGTCATCTGGTTAAGGCCAACATGCTATGGCTATGGCTTATGCAAGTTTTGGCAACATTCTTGTTCATTAATTGGGTAAGGGATACATGCTATTGCTATGGCTTGAGATTTTTGCTGTCATTTTGTGTTGGGGGATATGGCACATGGTTTTGTTTTGGGGGATTATTGCTTTGGGGGATTATTGCTTTATTATTTGGGGGATCCATGCTATACTGCATGGATGCGCAGGGAGTTCTTGCCCAGAACAGAACCATACCGCCAATCCAAACTGTATGCTAATTGTCAGTCATCTTTGACGATAGTTGTCCTGACAGAACTTTCTTTCTGTCACACTTCAGGTCAGATGAAGACGATAAAGAGTCAAGGGAACAGAAGTCTTTATTAAATCGAACAAATACAGGTAGATCCAACAGACAAAGCAGGGAAAACAGTGTGGCTTGCACAAACAATACCAGGCACAAACTAAGCAAGCAGTAAGAATGTCAAAAAGTTGAGAACATTTAACTTTATGAAAGTGACTAAAAATGCTGGGCAGCAGCCAATTTAAGATGCGCATGCTTTGATGTTTGTCATTTGCATTTCAAAATCTTCCTATAGTCATGTAGTTTAGATTAAGTGCTTTACTTACATATTATACATATTTTGCTATATATAATTAAATTATCTTTCAAATTCTGTTTGGCTCCTGTCACTGAGGCTAGACTGCATTAACAACAGTTTAAACAGACAATGGAAATATGTACTTGGGCACTGGGAAAATATACTCTTCAAATGTAATTGTGCCTACTGTATATATGATGATAATCGTGCACTGAAAGATTATTCAAAATATTTCCTGTGCACTTGCTGCATTTCAAAACATGCAAACTCTTCACAGGAAGGTTTTTGAGATGCAATTCTTGTTGTTTGTTTGTTTGTTTTGCAAAACGATTAACCCTTTCTTTAAAATTACTACAGGTCAAAGATAGGTATAAATGTCTTTTATTATTTCTCTTTGAGTTCAAGTAAAGAGAACTTTGGCATGCACTGACAAAAAGAAGCTGCTTGGTTTGACAGTGACCTCTGTGTGAGCACTGCTTTTCAAAGCAGCACTAAACATTCACAATGAACCAGGCACTCATTGAAGCAAAGCACTTATTTATAATGGTTTCACCATGCAAAGGTAAATGTGACATTGATCAGTTTTCACTTTCAAGTACTTGTACCCATCCCTATGTATACATTTATAGAGTACTAGTTGTAATTTACGGTTTTGACCTATTTAAATAACTTACTGAGTAACTCAAACTTTCCCCTCCGCTCCACCATTTGCATCTTTTTTTGCCTCATAATGTGGCAGATGAAACGAAGTTGATGAAAAATCTAGTGCTGCCTCAAAATAATCCAGGATGCTTTCCTGCATTCTCTATTTCCAAGGACTGGATTTTTTTTCAAATAGGTCTGTTGGTGCTCACTAGTCCACTGTGAACACTTTTTCCTTTATATTTTTATTTCTCCTAATAAGCTACAAACGACTTCCCAATCCTTGTCACTTAATTTCATCAGTACTACTATCGTGTGTTTCAGTGTGTCATCTGACCAGTTTTTCAAGGTCTTTAAAATCATTTTTAAATTAATTTTTCCTTTACCCATAGAGGGCCCAAAAACAATTGCGTCTTACTCTCATTTAAATGTAAAAAGTTTAGAAATCCAAGACCTTAGATTGGCTAGACATGCACGCAAGGTTTCTTGTCACTATGATAATAAAAGCAGTGCAGGACAGCTAATAAAAATAATGGAAAGAAAAAAAAGATATAAAAGGTAGTAGGTACTGTGATGCTGGGAAGTTGAACAATTGGGGCTAGGTTGTGTATCCAAATAAATGTACAGTTATTATGTAATGATTAAAATTTAGATTCAGTAGCAGACCAGCCACTGTGGAAAAATACCTACTCTTACCACCAGAGGGTGTGTTGCTATGTGTGTTTTTCTCACAAATCCACAGGGGGTTTTAAACTCAGTCACATGTATTAGTCTTGTGTATATGTTAGAAGAACGTGTTGTGTTTTGTAATGTAGTCTTTGCCCTTTGCTTGCAGAAATTGTGCACTGTCATCACTTAGACCCGTGCCCTGTGTATGCTGACACACACTCTTAATGTAGAAGTGCTTAGCAGTGGTGTGGATTACAAACTGTGTGTGTCTGTACAGCCTGTTGCAGTGAAGACTGATGTATCTCTGTCAGATCTGCCCTCTTATGCAGTATAATTCTCCACACCACACCAATTAAACACATAAAACACATACAGTTTTCCATTTGGAGTTATGAGCATGTGGATCATTTATTTAAAGGAACAGTAGTCACGTTGTTTGTAATGTCTCACAAGCACTTGAAGGGAAAGAAAAATCTGTTTTAAAAAGATGAACTTGCACTCTGGATTTTTTGCACTATGCAGAAAAAATCACGACAACACTCATTCTCTTAATAAATGTGTATCTGTGTGTGTTGCCATGCAATGACTCATAACACATCTGTTATTGTGGGTTATCTGAGAGTTCAAGCACATTAATGATGCTGGCACATAATGGTGAAGATTCTTCATAAGCTTCCAGGAGACAGACGGGGGTCAAAATAAGATCAGCTGACAACCCACCCCACCAAAACTACACGTAGACAAACATGCTCTTCAAGCTGATGATTAAACAGTGATGTTCCAATCATTCCTCTTTTTCCTAAAATCATGATATACAGACATATATAGACAAATTATAACTAATTTTAATAATTCAGTTTATAATACAGATTAAAAGGTGTTCATGGATGGAGAATTGATGTACAAGGCCCTGGAGCATCAGCTTTTTTTTTCTGGCATGCAGCTAAAAAAGTCTTTGCACTTTACATTGCCTATCTGCAATTTTATTTGCAATTTGTAATTAGAATTTTGAATTTCATATAATTACTTTGTATCTCATGAATGACAACTGAAAAACTAAGAATTTCTACAATATATCAATATAATCATTAAGTATGTAAGATGTAATGTCTAATAATCAGAAATAAACTCCAAAGCTGATATGTGGGGAAGAGTGTGGCGACATTTGCAGCAGCTGAAAAAACCAACAGCAGAAAGAACGAGAACATGCAGGATTAAAGGATCAGTGGAGGGGTGCAGAAACCCCCTGTCACCACTAGCACCAGCACCTCTCCTCCCTCTTGTCCTGTTAGTCTCTTGTCTTTGACTCTGTTTATTTAGCTATAAATATCTAACAGCCGTCAGTGTGACACCAGCTCATACTGAGAAAAATGACCATGATTACGACTAGAATGAAAGGATATCATTTAATTAGTGCTGTGAGGTAGAGAAATAAATAAGAGTAAGAGAAAATAATGTGAGAGATATAAAGAAACAGAGATACTGATGCATTCAAACAAGACCGTGTGTCCTCCTGACGATGACATTTTTGGCACAAAGTCACAGAACGCTGAAGCAGACAGCATGTACCAGAGTCACAGCACAGCTTCACCCTTCTGTTCTTTCTGAAGCACTCTGTTCTACTGATGAATGCTTCTCATGTGATTTCTCATAGACTAGACTTGTTTTTCATCCATCAAAATTTATTTCAGAATTCAATTATTCTGTTCTTTCTCAAGCAGAAAAATACCTTTTAACACATTGTAAAAATGGCCAGGATTTGTTACAATAAAATATACTGAAATGAGTGCAGACTAGGTCAGTTTCCCTCATAATATACTACTTTCATAACAAAAACAACCAGGGCTGCATTTCCCAAAAGCATCGTAAGCCAAAGTTGATCGTAGCTCCATTGGTGACAGTGGTTCTACGATCAACTTAGGCTGACGATGCTTTTGGGAAATGCAGCCCTGACTGATAATGCTGGAACACCATAAGCTTAGCTGAAGTCTTTTAAGGGTTGCTATAAAGAACAAACTCATGAGAGTGGCAGAGATGCCAAAGCACTGTCTGTTCTGACCACTGCCCGACTGCCTCTTCACATTCCATTCCTCCCCTCTTTCATTCCCCATCCCACACCTGTGAGAACTGATAATCATGTTACAGAACATATGCACAGTCCTTGTTTGAATGCTTTCATGAACCTACGTGTAAAACAATATGACATAAATGGACAAAAATATTCTTGTAATCAGGGGCATTTAAAATTTGTCTAGTGAAAGGCTCTCTAGAAGCCTGATTTATACTTTAAGGGTCGGGTCGGATTTGGCAGGAAATTCTTTTTTTTAAATTTTTTTTATGTCATTCAATCCTATTGTGTTTACGTCCGTAAACACAGAAAATAAGTTCTGTATAGGCTACTATGATGACAGATTACAATGTGTTACTTACTTGTTCAGACAACGTATTTTTCAGATATTTGACTTTGAGTGACTTTCTTGTTACTGTCAGTTGGTGATCGTGTAGGCCTAACTCAAATCATCAGATTCATCTGCGCCGAACAGCGAGGTGCGTTAAGCGCAAACTCCACCTGGCAGCCGATTTCATTGGTCTAATTTATCAGGCAGCCATCTGTCAAGAGAAGTTCAGACTTAATAGATTCAGTTCAGACTTCCAAAAACATCATGGTTGGATCCAATTGTGACAAACAGTATCCATCAAGATGTGCTACTAGGGAAGTTGTGGCCTAATGGTTAGAGAGTCGGACTCGTAACCTAAAGGTTGCGAGTTCGAGTCTTGGGCCGGCAGGAATTGTAGGTGGGGGGAGTGAATGTACAGTGCTCTCTCCACCCTCAATACCACGACTGAGGTGCCCTTTGAGCAAGACACCTAACCCCCAACTGCTCCCCGGGTGCCGCAGCATAAATGGCTGCCCACTGCTCCAGGTGTGTGTGCACTTTAGATGGGTTAAATCCAAATTCTGAGTATGGGTAACCATACTTGACCACATGTCACTTCACTTTCACTTTCTTAAAGTTACGGGTTATAGTATGCTATCCTATTTGTTTTAGCGTTGTGTAGGCAATGAGAAGAACTCATTTGGGAAAAATTATCAAGCCATCTCCGCATGCAATTTTATGTTTCGTTGTCATAATTTTATGACAGAAGCTCCTTTGTACATTGTTAAAGAAAAAAGTAGTGCCATGCTAATAAATTATGGTAGCTTTGGAAGGAATGATCTCCTTTCCTTGCCATTCAATTCTGTTTCAGGAAAAATAGCACTTGTTTCTCCCAGTCTTTCTTTCTTTCTTTCTTTCTTTCTTTCTTTCTTTCTTTCTTTCTTTCTTTCTTTCTTTCTTTCTCATTAATAGTAATAAAAGCAAAAACAAAACAAAATTGATTTAATAGTAATAAAACTTTATTGAAGTGATTAAGGTAAATAGCAAATATCAACTATCAATAAATCCAACAACAAATACAGACTGTCAATAAATAGTGCAATTCTTATTTGTTAAATAATTAATATTTTTATAACAAAAATAAAAGTTTTCTCTTTTACTAAAGATCATTTTTTTGCATAACCATCCTTGAAAGCATGTTAAAAACATCAACATGAGCTCAAAATTGAACCTATGCACATTCAGTTAATGGCAATCGAACAAAAAGTGCTGTGTTTTTAACATACTCAATACAAAACAAGCAGATACTATTTACAACTCAAATTCACTATACAAAGCATTATTTTTGTCATCAAGATCATTATCAGGGCCATCAGCTTTCTTTTTCCCATCATGAACATCATTTCATCATTTGAGTTTTACTCACTGCACATGCTGTTTGACTATCCCTAAAAACCTGTTTCTACGTGCTCAATCCCTCTGTCTCATCTTGCCTTTTGTCACATTATTTAATAACGTCCATACAGTCTTTGACTCATATTTGTCTTTCTGCTTTTCAGCCCCTCTGGGCCTCCTGAGACATGGATCGGCCCAGGACTCTGGGTGCTTTGGCAAACTCCATTCGCATGGGTTTGACGGGCGGCAGGTCCCTGGTGATCTGTTCCACTGGTCTCTTGTCTGGACAGGCTCCGTCGGGAACCCTGGCGGGAGGCAGATCTTGCAGGGTGTGTGGGGCTCCGCGGCCCAGGTGGACACCCAGTTCAGCAGGCTTGAAGATGGGCAGGGGCAGGGTGTTCCTGTAGGGTAAGAGCTGGTGCTCCCTTACACCTGTGTCCACGGTGCCCACTCTGACAACACCTGATGGGCAGGCCTGATTGAGAGGACGTGCCTGCCAATAACGGGACAGGGACTCTTGGCGAGAGTCATCTGACATCAGCATCGACTGACTAGAGAGAGAGAGAAATGGAGAATTATGAATGAAAGTTTGGGCATTTGATTGTGTGTTTAAAATTATTTTATGCAAGTTGCACTGCAGAAAACTCAATATTATTACAATAATAAATATTAAGTATTTTTGTCAGTGAAAACATCTACAGATGCTTAAATTCAGATAAACTGAATTGCATAAGATATTAAGATTTGAGAGAATGAGAATATTTTTTGATTGAAGCTTATGTATTTTCTTACTTCACTGTCAAATTGTTGCTTCCATTTTTTTTATACATTTATAACAATATTTTGTGAAGTTTGTTTTAAACAAGAAAAAATATTTGCCAGTGTAGTTCAATATATACTATCTGAAAATAAGTTTTTTTTCCTTCTTTTTTTAATTTTTTTTGAAAATTTTTTTTATTTTTTATTTTGCTGCTCAGGTAAATTGACTATTTAAAATCCTGACAATAAATATTAATTAAGCAATGTGTTTTAATATTTTTTATATATATATATATATATATATATATATATATATATATATATATATATATATATATATATATATATATATATATATAAATAATATCATTGACATTCAATAAATTCTAAATAAATAAATAGCTTCCATCTAGCTGTATATACTGTATGTGAATTTCTATGCACTCACCGATCCTCATGTTGAGTTTTCATATTGATGCTGCGCCAGTTTGCGTTGTAACTCTCTTTCCTAGTTGGATTTTCCTCCCTCACACTGCAGCTGAGCTCGGCTCCAACCACACATCCTCCTTTCTTCTCCAGGACTGTGCACATCTGCATCTTCAACTTCTGTTTGTGAGCGGCTTAAAAACTTAAATGACAGTTAATGATCAACTGTTTTACAATACTGTTTTCAAGGTTTGTAGTATTCTTTGCTTTTTTTCTCTTTTCTTCTCCTTTTCTTTTTCTTGAGTTTGAGGGAGGACTCAGCCTGCCTGTCTCTTGCTCTGTCTCGTCGTCTGTCTGCCGGAGCGCGTGTCAGACTCTTATACAGCTCTGCTGCTATTTCTGTCTGATGGACTCACTCCGTACTTTGTCTACAATGACACCTGACACTCACACACCCACATATCAAAACATTCACACACACACACACACTGTAGCACAGCACTGGAACACGCATATAAGACCTAAGAAATCCCCAGCAACAGGACACATTGCAAGCATATCTATTTATCTGTCCGTCCGTCCACTTGTAAGCTCTATAATAAGATTTGTCTTAAAAATGTTCCTTTCTAGCTATTATCTGAATGGATTCTGTTACTGATGCCCAAATGCTTGATCACATTGTATTAGCATGACATTTGTTCCTCCACGGGCCTATAAACAGACATCAAAAGGCTTTCAATGTTAACTAAACAGTGTTCGGATCTGGAACCAGACAGGAGATTATAAACAAGTGGCAGCAACTGTTCTGTACTGATAATTTTCTTTTGCACACATAATCTCTTTCAAAAACATTGTTTAAATATGAATTATAACATAAAAACTACTATTTTGCTGTATTTATTTATTTTTTGCTGCAGAACATATGTAGCTGGAAGGTTGTAGAAAACTACCACTGGTTACTGATCAATAACTTGAAATATTTCAATAAGTAACTTTTTTTTTTTCCTCTGCTTTTTTATTTTATTTATTTATTTCTCAAACAACCACTATAAAATGTAGTTAATATGGAAAAGCATGGTCATAGCATGTGTTCAGTGACAGACCTAGTGAGCGTCGGCGCTGTATTCACTCATCGGATGAATATAGTGCTGTGTGGACAGAGGTTGTGGACAGTCATATTCTCAGGTTACACATACATTCTGTCCCCTGTCTGTCACTGACTGCTCTTTCAGTGACGCACTGGGCGATTACAGGAACTGATCTCACCCTTGTGCTGTCTCTCTCCTGTAATGTGGCTACTCAGCACACTATGGTATGGAAATGTAGCGTCATGTAGTTACACAAGCATGAGAACCAGGAAATGTCACTTCACTCCAGTAATGAAACTGCTCCTGTAGGTTATGACATGCCCACTAAATTTGTTTCCTGTCATGCATGTTCATACAGTATCCACAACAAGTATTTGGATGCTTAAGCAATACTTAAATATAAATAAATTTCATTGCATTGCATTACAAATTATAGAAGTAACATTTATTTTAAAGCACAATCCTTTCTATGCATGGTTCAATAAATAAAGAAAAAAAAAAAGAATTTGTATTTTTATAATGTAGCATACAGTGTCTCTGAAAAGTAGTGTAAATACTTTTCAGAGACACTGCATACTACCTTATAAAAATGTTTACAGATTCCAAATTTTAATTCATAAATTGCAATAATTTGTGAATATTTATAATTCTAATTTTATATTTTTATTTTTTCATAAACATCCTAAAAATCATATAGTTTGTGTATTAATAAATTAAAAATTCTTATAATGTATACTATTGATAGACAAATATATATAAAGAAGAAATTCAAAACCCATTTGAACAATAAACAAGAATTGGAAACTATGTCCATCAGTCAATTTCTTTTATTGTCAGCTATATCAGACATCTTACCAGACAAGCAACATACAAGACAGGACAAAATACACTGAGCCATTTTAACCTAGTGATTCAGTTAATGGACAGTCACCACATCAAAAAAATTTACACTATTTTTTATCCCAGCTCCATAACTGCACATATACATTATATAAGAACACATCTGATACATCACCTATATAATATGTTGATTGTATTGTAGCTTTCCCTTTTTTTTAGGAGTTTCAACAAGAAATAAAATTAGAGAAAAAAGTTTCCTGATTCAGAAAAAAATGTCACTTCCTAAACAGAGAAAGGATAAATGTTATTCTACAACACCTTTAAATGCAAAATACACAATATGATTATTTTTGACAGTTATTTTGGTAATAAATTTATAAAGATATTTTGTGTACTTGATTATATTAAATCTTTGTCATTAAACAAAAATATGCTGGTTTTATATATTCAGGTACATAATTATGATAATTTTTTATTTTTAACTTTAAAATAAAAAATAATTTATCTGTAATGCACAATGCTGCTGCTCTAGTGCAAGAGTTTTTACAGTAACTATGATCATAAAAATAAAAATGTAAATGAAAAAAAATAAATAAATAAAAGATTGCCAGAGAACAATACTAGGGGTGCTACAAAGGAACTCATTATAATACATAATTATGAATAATATTTCCACAATTGACAGACCATTATAATGACATGACTATTTGCCCTAAAGATTTGACACTTTAGCATTGAAATTAAGTCTATTAGTCTGTTCTTCCTAGCATAATTGTGAGGTATTGGCTGGATTTGTCTTCTGTTAGTCATTAGCACTAATTTGTCATATTTAGACAATGTGCTAATTTTTCATGCTCAAGGGCTCTGCCTCGTTTTTGTTCACATTTTAGAGTGAAGAATAAAGCATTAGTATGCAGCTGAGTGTTCGCCTGGGCATTTTCCCTCTCAAAAACGTGTTTCAAAGTCTACTGAATTTCAGTGTTGCACCACATTATGTTTACATTCGTGATTTAAAGACACTAATAACAACGTCAAAGGTCATTATGTCTAGATCACTGTCATAAAAATGTAAATGTTTACCATTATGAAAATGTCATGCACAGCGGCACTAAATCATACGTGGACTCTTAAGCCACACTTTAAAATGCATGAAGTGACTCTGAGGTGATTGTAGTTTATGTAGTCTAATTTCACACAGATGGCCTAGTAGAGTAACCACAGGTGTTCATCATATTAAAGGTGTGGTCACATTTACTGCAGTTCGGAGAATTTTTGCAGGCTAAATTCAGTCATTTCAAAAGGAATCTGTGCGATCTAGAGTTTCGCGTGAGGGAGAAAGGATCTATTAAGATCCTTGGACATTGATAAAATGGCAGCAGAGAGTTATCAATGCAGTATTTGTTGTAGTGACAGGTTAAGGGTTAACAAAATCTTCCATTGAAGCACCTACACTTTACCAACAAAAATACACTGGTCTATAGAAACATTAAGTTTGGTCATGTTTTCTCACATGTATGGCCAATATTAAGCTAGTTAGTTGCTATGACTGTTTTAGAGACAAACCTCCATTAGTTTAGTTTAGATTTCCTTTCACAAATCTGGATAAAGTGTACTAAACCAGGATGGACACACATCCGTAGAGCAATCAGTCTGATCAACCCCAAACCCATAAGCCCAAAACCGAAGGCAAAAATTCCTGGTGGCACAAAAAAGAAAATAAAATAAACAAAACACTTTCTAGAGATCTTGTGCCACGGTCTCTAAACTGCAAAATTTCCTATTTTATTATAGACTTAATGAAACGCTCATTAGTTAATTCCACAAGGGGTTCTTATAGCACTAAACAAACCCCTGAATTCCTGTCAGCCTGCTTTGGTCCCCATATTCTATCCCAAAATAAGTTCCTGTTTGTCCTTTTCACCCCAAATATTTAGTTTTCCCCATGTAACCCAGTCAGCCTAGCTTGTTAAGGCTATTGTGTACATCCTTATACTCGACCTTAGTAGTCTTGGTTCTGGTATCCACCAGAGCCGTCATAATTAGCTTCCATGTCAGCGTTGTATCCAGTGTACTCTGTGCCTGTAGCAGGCACTCCTGCGGGGTCCTGGCTGGGATCAGTATAGTCTTGAGAGAAGAGAGACGAGCTTGCACCTAACTTGTACCTCTGGAATGCGAAAAAAGCTTGACCAGCCTTTAGGAAAATGAAGATGCCAGAAGGAGAGGTTTAGAGGGTGGGATCAGGGGGAATTTCAATAAGAATTACAGGAGAGGAGGAATTTTCAGTTTTGATGGTGAATAGTGAATGAGATGGTATCAGGGAAATCAGGTACGAATTAAACGAAAGTAGTTAATGAGAATGACAGGATGGAACAGAAAGGAAGAGAAAAAAAGAGAGAAAAGCATTAGTTTGATAAATGATTAAGCTGGTTAGTCAGTTTTAAGCTTAACTGAGTTGTGAATACATTTAGCTATAACCTTTTAAACCAAACATACAGTACTGTGCAAAAGTCTTAGGCTGCTAGTATTTTCACCAACAAAAATGGTTTTAAGTCAGTTATTTCTATCTTTTGCTGTAGCGTGTCAGTAGGAAATATCAGTTTACATTTCCAAACATTATTTTTGCCATTAATTGTAATAGTCCAGTGAGATTTTTGTATGCACAAGGAGTCTGACAACAGCCAGTGCTCCACACAGAGATCTGATCTGATCATCATCCAGTCCGTCTGGAATGACATGAAGAAACAGAACAAACTGAGTCAGACTAAATCCAGAAGAACTGTGGCAACATCTCCAAGACGCTTGAAGAAAAAACCTTCCTGCAAAGCTACCTGAAAAACTATGTGCAAGTATACCTCAGACAAAAGCTGTTTTAAACGCAAAGTGTGGTCATACCAAATGTTGATTTGATTTAGTTAATAGATAAATAAAATCTATTTATGGCATTATTTCTGAAAGCATCCTCATTTTACAGCATGTTTACACAATTGCCTAAAACTTTTAACAGTACTGTAGCTTTGCAGGCAGGTTTCTTGAAGCATCTTGGAGATGTTGCCACAGTTCTTCTGGATTTAGTCTGTCTCAGTTTGTTCTGTTTCTTCATGTCATTCCAGACGGACTGGATGATGATCAGATCAGATCTCTGTGGGGAGCACTGGCTGTTGTCAGACTCCTTGTGCAAACAAAAATCTCACTGGATTATTACAATTAATGGCAAAAATAATGTTTGGAAATGTAAACTGATATTTCCAACTGACATGCTACAGCAAAAGATAGAAATAACTGACTTAAAACCATTTTTTTTGTTGTTGGTGAAAATACTAGTGGCCTAAGACTTCTGCACAGTACTGTACATTTAGAAACCTAAATCCAAAACAAAACATAAAACCAGAACTTGAGATAAACTTAGGACAATTTAATTAAACAACATCTGCCAGTATACATTATAAGATCAATCACACAGGATAAATATTTACCAAAGATTAAGCAACAACAGCAGCTCAACTGTAAACAAACTGTATTAAAATAAGATCATGAAATGCCATGACAACAACTGAGGTGAATGAGCATGTAATATTGTCAAAGTATCAGGCCACAAATCCTAGACAATCTTGCATAATGTTACAAAACAATTCTGTAAAGAGCTCAGCTGAACATTTAATGTGCGACTGGTGGCCCCTAGTCAATTAAAAGTGTAACTGCAATTTAAAAAAAAATTCACCAAGAAAGCATTGATTTTCTAGCACACAAACTACAGCTCAAAAGTTTGGGGTTGGGAAGATTTGTTTTTGAAGGAAGTCTTTTTTGCTCACCAAGAAAGCATTTATTTAACCCCCCTCAAAAAAATAAATAAATAAATAAATTTGTAAAACAGTTGTCACAATACACTGTCGGAGGAACGACGGAGACGAGGAGTACAATCAATAGTCTTTTAATCGAAGCACAAGGGTAATCCAGTACAGGAACAAGGAGCAGACACATGTAGAGGCGAAGTAGACCCGACAAACACTAACTGAACAGACTAGGGCTTATAAACACAGGATAACGAGGAACTAAGGAGACACACCTGGATTCTTAATCAAACAAAACGAGGAAAGGAACATGACCAAATAAGGCAAAACAGGAACTACATGGGGACAAAACACGACAGAGACAGGTCCATAATCCTGACAATACGCCCCCTCCCGGAAGGCGTGTCCTCGCGCCGTAGAAACTACATGGGGAGGGGTGGGTGGGAACTTGGGAGGAGGCTCAGGAGGAGGATGGACACCCAGGAGGGGGCCGGCAGAAGGAGTCCATGGGGGAGACGAAGGAGGGAGGAGCCAGGGAGGAGATAGGAGGAACTTGGAGCAGGAGGAGTCCAGCTGGACCCAGGCCACAGCCATAACAGCGGCCCACGGTGGAGCCGACGGAGAGAGGAGCCATGGAGGAGGAATGGTCGTCAACTCCAGAGGGCCGACCGACAGCGGCGGAGCAGGAGGTGGAGAGCAAGGGTGACTGGGAGGATCCGGAGGGCGGAGCAGATGGTGCCGGCGACCAAGGCGGAGACGGGGATCCAGAGGGCCGCGGTGGAGCCGGAGCGACAGAGGACTGAGGAGGAGCCGAAGGGATGGAGGAGCCTGACGGAGGCGGAGCCGGAGGGATGAGGGAGCCCGGCGGAGCCAGTGGACAGGTGGGTCACGGCGGAGAGGAGAGAGCTAGGAGCCATGGTGGAGCCGACGGGTCGACGGGCCGAGGCGAAGTCCGGGCCTCGGAGGCTGGAGGCGGAGTCAAGGGATACTCCAGCCATGGCGATGCTGGAGGATGTCAGTCCCGCGGGGCTCGCACCGCATAGATGGTGGGCTGAGGGCGAGCAGAGGGGCTGGCAGATGACAGCGGTGGAGGAGGCAGGAGCGAGTGGGAGGGCGGGCATATGCCAGTCTCTGGGCTTTCAGGGCTGAACTCAGGAACGGGAGCCCTCTCTGGGCTTAACTCAGGAATGGGACCCCTCTCTGGGCTTAACAGGGGGGCTGGAGCCGACACTGGAGCGAGCTCTGGGGCTGGAACGGGCACTTGAGGGCACTTTCGTGGAGTGGGCTCTGGAGGGTGCTCGGGACTGGATTCGGGAACTGGAGCCCTCTCTGGGCTTAACTCAGGAACGGGAGCCCTCTCCGGGCTTAACTCAGGAACGGGAGCCCTCTCCGGGCTTAACTCAGGTACGGGAGCCCTCTCTGGGCTTAACTCAGGAACAGGAGCCCTCTCTCCTTCAGTGTGGCACAAACCCCGTGCCATACTAAGCTCACCCTCAGCCACGGTGCAGGGGGCGGAGCTCCTCTCCGTGCTCTCACTGTCCACGGCATTCTCCCTCGTTGCAGACTCTGTTGCCGGCTCTCGCACCTGGTCTGACGATCTGCGAGGCTCTGGCTCCGTGGCGATCCTCAGCTCTGTCGCACACCTGGGCGATGGCTCATCGGTCGTGGCGGGCTCTGGCTGTCCGTCAGCAGTTGGGGTCGGGCATGCGCTCCGCGCAGCAGGGAGATATTGAGCTGGGCATTGGGTCCGGAGTGGCACTGGTGAGATCCCCCTCGGGACAGACGGTGAAAGGGGATCCGTGTCTCGCCAGTGTCCACTCCACAAAGGCGGCAAAATTCACTCGCGGACCATCCTCGGACGACGGTGCTCTGCACGCGATGTTCAAACTGGCCTCGTAGAACACACAGAGCGTGTCGTCCAGGTAGGTGGTGAGGCTTGTGAGTACCAGGAACAATCTGGTCCAGGTAGGTGGTGAGGCTTGTGAGTACCAGGAACAATCTGGTGTGGCCTTCGAGCGATTTCTCCCCCTGCTCCAGCAGGAGGAGGAGGTATTCCGGGAGAAGGAGAGGATCCATGGGGAACACAATGGAAACAAAAAACACTGAGCAAAAACGGAAAACAAACGGAGGGGAAACACATGGAATTAATTGTTCTGGTCGGGTCTTCTGTCACAACACACTGTCGGAGGAACGACGGAGACGAGGAGTACAATCAATAGTCTTTAATCATCGAAGCATAAGGGTAATCAGTACAGGAACGAGGAGTAGACACATGTAGAGACGAAGTAGACCCGACAAACACTAACTGAACAGACAAGGGCTTATAAACACAGGATAACGAGGAAACTTGGAGACACACCTGGAATCTTAATCAAACAAAATGAGGAAAGGAACATGACCAAATAAGGCAAAACAGGAACTACTTGGGGACAAAACACGACACAGACAGGTTCATAATCCTGACAACAGTAATATTGTAAAATATTATTACAATTTAAAATAACTGTTTTCACATGATCCTTCAGAAATCATTCTAATATGCTGATTTGGTGCACAAGACCAATTTCTTTTTATGGTCAATGCTGAAAAAAGTTGTGCTGTTTAATATTTTTGTGGAAACTGTGATACATTTTATTCAGGATTCTCTGATAAATAGAAAGTTCAGATTAACAGCATTTTTTTGTAATAGAAATCTTTTTTACATTATAAATGAATTCCATGTTTGGTTAATTCAATGCATCTTTGCTGAATAAAAGTATTAATTTCTTTCAAAAAATCTTTCTGACCCCAAACTTTTGAAAAGTACTGTACCTTTAACCCCAGTCTTTACTTGTGTGATAAATGCTGGAATAGACCTAAAGGTGAAAATTAGATCATCTCACAGTAGATCCTGTTGTCATAATTTCATAATTCCAGGCAGATATGTGTAATATGTTATTTAAAACTCTTCCCAGTTCGTACAAAGGAGTTCAGGGTTTGATATGGCACTGTAACTGTAACTGTAAAAAAGCAAAACATATATCACAACTTCACTGGCATCCATGACTGTTGGATTTTTTGAGGGGTGCTTCTGTAGTTAATATCAATGGCATAGTAAACAAATAAGTATGTGTACAGTAAATGTTAGACAAATGGAGGTGGCGTATGAGGGGTGAACAGTTTGTTGTATTCCTCTTCAAATGAGACTTTCTTTAGGCGCTCCAGGGCCAGGAATGTAAGAACACCCTAAAGAAAAAGAGATCGGCCAGAGCCAACGATCAACAGAGAGAATGATGGGAAAAACATTTCAACAACACTGGGTTAATCTTATCGATGCAGCTTGGTGGTTTCTGTAAGAGAAGTGCTTTGAGGAATTAGAGGTTAGAAGGAAATCTGCAAACAGCAAAGCAAAGATTACTGGGGTAAATAAGTAAATTCTCTGGAAAAGAAGCTAGAGAGCAAAATACAGAAAGAAGATTAGTGAACGAAGCCATGTGGATCAGAAGCACAGGTCATGTACAGTGGTTGATGTTCACAGGTCATTCATTGAGATGAAAGCATGACATGCATGCAATCTAATAAAATTGAATTATTAGATGAAAAACTTAAAATACTTAAATGAAATTAGAAATATTATCTTGGCAACTGACTGAAATAAATAAGTTTAAGTACTAAAATTACTAAAACTAAAACGGAAATAAAAAAATTATTAAAGTGAAATAGAAGTACATTACCGGTCAAAAGTTCTTGAACAGTAAGGTTTTTAATGTTTTTTTTTTTTTTTTTTTTACAGCAAAAGTACAGCAAAAACAGTAAAATTTTGAAATATTTTTACTATTTAAAATAACTGTTTTCTATCCGATTATGTTTTAAAATGTAAAGAGCTGGATTTTCAGCATCATTACTCCAGTCACATGATCCTTCAGAAATCATTTTAATATTCCGATTTACTGCTAAAAAAAAAAAAATAAATAAAATAATATTATTATTATTATGTTGAAAACAGCTGAGTAGATTTTTTTTTCAGGTTTTTTTGATGAATAGAAACTTCAGAAGAACATCATTTATCTGAAATCAATTTAAAGCATCCTTGCTAAATAAAGCATCCCCCCCCCCCCCCAAAAAATAAATCAATAAATAAATAATATAAAATATAAAAAATATAAAAAAGTTAATTCAAAATATTAAGAAATACTAAAAAGGTATATATAATTTACATAAATATTACTGGTTTATTACCAATGCAATCTGGTCTAATAAAAAACCTTGGGAAGAAGAAGGGGCCTAGCCATCATCTATATAATAAAATCAAAATTCTGACCAAGAAGAAAATGTAGACATTGAATCTCACAAATTAAATATGATTCAGATCAATTAGATTTTGTAGGAAACATTTACCTTGAATGAAAAATTACAGAAGAATAAGATATAAATAAGTCAGTACAGACCCAAGTAAATATGGAGAAGAAGGCGAAGGTGATGGCCGCTCTGGCTGCGTCTCCACCCTCTTTGAGAGGGTTATCTTCTGGTTTAGCCACCTGCCACTGATTGGCCAGGAAACAGAATCCCACAAACCACACGAAAGACCAGAAGGCTGGGAGAAAAATGGGGAAGGTGCAGAATTTCAGATCAATAAAATGATAGCATATTCGAATGGTGGTCTGATCAAAACAGTCAATTTATATTTACAGGCATAGATGGTGCTATCGCACCACAAATTCAGCATAGCACTGTAATAAGTCTAGCAGAAGTTACATTTTACCAATAGAGGGCAGTGTAGCTTAAGGTAATGCTGCAGTAGCGGAAGTTCAGATCTAGACTCTAGGGGTGCTTTTGAGCTAAGACCTTAAAAACAATTGTATATTGGAAACATTACCTTCTTTAGTATGGTTTGTAAAAAGAGTGTGGCTGGAGGCTTGCAGTAAATGCATCGTATTAGTGATATAAAATATGTAATATTAGCAGTTTACCCGAAATGCCAATATCAGCTAACACAGCCTTCTTGCGGTCTTTAACGCTGCTTATCTGAGGAAAGTAGACGTCCAGTGCCATAAAAGCAGCACAGCAGAGGAAGGCCAGGGCCCCCATACCCACGGCATAGTTACAGGCATTCTGGTTGCGGTTAAAGATGCAAAACTCCTCCACCTCGTCCGGACGGTTCACATAGCCCTCGTTAGCAATGCATCCAAAGATCACAATGGAAAAGATCTGAGGAGGGGAATAAAAAGAAGAAGAATTTGAAGGACGAAAGTTGAAATAAGAATATAGGAATTTGTGTGAAGGTGATATGGACTTACCACACTTCATTTCATTTAGTGTTAGGTAGTCAGGTTTTTGGGGGTTCTCCCTTTACATTTATTAACACACATACATTTGCAATTCAATGCCTCAATTCCAATGCTTCAATGCCACTTTTATCCAAAGTGACTTGATAAACATAAGCAATTCATTATGAGAGCCGACAGTATCCATAATACACAATACCAAGTTTTAAGTGTAAGATAGATTAGTACGCAAGTTGGAGAAGAGGTGAAATGCTTTTGAGGAAGAACTAATCCCTGGATTTGGAAAAGGTTCAGTTTAATAGAATCAAATCTTTGAAAGACATTTTGTTTGAGGCACTAAGAAGCCAGTCAACTAGATATCTACAAAGAGAACTTAATTTTTTGCCTTGTTTTCTAAATTGTTATACTGAAGTATCAGTCATTTAATAATACTTTAAACTATTAAAAAAAAACAAAAAAAAACTTTTGGGCAGATTTTTTTTACACTGTTTAGCTTTAGCATTGCAATGCCTGGATTTTCGCTGAACAACAGTAAATGTGACCGCATCTTTAGTCCAGGGTTAAAAGGAAACATTACGTTAAGCATATAGTGTCAAAAGCCCTACAGAGCCAATTAAAGTTGATAAAATGTTATTTATGTCCACTGTAATGCTGATTTCAGCTTTCCTAGTAAACAAACAAGCATTTTCTGCCACCAAACTAAATTGTTTCTTTGCACCCGACCACAAGTTCTTGCTAAAAATATTGTGTGCAGATGTAATCTACAACCACAGAAAGCATTGCACGTGTACGTCTGTTTTTAATCTCACTTTGTTGCTTGTTGTTACAGTGAAGGCTAGGGTAGATTTGACACTTCCATAATAATAAGTGCCTTTTTGGATTCAGATGAACCCATGTTCTCTTTTTTTGCCCCAGAGAAATAGTCAATCTTCAAGAGGATGGAGGGATTTTTTGGCAAAGGCCGGGGTTTTTAACAGCTGGCCTATGCATCTACAATATGTCTGAATGTGTGAGAGTGAGAAAGAGACACTTCAATACTCCACTCATGCAATTAAGTTAAAATGCTCTTGGCTACCAGCAAACTGTCCCATAGTTGTTCCCTAATTGTCAGCAACAAGCCCATGATTTAATCCCGAGAATCGGCTTTATTTTAAAACTAACGTTAAGGGGTTTGGCAACATCAAATCCAATAAACACAGAATCTCTAAGATATAGGGTCAATGGCTCATTCAAACCTTTATCTTAATCTTATCAAGCACTTATAAACAAGATATCATCACGGCTGACTTACGGTTAAATTAAGGTAAAAGCAAGCCCTTTAGTATAATACAGGACTTTAAGCTATGTTTATCACATTTTAACATTTAAATCCATTTCATGGAATTTACCTTCAAAACCTCAGCACTTAACAAGTTGTGAATTGTGAATGTAGGTCTGTATTGACTGTCGTGCAATAAAAAGACAATGTACCTCAAAATAATCGCAAGAAATGGCTTTCTATTGAGTTGTTTTTGTGGGATGAATGAAAAAAAGCACATTATGCAGACAATGGAGTCTGATTCACAAACTAATGACACTATGAGCCAGTGTCTTTTTTAGTTCATCAAAATCATAAACCACAACCAATTTCATCCAATACACGAACAACTGACTCTTTTGAATCACTTCTTTTCAGTGAATCAAAAATATACAACCAGTGTAGTTTGACTCACAAATAAATTACTCCTATGACTGGCTTCTTTACAGTGAATCAAAAACATATATAGCACGACCAGTGTAGTCTGATTCTTGAACAAATGACTCTCATGAGCCCGGTTCTTTGCAGTGAATTAAAAACATACAGCATAGCCAATGTAGTCTTATTCATCACAGAATGACAATGAATCAAAATCTGACATCAACAAATCTTAATTTTTTTTTTCTTTTCCAGATTTTTGTTTTGTTCACCGAATCATTTAAATGAATGTGAATAAGATTGTAAAAGCAAACATGATTGTAAGGTTAGAGATGATAAAGCAGTATCATTGCTTACTGGTTGTCCATATGACAGTTTTTTATTTTTTATTTTGTAATACATATTTCTCTCTTGAGTCTGTGAATTCAAGTATGTGGTCAAGTGTTTTGCCTGCCTTTAATTAGCTGTCTGGATCACAAGGCCCCAAGGCCAATGAGTTCATGAAAGCAAGCATTGTAACAAGCAGCACGTGGGATCTGGATCTTGTGATCATCAGGAGCAGAGCTTTACATGCTCTACTTCAAACTGATTGGAGTGTTTCAGGTACATGTGTCTGTGAAACGAGCGATATCAATGTTTAACGCTTTTTTTAACAGTGGAAATTTATAAAACTTTAATTTCTTGATAAAAATGTATAAAACAACTAGTTGTCTCCTTGTTTATATTGTGACAACAAGGTTTTCTCCAGTCTCTTTAAATTAAAGCATAAACGTGTACATTTTCTATATTTAGCATATACATTCATTCATACACCCATGTACATTTCTTTTTCACCTGCTAATTCTGTACATTACTGCCATCTTGCAACTTAATATTATAATAACATTTACTCTCCATTTTGATATGGACTTATCTTGTACTGTATTTTACTACATTTACTTTTATGTCCCATTCTGTGATTTTTGTTTAATGCTGCAACGCTTCAATTCCCCACAGTGGATTAATAAAGTGCTACCCTATCCTAAATATTGCATATATGTCACATTTTGTAGAGTTTAGCACATCCCACAAGGTCAGTGTGTCATATTTTATTGGCTTTCTTTGGTCTTCACTGTAATTTATGGTTCTTCAATCATCGAGACATATCAGCTGGGGCTGGTTTGTGCTTGTACCATTTAAGAGCCAGCAACTATGGCTCACCCACCAATAAATCAATCAGCACCTTGAAAGGAAGAGAAATACAGTGGAATAGAGCTGTCCAGCTGTTCAACAGGTCTCTTTACACAAAGCACATTGGCCGCTTGTGTAATGTTAGATAGTGGGCAGGACAATGACAGGTTAATGTAAACCTAATATAAAGTAAAATAAGCTCATCAGCGATGCTCTAACATCAATTAAAACAAGTCAGAAAAATGGGAATTCTGTTATGAACAAATCAATATTTTAAATGAATCATTTGGTCCAGTTCAGTCTGAATGAATCATTGATGAATTCGGGCTGATCCGTTTCTTGAGTGAATACAGATTTAAATTTTGGTACTCTTCTTACACAAAAGCTTCAGATGGCTTCAGTGGTCATATAGACCATTTTTATGATTCTTTTATGGTGCATTTGTGTTCCTTTTGCATCCATTTATTGTAATTGCATGGAAAAGAGCAACCAACATCACTAATGGTTTAGATGGTGTAAGTTTTGTTAAAAGGATGTCTCCCTGACCACTAAAAAGACATACTGCCCCCCGTCACTTTTCTCAGTCTGTTTCATGCCTGCCAAGCTTTGACTCTCTTTCTCTCTCCCCTCCCCCTCCAATCCCTCGCTTTTAATCTCCCTGACCTTGTGTTCAATATGCGGGGAAAGAGAGATCACGAGAGAGGGAGAGAGACTGAGTCATAAGACTACAGATGAAGACCACCTATACATCTGAAGTGCTCCCCCACACAGTCAACCTGACCACTGCTTCACAGCATTCAGAAATCATGCTTCCTTGATGGGAGAAACAAGATTAGGATATTCACAAACGTCAGTCATATGTAGAGGGAGTAGGTCTGCTTTGCTATAAACAGGAAAATTAAATTAAATTGCACGGTAACTGCTCTGCTACACTGGTAAATAGAATACTTCATGTCAAAGATATTTTAATAGCGCCTCTGATAAAAACTACAACATATACACTCTCATATATATAGATATATTCTGACATATATTCATTAAAATGGACATATGAGATTGATTCAAGACTCAGTGATTCTTTGTATCATTACTCTAAATATTCACGTTATCTTCCCTGTTGAGTGTTCCTGTAATAAAATGTTTTAATAAAAATAAATGTCGGTAAACACTTTTTTGGATATATAATATTGGTGCATTTTTCCATTAGAATGTTTATATTTATATCTATTTTACCTATTAGACTTTTGAATCTACAATAAGAGTGCAAGATATAAGGCCCTATGATTTCCACGATGTGGAAAACGCGGACAGAATCATAGAATCATGAAAACATTTACTGTTTAAC
The DNA here is from genome assembly GCA_039654775.1 of Spinibarbus caldwelli. Taxonomy (NCBI): domain Eukaryota; kingdom Metazoa; phylum Chordata; class Actinopteri; order Cypriniformes; family Cyprinidae; genus Spinibarbus; species Spinibarbus caldwelli. The sequence goes on along the minus strand of CM077219.1, from coordinate 14,224,928 downwards.
ACGGAATGTCAGAATTTGCCTTTTTTTTTTTTTTTGATGGATCCATTAAAAGTAGGTCTGTACACTTAAATCCAAACTCGTTATGGACTAGTGTCTGTGAATTTTAAGCCACAAAAATACCATTTAAATATGAATCCTGCATGTTCTGCATGTCTGTGTGTGAATGAATGGCGCAGACGCGCGGTTTCGTTTAGTACACACATATTGAAGCGTGTGTGACATTCACAGTGTTTTCAGCCTCTGCTGTCTCAATGTATGAGTACATGAACACTTAAACATAAACTCTAGAACTGCTCTGAGAATCACTTCATGAGCATTTTGCCGTTTCTTTTGAGAAAAACTATCGTCATATCATATACAAACAGGAACTTAAAGGTCACAGCAACACGTCAAAATAAAAATTTGGTTTAACTTGAAGAAATCGTGACAGAAATATTACTTAATGCAATGATAGTACTACTACTACTAATAAAATTATTATTAAAACATTATATTTAAAGGAATATTTACCAGAATTTATTTACCAGAAAAATAAAACATTTCATAGGGCCTTAATTTATTTTTTGCTAAACCTTTAATAAATTGCTGTTTAATGTTGTAAGTTTTAACAATTTCAGTTAGACAAGCTTTTTGATGATTAAAAATTAATTTAACCATTAAAACAGAGTCTAGAAAAATTCAATTGGAAAAAAAAACTGAATTTGGGAAAAAATAAAATGGAATTTGGAAAAAAATAAAACGATTTCATAGAGCCCTAAAGATAGTAAATGCGGATTAGATATGAGACACAATGCATGAGTTAACAGTGATCCATTGCCAGAACATCACAACCAGACAAGGGAAAATCCTGCCAGGAAATAAATGAATCACAAACTATAATAATATTGTTAGAGGGATAAAGAGGCTCTGCAAACTATATTTTCCCTCTTTACATAATGACTGTGCAGGAAAAAAGGTGGACATATGGAGAGCAGGGTTCCCACTCTTTCATGAACACCAGATTCAAGGACTTTCAAGGACTTTTTAAAGCACCATTTATTTTATATCAAGCATCTATCAAATTCACACCCCAGCGTATGTAGTGTCATGAAAGACCTCACAGTACTTAACATTTCACTTACACTTAACATTAACATTAAACATTTCAGAGTAATAATGTTTTGAAAGTGTAGGTTTCATTTTCAAAACTCTGAAAATTTTCAAAAATTTAGACCATTTTGGGCAGTAGTGTTCAAAGAAGTTTAATGAAATCCATTGACTGGTAATATTCAAATACAATTTTTAAAATACTGATCAAATATGCATCAAACTGGTTTTCGCTGTAGTTCTTATACAAGATTTAAATTTGAAAGAATTTCGCAATTTTTAAATTAATAAAAAGTGATAAAATGTAATAACACAGTAAAACCTGTTAACATTAAAAATTTGCACATTCTCTCAATAGAGACATTACCCATTAATAAATAAACTCAAGTCAAAATTATTTTGTAAATCATTTATTATTGTAAATCCCATTTTTTCATCTTTGACCTAGAGGAATGCAGGTGCTCAAACATGCAGCTGCTCAAAACTTCAATATATATTTTTTAATATTTCATGAACATTTTAAATCTTGTACATGTGCAAATCTGCAAAAAAAAAAAAAATAAATAAAATAAAATAAAATAAATAAATAAAAAATAGTTTTTCTTATTTTTCAAGTTCTACATTTTCTCCTTAGCTCCATGTCGCAGTAAGTTTTGGGAGTTCAATTTTAGTCCATTTCCTATCCTGAAAAGTCTGTCTTGCAGAGATAGACTAAAAATGTTATTGAGTTATATAGTTATTAAGATTGATGTGGTTTGGAATTGGTAAAATGAGCTTGGAAAAAAAAAATATGATCAGAATATCAACGTATCTAATAATTACGCACGCACTGATGTGCTCACTTTACACAGAGTGAGCGTGATCGCGAAATCAAAAGTGAAAGTGAACAGCGAGCGCTCATTCAATATCCCGCATATTGACAGCATGTAAATTATATACAAATTAGAATGTTTGCGGGAGCGGGACACATGCGTTGCGGGAGTGGGCGGTAATGGTCAGAAACTCAGCGGGAGCGGCTTAAGAAAACTCTAGGCTGCGCTTCAACACACGCTAAGTTTTTTTTCGCGCTACCCCACCCCCAATCATTAGTGCCGTTTCGTTGTCTTTGACAGCACATATAGAACAATTTTTGAAATAGCGCCATAAACAAAATTTATTTAAAATTTAATTCAAGCACTTTCAATGACCTATGTTTGTTTTCAAGTACTTTCCAGGCCTTGAATCCATATGTCTGAAATTCAAGTACTTCAAGAAGCGTGGGAACCCTGGGAGAGAGATGGAGAGTATGTCGCCCTGCAGCAGTATTCAGCTGTGCCATTAGCTCCAGAACGGACTACAGTAAAATGACCGTGCTATATTTAAAGCATCACATGCTCATTGTAAAGGACAGAACAGCCAGGGTTTTCGCCATAATACATATTCTTAAAAAATGAGTAACTGCAACAGACGAGCTGGAAAATGATGTGGCAATTCTGTGTTTCAGAGAAACAGACAGCAGTTAGATGCTGGATGAATACAGTGTGGCAGCTTGGGAAAATCATTGAATGAACTGCTGATTCTTGCCTAGAGGTTTTTTAACGCCCATGTTTTCAAACTCAGTCTATGAAATATGTGTCAGTGGAGGTTCCTGTGGGAAAGAGACTGCTTATGTAAGTCAAAGATCCAAAAGATCATCAATTTTAAATGAAACCCTGTTTACAAACAAGAAATGAGGAAAGACTCCGAGCCTGAATCAGACACTATCCATCATGGTATCTACCAGAACTGAATCATGACTAAGGAGTTTATTTCACGCTAATGTTGCAGTTCATAGAACATAGAAAGCGCCAAAGAGGAAAGAGTCATATGTCACAGAACACATGAAAGGTTCAAATCCAGAAATATTCTAGAGGCAATCCCATTACTGTTTATCCATTTTAATTTTCCTCATAGTGAGCCTGTTAGTATCCAGCCTGAGGTTTCAGATAGTTGTCATGCCAACGCAGAAGCAGCACTCACTCAGCCAATCAGAGTATGAATCAGACGAACACACCTCCAGTCCATCCTGAAGATTCAACACAGCAGACTGCACACGTGCAGGCATACAGGAACTTAGGGGTGGAGGAAAAAAAATCGATTCACTTATGAATCACGATTCAGTCTTCTGCTGATTCAAATTGATTCACAAATTTCAAAAACAGATTTTCTAAACATTTTTGTTAATAACGTGATTTTGTCAGAACAGAGAAGGTAGTGCAGCACCTGGACAGTTTATAGAGGACACACAGGGCAGGCTTGCAATGGGGTAAGCGTTAAGAATGAAGCTTACTTGAGGAAAAAAAACGAAGAATCAATTTTTAATTGAATCGTCACCTCAAGAATCTTTTTGATTCATGGGATTTCAAAAGGTTTCCAACATTACATTAACTGCATGCAGTTTTCCCGAACACTTTCTCTATCCTCCGCTGGATGGACAAAGAGGAAATTCTGCCTCAAAGTGGTTAAACTCAGGACACTCAAAAAACAAGGGGAAGAAAAGGGAAAAAATGCACTAAAGTAGCACAGCGTTAATACTAACAATATACGTGATATATAAAACTGTACATGGTCACAATGATCAATAATTTTTTTTTTTAATATATATGTGTATATTATTCACATCTTATTTTTATTATCTGTGTGTTGTTGTTGTTGCTGTTGTTGTTTGAGTATTGACGTGCTGAAATTGCGTTTGGTCTCGTACGTACCTTGTTAGTGTCTGCGCTTGCGTGGCCATTTATTGTGATTAACAGGAAAGTGTGTCCAGCTGAATTCAATTAGTGATTTGTTAGACGGGTATAAGAAAGGTTATTATACCGCGGCAGCCCTTGTCGTGTGAAGACCGAAGTGTGTAAAGACCATGGACTCTACCGAGCGACTCCACCGGACAGGGACAGCGGTAAGGGATAAGTATCGCTTTTCATTTATTCTCTTTCCTATTACTTCTTTCACTTCTCTTTCAGTTTTTATAACCATTTCTTACTTGTATGTTTGGCACAGTTTTTTTTTTTTTTTTTTAGGATTACTGTTAAACTAATGTAGTTTGATTTGTATATGCTATCTATTTTAATTTTAGTTACAGTTGTAGTAATGTTTGTCATTTTATTAGTTTTTTTTCTATTATGTCTGTATAAGTTATTTATTAAGTTTTAGTTTTATTTAATTTGAGTTATTTTAGTACTTCAACAAACTACATGGAAATTAAATAATATTGAGTTTATGGATATGCGCGCGTGTGTGTGTGTACATACACGTAGTTGTTTTGGTGTTTGGTTTAGTTTTATGTTAGAATCATTATTACACTCTTATACCTTTTGTTCTCTTAATATTTTGAATAGTTTGTAGCTTTATTTTGTTTTCATTTAAATGTTAAGTTTTGAAATTTTGTCATATGCATTTCTCATTTTTATTTAATTAATTTTTTAATGTTTGTGTATATATACTATTTATAAAGTTTTAGCTTTTAGTTTTGGATCAGTTTTAGTTGTTTTAATACTACAATTAATTGTTTCTGTTGTCGCTTTGGATAAAAGCATCTGCTAAATGACTAAAAGTAAAGTAAAAAGTAAAGTATTGGAATCTGTGACACTAAAACAAATTCCTTGTGCAAACATACTTGGCAATAAAGCTCTTTCTGATTCTGATTCTGATAATATATCTCATAGGTTTAGCCAAAACTTTCCCAATATATCCAACACAGCCAAAACCAATGAATTTCCATGACTTGTCCAGTTGTTTGTGTTTACTGCAAAAGCATTTTTAACTAATTTAGTTTTCTAAATTTTGTTAATTTATCTAAAGCTGATGTAAAATATAAATATTACATAAAAACTTCAACTTTATGAAAATGACTAATGCTGCCTTGGCAACTAACTGAAAATACAAACTGAAATATGTTTAATTATTAAAATAACTAAACCTCAAATAAAGGACATGACAAAATGATCAAATATGAACAAATAATAATTAATATAAAATATTAATATTAATAAACACTATAATTGTACAAAAATGTAATCATTCTAAACCTCCAAGTAGAGAATAAACAGAGAATTGATTTATAAACATTTCCACGACTTTTAGCATTTTGCTAATTTCTCTTGGCAATGAATGTCATTTTATAAATGAGCAATGAACCCTGAGTCACTGTTCATTTATGATATTACAAGATCCTTACGTGTCGATTCTGACATGTAAATCATTTCAATTCTTGAATGATCACCTATTGCATAGTTGTGGCTTAATCACCGATTCAGACACCTGCCCACCCTCCCCCCACATCATCCACCCTCTTCTAATCTCCCACCACCCCCTCACCATGTGTCTCTCCACCAAACGTTTTTATCAGCAAATAGTGCACGCATGCTCATTCATGCAAGAACCAAATGATTAAACAAATCAGGAGCCACTTGACTGAATCGAGATCGAGGGAATTCTCAAAGAAACAAAGTGTTTAGATAGTTGACAGACGGAAACCTCCCCTGTAAAGGTAACAAGGCAGTAGATATTGCCAGGTCCCTTTACGAATATTGAGCTTCTTAAGCTACTGTCACAGCCTGGCTGTTGCTTTCCAAACATCTACATGCTTTGTTCTTTATGTAAGATCCATTAATGCTGTGAGCTGTTGTTTCTTTTTACAAATAAATACATTAAATTTGAATTAGTATGCTACATGAGTTACAGAACATTTAGGTCCATAAGGTGATTGGTTTGTTATAGTTATACAGTGTTGGCCTGGACAACAGTCATTATACAGCAATATTTGTATGCTGAATATCACGACTGACTAGTCAGAAGCAAGTATTCCATAAAAATCTAAAAATATTATAATAGTCTATATACTAAATTTTAAGAAAGTCAGTCTATATCAGCTCTAGTCTCATATTTACAATTCAAATGTGATGTACACGCTGCATTACTTAAAGATAGGATTTTATCTCCGTATTTTCACGTTCATGTCTGTTTAACTAGGAAATAAATGAAAACCAAAACAATATATTGCAAACGCGCAAATTAGCGGGAGAAATTGTGCATTTAGGCGGCAAAGCTTTACTCGCCGTTAACGCGTAATCACATGACGCTCGGGCTCGCGCTTAAATTATGCAATTAGCAGAATGCGTCTCACCCATGACACTATTCGAAGAATAATCTGCGGCTGCTGAAAGAACGTAATTGGATCGAAGGTGCCGCCAGCCTTGCCAGCCCCGTATGCCTGATCCATCCTCAGAGGTTCGTGATTTCTCCGTGTCTGAAGTTTTTTTTATAGAAAGATAATTGACCTTGGAGTCGAATCAATTTATCCACGCGCTACACCTTGACTCTTCGCGCTTCGCCCTCGGTTTTGCTTTTGGATGTCCCGTTCGTGGAGGTTTTCTTGTAAAACGATGTCCCTTCCACTCCGTACCTCTCTCATTTCAAGGGTGGAGAGAAGAGACTGAGTAAACACGCAGCCGGGGGAACACGAGAGCGCGCATTATGCTGTCAAGCTTGATGCGCGCTCCCGAGGATACTTAGGCGCGCTGCCGACCACGTGCCCGCCAGACGCTAGGTACTGTGTTTATGTGGCGGAAATAAAACTGAACTTGGCGTAGGTTACTTTAGTAAACGTCAACAGTGTAAAAGGCAATATTCCTAAAATTATGGGAACCCATCGAAGGCCATTACACTGAATTATAAAAATGACAAATCCTTGTAAGCTTGTGCCACCTAGTGAGTGCCCATAGCCCACACCCAGAGGACAAATGCTTAGTCATGTGTAGACACAATATTAAATAAAAATATTTTAGTTTATGTTAAGTAAAACCAAAAATAAGGTTATAAGGATGCACCGCAAACTGTTCCAAATATAACTTTACAGGTGGTGATGGACAAATCTAAATAATAAGAAAATGTTTTTAATTTATATTAAACCATTATAATATAATATATAATTAATTTTTCAGCATAACTTCTGTAATTGCAAAGGAACATCACCAAAGAAAAACTATATATATATACACTTTCCAGGAAGTTGAGGACACTTGTGAAAATTCAGCAGTTCATATGAAGAGGAATAGTGAGAGACTACTGTTGGTACATGGTAGGTTCTCTTTGAGTTTTAGAAATAATGCATTCAATAGAAATTTGTCAATGCTTCATACGTTTTGAGGGTAAGGCTTAAAGTCAGTATTACACAAAAAAAATGTCAACTACTGAATGAAAATAACAATGTGATATGAACAATTTGGCTGGTAACCAGAGGCTGATGGTGATTAGTAGTCAGACAGAAATAAAATGCATAAGACTGAAGTGAGAGTGTAAATTTACTAAGGTGTTATTTACAAATAAGTGGTTCACAGAGTTTAGTAAGAGTGCTTAATCAAGCAATACTTTTTTAAAAAAATACTTGGTACAATATTTTTGTGTAAATTCATCCATGCACATCCATTCCAAGCACAATCTGTATCTTCAGCCACACACAAAAAGTCCATAAAAGAAAACGGTTCAGAATTGTACTTCCACAGTTAACAGAGCAGAGTTGCAGTGGTTCTGATTTATGGCAAAAGTTCCAATGCACTGCAGCAAAGATTAGTGTGAAAACATTTTCATAGGTGTCCCAGGTAAGTCCCTCAAAACACAATTCCTATTGCTGTACTGACCCAACAGGAAAACAGACTTATTCAGAGTACAAAATAAGTTCTGTACAGTATATAAGCAGAACCTTTTATTCATATCTAAGAGCAGCTTTCCCAACCCAAACAGTCTCCTTAAAACATATTTAAAAAATGGCAACACTGGTTTTAGATAAGTACAAAAGGGGAACTTTTGCCAACAGTACAAAATACAGTGTCATTATGTCAACCACTAGGATTCGATAAGTCACATTGGAGTAAACACACAAATTTATTCAGCAAACATTTCACTCCTGTCTGTGAAATGTACGATTTCCACACATCTTAATGGTTCAGCTCTAGATAGTAATATAAACACATGAAACTTTTGGTAAACCACTACAATAAAAGTCATTCTAGATTGATAAAATCTTTCAAGCGCTCTTTTTCACCTATATCACATTTTCATTTATATTTCTTTTGAAAAGGAAAAGCTTTTTAAGGCTTATGGATTGCTTGCCAATGTTTAAAATGGCTCATGGTCATTCTTACAAAAAATGGGTGTCAATTAAGGAAAGCGAGACAACACATTGAGAAGAGTGCAGATTCAAAGTTATGGCCTCATGAACTGATCAGATGTTTAAACCATCTGAAGGACATCTAAAAGGGTGTGAGGACTTTAGATGCTTCTTTACAAGCGACATTCAGCGCTAATTCTTGGTACCTAGTCTTGATGGTTGGAACAGATGCCTATCACTCAGGTAAATGCCATGTCTCTTGTTGTGCTTTTCATCTGACTCCTTTCCAGCTCTGTATCTTCATCACTAGTAAGCATCTATAAGAACGAAAGGTATAGCCAAAATGGTGCCATAACCAGTTCTGGACAGCATGTGAGTTACTTGACGTTGAACACCATGAGGGGCCTCTCTTCACGCTTTTGCCAGGGGCTCTTCTTATTCTCTCCATCGTCATCTTTGTCATCAGCTTCATTGTCATCATCAGGACTGGTGACAGAGTCTCTGTGGACCTCGCTGGCACTACTGCGGGTGCTGTTGTCCCAACTGCGGCCTTTACGAGGGAACGTCCCTCCTCTGGATTCAGAGGTCTCGTCAAGTTGTGGCGCTGTGGAGTTCTCTTCAGATGAGTACATGGCTGAATGGCTCTCGCTGCTTGACTCCTGCGTTTCGATAACGGGAAGCTTGGAATAAATCTTTCCGTGAGCTTTTCTTTCACCTCCCTCCTTCGCTTTACCCTCCTCTTTTACTTTCCGGTGAGTAGATTTCCCTGAACTCATGGGGAGCGCTTCAGAACGGTGGTCCTGGGCTAGACTGCTGGGGCCCATGGGTGCACGCAAGGCTTCATTGCTTAGCTCAATGTAGGAGTGTCTAACAAGAGAGTTTGAACGGCCATCAAGGGAAACGAACCAGGCACGAGGGTGTGGCTTTACTCCAAGCTCCAGCAGCTTCTTCTCCGTCATCGCTTGCAGCTCTCCATTCATTTGCGCAATGGTGGAGTCATTGAAAAGGACAGGAATACGGACGGGGGCAGTGGATTGTTCCGATCCCCAGTTCTCCTCCGAAGGTCCCTCTGCTTGCTGACTAGACGACTCCTCTTCCTTTTCTTGCCTGGCCTGCTGCTGCTGTTGTTGTTGCTTTTGGTGTTGACTCTGTTGTCTTGGCAGCGTCATGCTAACCTGGATGCCCTCTATATCATGCTGCAGCTGTTGCTGCCTTTCCATTGCCTGCTCCACAGCTGACAGATCAGAAGGCAGATGCATATAATGTGCAGGGATGACCAGCGTGGGCACCATGCTGTGGTACATGCTCTCCTTCATCTGCTCCATGGAGTGACAGAAGATCAGCTGGCCAGGCTGGGTGTTGATGGAACTGGGCCGACTGAGGTGATCCCCTGCCGATGCATAATACTCTGGGGGCTTGCTGTCCCGAGTGTGATCCTGATAGTGGCCAGTAAATGGTGGCAAAAGTGAAGGTGGAGACGGTGGGTCTGACGAATAGCCCTGGTTGTCTTTAGCATTATGGTGATGGTATCTGCGCTCGTCAGAGTCCTCAGCAGAGCTGTAACCTTTGCTATAGTCGTCCTGCAGGAGCGGGTCTCGAGTTCCTGTGTTTGAGGAGCGAGTGGTCTTCAATGGGTAGCTCTCTCCTCGCTTTGTGTCAGCGTTCATCCTGGAGTTGCGCTGTCTCTGGGTGGGGCCATGTCTGAAGAAGTCTTCTCGAGAGCTGTGGAGATCACGGCCGGAGGAAAGGTCAGATTTGATGCCGTCATTGTCGGCGGCCGAGGATGCTGTCTCCATGTGTCCACCGCTGATGAGATTTAGGTGGGAAGTGGATGTGCCCTGGTCTCTCTTTGAGCTCTCCAGAGTGGATGAGAGGTACAATTTACGGCGATGCTGCCGAGGTTTTAAACATCGCCTCCTGAAAAAAAATATCTGTTAGATATTATACCAAATATACATATAAAGATAAAGAAAACATTTATTACTTTTGTTAACATAGCTACTTACTACAGTTTCACCAAAATAACGACAAATACAAATGTAGTTTACTGTCTTGCTCAATTTGCTCATGGAAGTGATCTTTAAGGGATAGTTCACCAAAAAATGAAAATTCTGCCATTAATTATTCATCTTCATGTTGTTCCAAACCTGTAAGACCTTCGTTCATCTTCAGAACACAAATTAAGATGTTTTTGATGAAATCTGAGACCTTTCTGACCCTGCATAGACAGCAACGCAACTACCACTTTCAAGGTCCAGAAACGTAGTAAGGACATCGTTAACTTTATTCAGCAATTTCTTCTCTTCTGTGTCAGACTTCGAAGTGCGTTCACGGCAGTACCACAACGTATGCGCGTACATTCCTCTGCTTGTAAACAAAGTGCAGCGCATCCAGGTTCTGCGTCAGAACGCCAGCTCCTGCGTGAGAAGCACCACACGCATGCATCGTGGTACTCTTGTGAATGCGCAGCAGAGACTGACACGGAAGAGAGAATTGTTGAATAAAGTCGTTATTTTTGTTTTCTTTGCACACAAAAATTATTATAGCTTCATAAAATTAAGGTTGAACCACTGATGTCACATGGACTATTTTAATGATGTCCTTACTACCTTTCTGGACCTTGAACATGTCAGTTGCGTTGTTGTCTATGGAGGGTCAGAAAGCTCTCCCGATTTCATCAAAAATGTCTTAATTTGTGTTCTGAAGATGAGCAAAGGTCTTACGGGTTTGGAACAACATGAGGGTGAGTGATTAATTACAGAATTTTCAGTTTTTGGTGAAATATCCTTTTAAACACACGGCAAGACTTTTGTGTATGCCTATACAAAACTCTTGCTGTGACATGAGTTTTACAACTTGCTAAGGCCAAGCCCACAAGAATAAGCTATTAATCACAACAAACACATACACAGAGCAACAATACCTGCAGTAATACAGTAGCAAACACAGCAGAATAAGCACTAGCAGGGCCATGGCACCCAGAATCGCTAGCAGGAAAATGGTGTGATAGGTAGTGATATCCCTTAGACCAGAAGTGTTCAGACCTGTTCCTTTAACACAAAAAAAAAGTAATTTTGTTTTATTTATCCATCTCTTAAGCATTAAAAAGTAAACCAATTAAACCAGGCAGATTAAAATTAAGAAAGTAATGTTATATGAAGATGAATATAGATATTAAACAACATTTTTAAATTAATTTAATCTTTAAAGTCATTCAGTGTAATTTATTGGTTACTGATCAAGGAAAATATAAAAAACTTAAACTGCTGTAACTGCTGCTGGTCTCACCTGAGGTTGAGGGAAATGCTGCAAGCCAGTATCCTAAATTTGGAGCCACAAAACTCCAAGTCATCTGAGTGCCCTCTTTTTTAATGTATCCAGCACCACTTCTGACCCACAGACCTGCAGCAAACCAGGACTTTATTACAAAATGAGCAGACATTGATAAATGCAATGAAATCTTGCTTCAGCTTACAGGAAAAGCACAATTAAATGTGAATGGGCAGTGCGCCAGGGACAGATTAGACCCAAACTGTGCCAAATCACAAATTCAATAGCTTTCTTCATTAAAAAGTAATTTTAGGTCTAGGATCAGTCTAGGTTAGCATTTAATATTCAAAATCACACAGATAATGTAATATGGTTTACCAAAGCAGGGCAGTGAGGGGCACATATTTTGCAACAAGCCCTAAGGCCAAACAAATGAGCACAGAGAGTTAATATGTTCTGACAGGGTGAACCCTGACAAATACGATTTCAAATGTCTCCCTCCACTAAAGACAAAATGCTCTCCCTGTGTTGGACTTCACAACTGGTGCATACAAAATGAAACTGTTACTTTAAATAAAAACTATACTATATATAAAATCTATTAAACTATTTTATTGGAATCTGATGTTTTTTTATTGCCTATTAAATACGTCTATTTATAATTTCATAATTCACAGCTTTGTGCACTTTCAGCTCCACAGCAGAATCATACGTACCAGCTACCTACAGCACAAAACCACACAAGACCGACTCAGGCAGCTGCATGCAATGTGTAATTACGCACACTAGAAGGTGCTATATGTTCAGCTCATCAGGGGGCTTTCCCAGTATAGTAAGCCCCTCCCTAGTACCATGTGCATGAGCATCCGCTCTCTCTGTATGGGCTGTTTTGTTTGTGATCTGTCTCCAAAGCAAACAGGACCTTAGTAGCCACATGGCAAATTTCAGTGACACAATGAATGTTTTCATAATCTGAACACACTGGGGTATTCAGGTCCCACCCTTTTTTAGATAAAACAGATGGCTGGGACTGAGTAGTCATGCGTCACATGCGTCTGTCACATGGTCAAAAACACACTTACTGAGAATTCACCACTGCCCACCATTCAGGAATACAGGCCCATGTTCTCCAGAACTAACTATTCTCTGAAACACAGTTCTCTCTGACCACCCACACACACACTGAATATTCAGGGTTTTCTTTCTCTAAAGCTATCCAGCATTTTCTATCTAGATAGACTTTTGACATTCTGGTAACTTGTAGGCACCGTTTCAGCAGCTCCATGTACTAAGCTACCATAGCTTCTAAAATCTTTCTTTCTTTGGCTCTAAAACAAGCTCTTGCTTACCTTATTACTCATGTTATCACTCATGTCAAAATTAACTAATAGATGCCTGTCTCTTAGTTTAAAAGAGGACTAGGCCTGTGTAAATTGTATAAGACTGAATGATATTTCAGAGTTTTTTGTTTGTAGAAATCAAAATATATAAGATTTAATTGATATATATATACATACATACATACGTACGTACACACTGTGTATATATATATATATATATATATATATATATATATATATATATATATATATATATATATATATTACTTTATCACACTGTGAAATAATACTAAATCTGTATCAATATCTGACCTATATCAAACAAACATTTGTAAGTCCCGATACGCTGACAACAACATCTCAATTCAAACGTTTCATAAATAGGATACTGTTTAATAACATAAACACTACACAACAACTTCTGATCCTCTTTGATGGGCATCTGTCAAAACTTTACCATAGCAAACCAGAGAGTCTGTTTACATTCCCTGACCAATCATTCATTTGCCTACTGCAATGGTTGGGTAAAAGGGGAAATTGGGATTAGGTTGCCATAGACTAAGCTGCTTAGTTTAAAATCATTTGAGATTTCTCTGTGGAGCTAAGAGAGGCTAAATTAATCTTTAACCACACTTTAGGAGAGATCCTAATAAGCAGCCCAGACATTGGGTTGAAGAGCTGAAAAAATGTAACACAGATGTACTAGATAACCTGCAATGACGTGCAACTATATCAAGAGCAATCTACGGAAAACTAAGACTTGAATGTAAAGCCAGAAAGTGAGACGATACCCTCTTTTAGTCATATTGATTTTTCCACCAGAGCTATTCTGTTTATTAAGCTGGCATCAGTGAAGGATCTAGGGAATTCTGCAAAGCTTGCCAGGTACTAAATCACATCCTGTTTTGGGAGCAATGTCGTGACGGGGTCAATGTCTGGAGATGATTTCTGCTTTATGAATTGGCAGGCTATTATCTCTCCAATGTGAGAAGACCTAACAGCTTTCTTTGATTTGTACTGCACACTCACTTCACCTGCTCTCACTTTATCTGAACCTCCTTGAATAGTTTAGCTCCAACCTACCCCAACACACTTGCCTGGAAGTTTCTAGTATTCCAGAAGACCTTGATTAGCTGGTTCAAGTGTTTAATGGCGCTTTTCCACTGCGTGGTACGACTTGGCTCGGCATGGTTCAGTACGGCACGGCACGGCTCGGTTTGTGTTTCCACTGCAGTTTAGTACCGCTTTAGAGTGGGCGGGATTATTCACATGTCGTTATAGTTGCGCCGCCTCTACTGCCGTGACTCCTGAAAAACTTTTTCATTCCGCGTCGCCCCGTCAAGCTCTCGCTGGATCCACTCCTCGGCTATCAATGAGGAACGTCTGTACTTCCTCAACAGACCATGAAACAGACATTTTTTGGTTGTTAAAAAAGGTGCGCTCATTCAAAACCGTTGCGTTCGATCCTTCGCTGACTGTGCTGATTTAAATCTAGCGGATCTGTTGTGTCTCGTGTTGCAAGTTTAATGATGCAGGTAGTGGCGATTCTCTCTGGCCAATCAGTGATCAGCAGAGTTTACACGTCACATTTTGGTAACGGTACGGTTAGCTTGGAACCTCAACCGAGGTGATACTGAAAAAAAGTGCCAGGTACCAGGTACTGTACACAGTGGAAACCCCCCCCCCAAAAGTGAACCGTACCAAACCGTACCGTTCAGTGGAAAAGCGCCATAATTTAAAAAAAAATCTTCAAGATAGTGGTCCTCCGGGAGCAGAATTGGACACCCCTGAACTATTCGGTACTAGGCTGCTGTAGAATCTGGATCAGCAAAAGGGTGAATATACAGGTGCATCTCAATAAATTAGAATGCCGTGGAAAAGTTCATTTATTTCAGTAATTCAACTCAAATTGTGAAACTCGTGTATTAAATAAATTCAATGCACACAGACTGAAGTAGTTTAAGTCTTTGTTTCTTTTAATTGTGATGATTTTGGCTTACATTTAACAAAAACCCACCAATTCACTATCTCAACAGATTAAAATACTTCATAAGACCAATAATAAAAAAAAAAAAAAAAAAAAACATTTTTAGTGAATTGTTGGCCATCTGGAAAGTATGTTCATTTACTGTATATGTACTCAATACTTGGTAGGATCTCCTTTTGCTTTAATTACTGCCTCAATTCGGTGTGGCATGGAGGTGATCAGTTTGTGGCACTGCTGAGGTGGTATGGAAGCCCAGGTTTCTTTGACAGTGGCCTTCAGCTCATCTGCATTTTTTGGTCTCTTGTTTCTCATTTTCCTCTTGACAATACCCCATAGATTCTCTATGGGGTTCAGGTCTGGTGAGTTTGCTGGCCAGTCAAGCACACCAACACCATGGTCATTTAACCAACTTTTGGTGCTTTTGGCAGTGTGGGCAGGTGCCAAATCCTGCTGGAAAATGAAATCAGCATCTTTAAAAAGCTGGTCAGCAGAAGGAAGCATGAAATGCTCCAAAATTTCTTGGTAAACGGGTGCAGTGACTTTGGTTTTCAAAACACACAATGGACCAACACCAGCAGATGACATTGCACCCCAAATCATCACAGACTGTGGAAACTTAACACTGGACTTCAAGCAACTTGGGCTATGAGCTTCTCCACCCTTCCTCCAGACTCTAGGACCTTGGTTTCCAAACGAAATACAAAACTTGCTCTCATCTGAAAAGAGGACTTTGGACCACTGGGCAACAGTCCAGTTCTTCTTCTCCTTAGCCCAAGTAAGACGCCTCTGATGTTGTCTATGGTTCAGAATCAGAATCAGAATCAGAATCAGAATGAGCTTTATTGCCAAGTATGCTTGTGCATACAAGGAATTTGTTTTTGTGTCATAAACTTCCAGTACACAGAGACAACAACAGCACACAGACAATAAAATATAATGAGAAAAAAAAAAAAAAAAAAATTACACGTAAATATAAATAAAAATTTGAAAAAAATAAATTGAGAGATAAATAAGTGGTATGTACAGTTGTGCTATAGATGATAAAATGGAATAGAATAGAATGAAAAGCAGGGATGTGGTAAGATGGAGGTGGTAACAGGTATTTTAGAGTATTGCACATTGTTATTGCATAATGGGGAGGAACATTTAACTGTTCATTAAATAGATTGCCTGGGGGAAGAAACTGTTCTTGTGCCTGGCTGTCCTGGTATTCGGTGCTCTGTAGCGCCGACCAGATGGCAAGAGTTCAAAGAGGGGATGGCTTGGATGTGTGGGATCCAGAGTGATTTTCTGAGCTCTTTTCCTCACTCTGGATGTATACAGTTCTTGAAGGGTGGGCAGGGGAGCACCAATAATCCTTTCGGCAGTCCGAATCGTTCAGGAGTGGCTTAACAAGAGGAATACGACAACTGTAGCCAAATTCCTTGATACGTCTGTGTGTGGTGGCTCTTGATGCCTTGACCCCAGCCTCAGTCCATTCCTTGTGAAGTTCACCCAAATTCTTGAATTGATTTTGCTTGACAGTCCTCATAAGGCTGCGGTTCTCTCGGTTGGTTGTGCATCTTTTTCTTCCACACTTTTTCCTTCCACTCAACTTTCTGTTAACATGCTTGGATACAGCAATCTGTGAACAGCCAGCTTCTTTGGCAATGAATGTTTGTGGCTTACCCTCCTTGTGAAGGGTGTCAATGATTGTCTTCTGGACAACTGTCAGATCAGCAGTCTTCCCCATGATTGTGTAGCCTAGTGAACCAAACTGAGAGACCATTCTGAAGGCTCAGGAAACCTTTGCAGGTGTTTTGAGTTGATTAGCTGATTGGCATGTCACTATATTCTCATTTGTTGATACAGTGAATTGGTGGGTTTTTGTTAAATGTGAGCCAAAATCATCACAATTAAAAGAACCAAAGACTTAAACTACTTCAGTCTGTGTGCACTGAATTTATTTAATATTTATTTAATACACGAGTTTCACAATTTGAGTTGAATTACTGAAATGAACTTTTCCACGACATTCTAATTTATTGAGATGCACCTGTAACATTGTGTCATCAAAATGGGCGTTCGTTATAAAATTATCTATTTGCATACTGTTGTTTAGGGTTAACCAAAATTTTGTTAGATGCTGTTTACCTGTCCTGTCCTCGAACCTCCATACTGGGACACTGGTGGCAGTCTTGAGAGGTGAGTCAGAAGGAAGTGGGATGGAGATGTGGATGGGTTCTGACACCTGGACCTCAGTGCCGTTGGGCCCAGTGAGCTGAGCACACATTGCAGCTAGAGCAGTTAGCTCCACCCAGCTACTACTGGTTCCTGAATCAAGGCAGAGAGTAATAGCAAAAAAGGGATTAAACTCCATGAGGCCACTGTTGCAAGTCTCTGTTTACCGCAGTATTCTATGCAATGATGAATGATTAAAATGAGGGGGAAGATAGTAATGCTAGATGCATGGGTAACTCCATGGAAGCTGTTCGGATAAACTCACCTGTCGAGTTGTTCTCCAAGGCAAGGGGGTAAGGAAAGCCCCCAAGCTCATACTGACTGCGGGAAGAGGTGAGCATTGCAGAGAGGGTGATATGGGAAATGTTTAGGGGTGGTCGAATGGCTCTCCTCTGAAGCTGTACCCATGGCTGCCTCCGGGATCCTAGACAACAGGGATTTATAAAAGACTTCAATAAAAACTTATAGTGAATATGGATAAATTAATTGTAAGGAATTTAGGGTTTATGACAAAGAATGAAGTCATAACTATTTCGCAAATGAGACAACAATGTCTGCCCTGCATGACTGTTGTTCTGAACAAGAACCAGTAATTGCTTCCCAGCCCTAATAATGAGCTGCTCTGGGGTTTGTTTTTTCCATGTGTTTTACTTGTGAATGCAGTTTTATAGGATTCTGTCAACAACCACTTCCTTTAACCAATGTTGCTGTTATAATGAGCATTATAGTGATTCAACCTTTCTCTGCTATAGCTGCTTCACTCTCCTCTCTTGCCTATCAGAGAGGAACTGCAAGGTAACTTTATGTGAAATCTTTGGGGCAGGGCTAATAATTCCATGAAATTGCTAAAAATATCTCAAGACAGGTATAGACAACGTTTCCCAGAATGGGGGAAACTATGGAGTTCTTCAAAATTTCTTGAAATATTTTACAAGAACAATACAGAGCTCAGAATCCACACTGCAGTAATCCCTTCCCCTCCTCCACTTGGCTTGCTTAGTGTGCGAGAGGCAAATAGGAATAAGAGAATAAGAAGGCCTAAAAATATAAGCGTGTATCTCTCACTGTAGGCTGTCTGCTCTGATTAGAGCTGGGTTAGCTGGTCACTGATCAGCCCAGACATCCAGGATAGCATGGCAGTGCTTGGGGACCACTGAAAGCAGGCAGGCTGTGACACTCCCTCTTTTATTTCACAGTTATTCATTTATTTACTTACCATATCCAGCTCTTGATGAGAGGAGAAACTAATACAGTGCAGAGCATCCACAGGAATCTCTAAAATTAGACCAGATACCATTTGCCTAACCATCTCCTTTTGAGCAACAGAAACAAACATAAATACCAGCATTTAAGACAAGCGTGAGATTCAATTAGGCTATAAAAAGCAAGGCTAATATGATAGCCTACTCACTGACTAATATCTTTAGGTTTCTGGATCTTAGCCTAATTGCATACCGTGGCACTAGCAGCGATTTGCATCTTACATGATGACAAGAAGGGCTGCAACAGCGTCTGGCCAACAAAGCTTGCAATTCCTCTAGGATTGCACAAGGATTGGGCTGCAGATGGGTTGATCCCCTGTAAACCTGACACTGAAAACTATGATTATGCAGTAAAAGAACAGAACAGTCTAGTTGGGACTGGTGCTTCGCCAACTGGCAAGCCTCCTAAGGAGCTTGGGCATTTTGAATTGCATAGAGAATCCCCTTCATGTACAGAATCATGTGGTTGGCCTCACCGATGGGACCGCCTTCTATCAGACAGATTCTCAGTGATAAACATCAAAAATGTCAGTTGGCTTCATGAATAACATGAACATAACTGCGTATAAAAACATATCCCCTTAAAATTTACAGATACCATTGAAAGTAAATGGGAAACAATGTATTTCCCCAAACTTCTAGGTTTCCTCTATTCTCTTTTAACTGGAGAGTAGGCAACTGGGCCTATTTCGAAAGTGCTACAACAGGGCCAATATAGTGAAGCAAATCCTGAAACCTTTCTGGTTCAAAGGGGAGTGTTCACTGACACATATCATTCTAAAGTCGGACAGAGAGCTAGATTGAGAAAATGAAAACCCCTGAGGGAGTCAGCTCACCAAAGAGACATACCACTCATGAACAATCACTAAAGTGCACTTCCCTCAACTGCACCAGCCAATTTAGCACCATTTCCATGACAAAGATGTTAGTAGCATCAGTGGGCCTTTTGTACAGAAGGCTGTTTGAATGCTATAGATTAGTACTGCTGACCTTGGGGTCAAGCTGTCTGAGGAAAACAATGAGTTAATGCTGAGTGCCTGTTACCCACTCTGATATAGATGCATTCAATTGTGGGAACGGCCAGTTTGGGGTCAGCGTTAAATGAATGTGTACCATCTGCTTACAAAGAATTATTAATATAAATTGGATACATTAGTTGGATAAATTATTATACATTTGGATGAATGTGTCTGCTGAATAAAATGTAATGTAAATTTGTGAAATAAAAAATAAATAACCCATCAGCTGAATTTTTATGTCATGATTATCAGAGATAATTGTTACATAATAAATCCATTTTACCTCCAGAAAAGTTAACCATTATTATAGGTCACAGCTAGAAATATAAACTCTAAAGTACATTTCATTTGCAAAGTATTTCATTTATTTTCTAAAAATAGGCTTTGTCAGACTGGTAAAATATAAACAATTTTTCATTAAACTGTCTGCATATATATTTTATGTTACGTACTATTACTGTGATCAATATAAAATGGCATTAAATACTCATACTATGAAATATGATTGTGGTCACACCTGCCACCACCATATGGCAGCAGTCAGTCAGTTCATCCAAACAAGCACTTCTTATGTAATCTTTATCCGGTACTGGAGATTAGCTATCTATCAAAAGGATTGGTGCCCTTTCTAAGCACGTAAGCCACACTGGAAAACCACATTAAGTCATATAATTACCAGCATCTGAATGATGTCAATTTTCATTGGAGATCACCTGCAGACTGCCATTTTGTCAAAGGTTTGATTTATAGCAGTAAGAATGACTCAATAGCTATCTGTATCTCAATAGGCCCTGTGCCTGGAAGCTGTTCTTGCAAGCAGGTCTCAGGAGATTTACATTCAACTCACATTCCCGCTTGATTCTCACCAGTTTATTCTCAGAAAAACACTTCCCTCCTTTTTCACCCTGCCTCTCTCTCTAGTCAAGGGAGTCATTTCTCATCTCTCTCTTCATTGCACGTTCTCAGTTACAGATTTGCTTGAGCTCTGTTGGGAGAGGAAGACATAATGCCCCTCTTGGCCAGAGAATGGATGTTAGATGACTGATTTATGCATAGTTTTAAGGTAGATTTAACTAAATTGTTAATTGTTAATGGGGTGTAATAAATTGTTCTTTTTTTTGTAAAGTGGTTGCAGTCATTGCAAATATTGACAAGTGTATCAAAAATTGCAATTCAGTTTAATGTTTACTCCAGTATAATTCTGAATTCACACTAATTAAAATGCATCTAAATACATCCAGATATACAAACACAGCAATCACATACAACAATGCCTTTTCAAACATTCACTTTCACCATGTATATTTGCATGTTTCTAAACAAACCCTGAAGCCCAAATCAATTGAGTGACTTCTTTTGAGGCTGGCATGCTGTGAACACAAAAATCCTCCCACACTACAGCTCAGAGTTTAGGCTGTTTTTGTCTGTACATTTGCTTGGCTCACTTTTCATAAAAAACGCTCCCAAAAACCATAACCCGACTCTGCAAACAAATACTCTGAAGGTGCATGTTTGAACAAAACAATTAAGGCATATGTTGTATTGTGCATGAGTTCTTTCAATACAGGAGGCATTAACAAGCTCTTTATAACAGAGGTCAGCAGCAAACCCTCATCGATAGACTAGCAGATTTCATATCAGGTTTTACATGGCACGTTCTTCCCACGCAACAGAGACAGATATGCAACACTTTAATAATAACCCCTCCTGTTACAAAATGCACATTCTCCTGCCACTGCTAAAGTTGCCATGGTAATGGGTTTTGAGGCATGAAAAAAAACACGCCAGTGTGAGTCCTGATCTCCATCTACTTCTCTCAGTAAGCATCATGATGTTCTCTGAGCATGGATGGTGCTATACAACATAAATGGATGCATAAACATACTTAATTTCATATACTGCATCAATGTAATATATTCCATAAATATATAAAAATTTAATAATAATACAGAATAACTTTCTCTGCAATTCTATACTTCTGCTCTAGTAAATACAGCAAATATATATTACAAATAAAATATAGTATTTAAAAATATGTTCAGAAGTTGTTCATTATTTCACTATTTTCACAATAGACATTTTTTTTAAATATCTGTCTGTAGAATAATATTTCTAGCTTTAGAAACAAGCATATGAAATCAGAAAAAGGCTATATTATCATTACAGTAGCTTTGATGCACAAAATTGTATAGCAACTTGTTTAATTTCAATTTTCTCAATTCCTGACTATGTAATCTTCCAGGATACCAATTTTCCTTTAATAATAGACATAATGAGTGCTATTGTTGTTTTCACTGATGTGCAACCTGTTCATATGTTATCATCTCAAAAAATGTGTTTTAGGGTTTCATGACACTTTAAAACTGAAACCAGTATCCGGCAATTATCTGAGACTGATTTAACAGCAGTGTTGTTATTATTAAATAAAACTATTTAGTTTAATAATCAAAATAAACCTGAAATAAAATATAAATATTAGACAAAAATTTACTTAAGTAAATAAAAATAAATTCAAAATATTATTAAATTCTATAATAGTATATAGATAATACAAAAACTGTTTCACAGTTGTTTGACATTTTAATATAGTTGTTTATAGACTGATTGTTGACAGTGTTAAAATTCCATTCAAGTTCATATATCTCCAGCTGTACTGTAGGTCAACAACTGTGATATGATGCCACTTCCCAAGGACAAAGGAACATAGTTGGGTCCAAATACATTTAGGGTTGCAAAGGGGCGGAAAATTTCCGGAAACTTTCCATGGGAACTTCATCTGGGGAACTTTGGAAATATTCCAAGTTTGAAACTTACCAGGAATTTATGGGAATTTTTGGGAATTTATGGGAATTAATTGGAAATTTGGGGAAATTTATAAAACTTTATCATATACAAACATAAATATAAACATTTTTTTTTTGATCATAGGCTCACATGCATGCAAACTATTACAAATTTTAAAAATGACATTTTTTGGATTTTTTGAGGGGAATCTATGATGTTTTTTTCAGGATTTATTGATGAATAAAAACTTATGAACAGTTTATTCAAAATAGAAATCTTTTCTAACAATATAAGTCTTTGCTACTACTTTTTATTATTATTAATTTAACACATCCTTGTTGAATAAAAGTATTAATTTATTTAAAAAAAAAAGAGAAAAGATACTGACCCCAAACTTTTGAATGGTATTGTTAAAAAGGATTTCTATTTTAAATAAATGTTTTATTTTTTAACTCTTTATTCATCAAAGAATCCTGAAAAAAGAATCACAGGTAATAATAATAATAATAAAATATTAAGCAGCACTGCTTCCAAAATTGATAATAAATAAGCATATTAGAATGATGTCTGAAGGATCATGTGACACTGAAGACTGGAGTAATGATGTTCAAAATTCAGCTTTGCATCACAGAAATACATTATATTTAAAGTATATTACAACAGAAAACCAGTATTTTAAATTGTAATACCGGCAATACTGCACAATATTACTCTTTTTTTTTTTTTGTTTTTTTTCTCTGTATTTTTGATCAAATAAATGAAGGCTTGATGAGCAAAAGATATGCAATGTTTAAAAACATTAAAAATAGTAATGTGTCCAAACTTTTGACCAGTACTGCACTTCTGTATGATAACAGAAAACTTGCTAGCAGAAGGAGCATCACAGATTGAGCTATATAGCACATACCTCATAAACTGTCTAGCTGCTGTATAAACACTTTTTGGTATGTACTAGTTAAACGTGAATCCCATAGATCAAATATATTTAGAATATCAAAACTTAGATGTAGTCTGTGGGCTCATATGCAGAAAGTGCGGCCTCAGAGAAAATGGAGGGGAATCCCCCTCTTAGGTGACTAGAGGGGATTGTGTGTGGGGGAGGGTCATTTTTAGACTTTTGTTTTATTATTATCTCACCTAAATGTTTGTTCAGTCTTTGTTTTTTACTATGATATAGCCTAATTTAGTTGCACAGTATATTACACACAGCACAAGGAAGTTTTAAACAATTTTTTGTAGTATTTATGTAATTTATATGAATACTTACCAAGATGGATATTTTGATATTTTGTGTGCAGGATTTAAGAAATGATCTGTGCATGTAATGGTAGATAAGCACAGTGCATGTAGAGGGTGTGGCCTTAATAGCCCTGCAGTAAGCAGTGTGCTGTGTGCGATTGAGCAATGTGTAGAGTAGAAATTAAACTGAAATTGCATTAAATCTGGTTGTTTTAACCAAGATTATGCTGCAAGATTTTGTTCTCAACTACATTTAAGTTCCCAGTTCCTGCAATTCTAAAAATTTCCAGTTTATTCCCATTAATTCCTGTTAATTCCCATATATTCCCAGAATTTTGCAACCCTAATTACATTACATATACTGTTTATTTCACTAGCTTAAGCTTTTTTAATTAGATGGAAAGATCTAAAGGAATAAATAAAGCATCTGTGGCCTCCTGCCAATTTTCACTGGAAATTTTCATGTATCCAGTTTCAGTTTTACTCAAGCCAGGTAAAAAAAATAATAAATAAAATAAATAAAAAAAAACTAATACTGTGGTACAGTAATGTACAATTACTCAAGGTCTTTACACCCTTATTAAAATCTAAATCAGTCAGCGAGGCCTTTTTCTGTGCTGGGGCCAACAAGTTGCCCATTTATCTCTGGAACAGCTTGGAGACACTGATGGTATTCTAGAACGAGAGCCTCTCTTACTGAATGTGAAGAGAGAACGAGAGCAAGCTGTTGGCTTGATCAGCAGAAGTGGGATTGGGAGGACACACCATTTGAGTGCATGTAACTATAATCACTGAGCACATCAGGGACCCACACACACACAGCTACACCCCTGTATGCACAGAGAGATCAAGCTCATTAAATTGATAAGGATCAGGCAGAAAGAGCTGCGTCAGGATACCTATACACACACACACACACACACACACACACACACACAGAAAGAGAGCGAGAATATGCAGGGCTTTAATAGTCAAGTTTGCATGATGCACATTACATATTTATTTGTCAATCAGATAAAATCGCTTCCCACCCAGCAAGCATTCAACTAAAAGGCACTTTCCCACAACCATAATTTGAGCCATAACACTCTCTATTAAACACCGTACTGGCACTTCAAAACACACAAGCCACCCAGGCAACACAGGCAGCCGTTTCTCTAAATCTTCCTTACGTTGCCAGAGGAAACAACCTCCTTCCAAAGCAAATGTGTCATTTGATCACGTTTGTAAATCTTAATGACATTTACTGAGCATGCAACGTGGTGAAATAGCTAGCAGGCATTGCATCCAGTCTCAGTTAAATTGCATCTGCTTATTGGCAGCTCCTGAGATACGAGACTATAGTGTTAGCCTGATTATTAAACGACCAACTCAGCAGTTCTACACATCTGCACATGTAACCACCGCAGGATGTGTGTGAATCAATGGAGCTGCATTCGGATCTCAGATTCCAAGCTAACCATGTGAAACACAGCCTGGCTGATCCGCCACAGAGTATCAGTAAGCCTGTATCAAAAATAGACATAAAGAGTCAGTCAAACCTACAGAAAAATTGTGGTACTCATATGGATATTATAGGTAGGAGCCCAAACTGTGATGTCCTGATCCCTTTCTCTCCCTAGTAATTCCCTTTCCCCTTTTCATAGCACTATAAATAAAAAGATTAAGAGTGGCAAGTGTTGAGGCTCTTTAAGGCTACAGTTAAAGGGACAGTCACCATTTTCTCACTCTCATGTTGTTCCAAACCTTTCTTCTGTGCACCCAAAAGAAGATACTTTGCAGAATGCTGGAAACCAAACAATATTAGAACCCACTGGCTTCCACTGTAAAAAAACCCCCCAAAAAACAAAAAAAACAAAAAACAAAACAAAACAAAAAACAGAGATATTTCTCAATATCTTCCTGTATGTTCCACAGAAGAAAGAAAGTCATACTGGTTTGTGGTTTGGAAGGACATGAATGAGAACAAATGAAAAATGACAGAACTTTAATTTTTGGATGAACTGTAAGGCTAAAAACAGAAAGAACTCACCTGGAGATCCCAACAGTAACTGCACCACATCGTCATACAGCAGGAGAGTGGCTGGTCTCTGGGGAAGTAAGTACAGACTTACGGAGGCGTATACTGAAACACAAGTGAGAGCGAAACAAAAACAGAGGCATTAGTACACTAACATTTAAATATTTGTGGTTAGTAAGAATTTTTTTTGTTGAGAAATAAATACTTTTGTCCGCAAGGATGCAATAAAATGGTCAAAATTGACAGTAAAGACATTACAAAACATTTCTATTTCAAATAAATGCTGTACTTTTGAAAAAGTATCATGGTTTCCATAAAATATTAAATATTGTAACTCTTTTCAACATTGATAATAAGAATATTACCTAGCATCTTACTGCAGTGGTTCCCAAACCTGGTCCTGAAGTACCCCAACTCTGCATATTTTGTATGCTTCCCTATTCAAAAACTTATCTGGATCCTCTCATCAGCTCATTAGTAGAGACACAGGTCCTGTTTACACCTGGTATTAAGATGTGTTTTGGTCGATCTGATCACAAGTGAATGATGCTAAATACAGGTGTTAACAGGGTGTAAAATGTTTTGAGCTTGTCAACTTTCAACCACTTTCAGAGGTAATCAAAAATGCATTTGATCAGATTGCTCTCGTAGTGTGGACCCTCATGTGGTCGAATTCATTCGAACAGCTACAAAAGACTGCCTCCTGACCTAAAACTAAAACACTACGGGATGCGTTGTTGAAGCATGTTCTCCAGACAGGATTTAAACTTTGCCGACTGAAATCATAATTTTGGTTTGAATGCAACAAATTTTAATGTTCTTTTACCAGTCCTGATTCTAAAACAAACCCAAAGCGTTTGACATAGTTTTGCAGCTATCATAGCAGAAACGAAAGCTGCTGCTCTATGTATCATTTTCTGTTGTCTCCTTTCACGTTCTTATGTAAACTGCACAAGCTTATTAGATCAAAAATCAGAAAAAGCCCATACGTACACTCCCTACAGACCCTCCCCTCAAAATCAAGACAGAAATGGTTGAAATTGGACAAAAGAGATGGATTAAAACACCAGGTATAAACGGGAATGTGTCTCCCTTGTGTATTTGTGATCCAGTCGACTAAAACGCATCTTAATACCAAGTGTAAACAGGGCCTCAAAGACCTGAAATTGGTAAGTCAGATAAGAGAGATGTCCAAATGTTGTGTACTGTTGGGGGTATTCCAGGACCAGGGTTGAGAACCATTGTCTTTCTTAGTATAATTTCTATGCTATTGTTCTTCTGTGTGCATCTAAATCAATAAACCATCCACTCTCTTTCATTTTGAGGGATCTTTGACCCTGGAGAACACAAGGTTTTAGTTTTTCCTATGGGAATATACCGTAGTTCACCAGATGTAGCTGCTCGCTCACAGGTGTGAGACATGACTCAGCACGGTCAAATCCTCAGGTTTGCAACACAGCAGGAACCCATGATCTCACATCAAATGGCTCTTTGATAACAGCAAGTAAAACCTGACAAAATCTGAGATAGTCCTGCAGCTGTATGACTTCCTGTCAACCAGACCATCAGCTCCTTTGGCCTTCAGTGGATCTTTGTTTTGGACTCACCAATATTTTGTCCTGAAGATAGACATCTAAATGTAAAAATCAGAGCCGTTGACATAAGAGATGCCAGCAATAAATATTTCTTTTTTTACTTAAAAGTCTTTTTAGTTGTACGTTTTCTTGCACTATAACTACGACGCCAACAACGTCTATCTTTGTCAGCTAATCTAAATGTACCTCACCCTTCAGTGCTCCTCTATGGGCAGGAGGACATATGCTGGCAGTGCTCCAGAAGACCCTTGCATGCTGAGAGCAGAAATCCTCTGTGTCCATTTCCCATCTGCTATGGCACATTGAAATGTCTCCCCTGCCTACCCACACCTCGTTTTCCAGTGTTTATTTCATGAGAACATGAGTTCAATAAATCTCTTCAATTTAATGGAAGCTTATTAACAAAAAAAGTTTGATAAGATTCTATAGGGATTGTCTGCTTATATTAAACAGGCCACCAAAAGATATTAGGCCCCAAGTGAACAGTATATTACATTCAGATTTCCCCAGCTCAGACATCAAAAAGCTTGTCACTTGAAGGAGCAGACTGTGGGAAACGTGACACAAGCGATTCATGCACATTTACACCCGTGCAGTTCTGCATATAAGCACGCACACACAGCACAGATGCCCTGAACAGAAGGGGTTCTGGTCTCTTTAATATTCTGCTTGGTAGGTATGCGCACAAAATAGAGGCAGTGACAACAATACTGCCCACATTGCATTAGCTAGAAGTTGAAAGAAAAGTTCGTATGAAGAGAGGGAGGGTACTGCATTGGCATTGTGTGGTTTCATTTTACATCATTTGTAACCTTAGTTATCTTCTGCATTGTGAAACAACAATACACATCACCAATACACATCACAACAATACACCCTGCTTTGATTATACAAAATTCAGCCAGAATGTCTGGGGATGCACAATATATTGGTACAATGTTATCAGTCAAGATTAGAGGGCCATCTAACAATTGGTTAATCTTTAAAAATACTAATAATTTAATAACATTGTAAAATGTAATCTCGCAGATCTCAAAATTAATATCCATTTTACATACTACACATCTAAATTCACTTTAAATTTAAATGGACTGATTTTAGGTTTCAGTTTTATTTATAATCTATTCAGACAAATCAATACAGAATTTTAATATTAGGCTTTAATGAAGTTTTATTGGTCATAATTTTAAATAGGTGCTGCAAATTGGTGTCAGAGTGAACACCCCTTAAACAGTTTATTTCATCCAAAAATTAACACATTATTTTTCTGGGAAAAAAATTCTTTATTTTGTGTTACAGAAAAAAATAAATACAAATAATACAAATAAATACAAATGATTTTGGGTCACTATAGAAAGCTTCAAGCTAATATTAACATGGACTGAATACCACAAAATTTAAAATAAGTAAAATAAGAGTTATTCAGTTAAACCATAATGGAAAAAGGGAGACAGGCCAATGGAGGAAAGAACAAGTGTTCCTGACTTCAGTTGATTTAATCTGAGCCGCAAGCAACTGCTTCATCACTCCGTGGGAATGACTCACTCTCACTCTTTTTCTCTCTCCGAGTTCGCGTGACTCACTCAGATTATCAAAGTGCTGCGGGGACAGTTAAAACTCCACGACACCGTTGTTTTTTTTAGAAACCCTTTTTCAGCATGGCTGAGAGACTAAAGGCAGGAGGAATGGGGGGCAGATGGCTTTGGTACCAAATAGATGAGATTTGAAAATGCTAACCTTCAGAAAGCTGAGTCATATATACAAAAAATGGTGACATTACTGTTGATGTTCAGTATGCAATCTGGGGTTGGAGTACAGTCCAATGCACTGTCATCGCTCAAATGACTGGCATCACATCACTTTCGCACAGCTGTCACACTCCTGCTAGTCATGTAATCCATCTTCCCTGAATTAAAACATCCATCTAGATGAAAACATGAGTCTGCCAATTAAAAGGATTTTGTCAACAAGTAGTACTATTACAGCCATTACTGGTATCACAGGCATGTGCTGTTAGTAAATGCACAGGGACTAACAATGCCAGGGACTAAATATACTATATATATATATATATATATATATATATATATATATATATATAAAACAGTATAAATTATTTTTTTGCATATTTATTTTTTAAAAATATTATACAAACCAAAAACACAGAGTACGTCCAGAGTAATCACAAAGATACTTAAATGATTCAAATATCCTAAAAATGAAACTGAATTAAAAAATGGAATAACTGAGAGCTTGTGAATTTTCTCTATTTTTCAATATTTTATATATTTGATATAAATGTTCAATTTTTATTATGTATAAAATATTTAATTTATAAAAATATTAAAATGTATTAATATTGTTTTAAATGTTTTAAATATTTTACAGGTTAAACACACGGCAGAACCAGAGTAGGGCTGCAACTAACGATTATTTTGATAATCGATTAGTTGGCCGAATATTTTTTCGATTAATCTGATTAAAAACCACTAAATTTTCTTCGTTTATTTTATTGACAAAAACACTTCCACATTCTGCCCAATGTCCTTCAAACAAATGTGCCAACTGAATGCTATAAAAACATACAGTGCTTAATTTATTAGGCCACCTGTCATAACAAAGAGAAAACACAAATATTTTAAGAATCTGTCAAAGAATTGTTTAAATCTAAAAATGTTATTGTCATTTATTGGGCAAATAACAAACTGAAACAACTACATTTTTATTCACATAAAAAAATAGCCTACTGCCTTTCATAACAGCATGCATTCTTGCTGGGATTGTTTAGCTACTTTTTGACTGTAATTGGGTATCTGAAAAAATCTTTCATAGATCTTTCATTCTTTCATAGATAACAGAAATAATTATATTATAGCATTAGAAATAGCCCACTG
Organism: Spinibarbus caldwelli; assembly: GCA_039654775.1. NCBI lineage: Eukaryota > Metazoa > Chordata > Actinopteri > Cypriniformes > Cyprinidae > Spinibarbus > Spinibarbus caldwelli. Next base: position 14,195,086 of record CM077219.1, on the reverse strand, counting down.
TTACTGAAGACCTTACGCATATTGGAGGACTAACCAATACAGATAGCAAAAAAATGATTTTAGTAAACACCAATACTGTTAGTTTAGAGCAGCAGTGGCACAAAGCTTACATTATTTGTTATAAACCTTAAATACATTTGTTTTAATAAATTTGTTAAGCACTGTATATAGGCCTATAGTTTAAATCTCTTCATCAAAAATTAAGATAATAAAGATGAATAAAAACACAAATTCAGTGTTAACCAACTCTTTGATCATAGTCACGTTTACTGTAATTTATTTATCCTGTAAACGGCGCCTATGAAGCGTCTGATATTTATCTTCAGACAACTATACGCAGTTATCCCTTTACAGTTCCTATTCTCATAAAATATGTGCACTACATGTTGACTTGTAAACCTTAATTTAACGATCAACAACAGATATTTCAGCACAATGAATATTTTTGCGCTGAATATTGTCTCCCTCTCTGACGTGCGTTCACGCGCCTGCCGCCGCACTCATTCAGTAATTCGGTCATTTAAACTTAACACAGACTGACGCGACCGGCTGAAGTTGGACGTGCACTGTGGGCAGACCCGACTAATCGATAATGAGAATCGTTGTCGATGATTTTCATTATCGATTATAATCGATTTTATCAATTAGTTATTGCAGCCCTAAACCAGAGTAGTTGAACAAAAAAGATCTAAATTAATCATAAATTTAAAAAAATACATCGAACTGAGAGCTTGTGGAGAAAATCTTCATCAATTCCAAACTTTACTTACCAACTGTATTTAATTTGAGTCGTAACACAAGGAGCAGCCATAAGTTTACTGGCAAGGGAACTTTGTCTTTAAGAAACTTAATGGCCAAATAAAAGCACATTAAAATAACACTGTGTACTAACTACACATGGCGCAACACACGATAAAAGGTATCTTTTTCATGTTAATCAGAGTTTTTGTCATAACCAGCTGCGACGGTGACACGCAAAATTTCTATTTTAGAAATGATTTCTATTTCTGCGACGTTGCGGCTGGAACAAAAACATACAAACTATGACAGTGATAATCTCAGGTACTTATTATGTGCTTTATTCAATGTTAATAGTGTCTAATGTGAGTTTGAATATCATATTGCATGACATTTGTAGCTATACTGAAAGCAACAACAGATAGTTTACCTCAGATCTCGAAAATAAATTAAAGCAAACATGTACGTTAAAACTGTTAACTCGATGTGAACCAACAAGCGTATTCCATAACAAAGATGATATCAGTCACTCAGTATGTACAATTAATGTTGTTATAAAGGTTTAATATTTATGAATTAGATTATAAACTTATCCATTTCATTGCGAGCGCAGTGCGTTTCCAAGGAGAGCCTGCCCACACACGCTTTTTATTGGCTGTGATATTTGATTGATTCTGTCGCGTCATATTATTCTGTCGTGTCTGGTGTGGACAGCCAAATTGTTTGTTGCTGGAATCTTGTCACGTCGCGTGTAGTTAAGACACAGTTTTATACCAAATGTTGGTTGGTTGGTTTTGCCAAAAAACAAGACAAAAAAAAAAAAAAAAAAAAAAAAAAAACACAAATATATATAAATATATATATATATATATATAAATATACATATATATATATATATATATATATATATATATATATATATATATATATATATATATATATAAATAGTTCAGTCATGAAACTCTAGATGGCGCAAGCTGACGGGTTGTTAATGTAACTGATGACATTCAGAGAGTTAAATGACTTGGCACAAGCTGATTGGTTCATGCTGGACATGCAGCCAATGAGCTTAATGCCTTGCATTTATATGGCTGGCTAGTAGTATTCACTTGAGATTTCTGCAGCGCGCTTCAGAGTATTTCTGAAGTCCTCCACCTTCCCCAGCTCCACCTGTATAGATCTGCTACGGGTTATTTTACATGCTATTTGTGCAGCAGCAGTATGTCTTAAATACTCACGGCACCGTATCGCCATATGCATTAGCAGTAGCAAGTTCCTGTACTTGCTTGCAGCAGCAGCAGCAATAATCTACAACTACAGCAATAACCAACAGCAGCAGCAATTCAGCAGCAGTGTAGCAGATCTATTCCGCCAAAACCAAATACATTAACATTGTCATATCCATCACCATGCTAAACTTTTCAGAGAGTTGTCATGATTGAAATAAATATATATATTATAAATATTTAAAATCCCTCTGACCTCAGGCATAGTATCTTAATCTTAAATTGATTTCTGTAAACTGACATAAACTTCGTCTGATCTGTCCCCACAATTCAATTCTTTCAAAGACTTCCTTTCTACCTCAACTTCATTTCATCCACACAATCTTGGTCGTCCACATTTCTGACAGCGTCTCCTAATTTGGTGTGACTCAATGGGAATGTGTGTAATGCCCCCCCAAGAGGCTAATGTCATACTAAAGATGCCTTCATCCACCAGCCCGGCTGGTCTGGCACGACACGGAGTCGCATATGCTGGCTGCCTCCATATCTGTAACTCCACTGGCTAAGTGGCTTCCAGCTGCTCGTACAGACAGCTTTATGCTGAAATACATGATTTCACTGCCTCCCCTCCCCAGAGGTCTGACCGCATAACTGGGTGGGGTTTGGGTGGAGAGAGGGGCGGAGAACACGCTGTTGTGCAAATATATTAAACCAATCGTAGAGTGAGAGAGTCAAAAGAGGACATGACCGTCTGGGGCCCGACTCCGAACAGCTGCTAGGTATCACAACGCGGGTCGGCACGATCCACACCCCAGTGAGTGTTGTTTAACATTCCTGTCCATTTGTGTGCAAAGCTCCATCTGGATTACAGATCTAGATGGTTCATCTAAATAATAGGATATAGCCAACAGATCGCAAATCACTCATCAGATTTGAAGAGTTCACTGAGGCCATGAGCAAAAATGTCATCATGCTAACAGTTGCACTTGAAATGGCAATGTAATGGCTAATAAACCAATAATACGTTCACCTTAAATGCACTTTAAGATGCTTTGGATAAAAGCGTGTGCTAAATACGTAATATAAATCAGGGGTTATTGGATACTAATTTTTGTGTTTCTTTCCAAGGTTACTCAAAAGCAACCTAATTAAATGGTAAAATTTGGGGCATCTAGATTGAAACCAGGGACCTTTTAATCTGCAGGCAAATGCTTAAACTATACTCCTCATTTTTAATAAGTGATTAACATGATTCCGGAGAAGCCCATAAACACCAACTGGTGTTGCTCTAGCAGTTTTGACAGGAAGTCCAGTTAATGCGTGTGAATTTCAGAATGAAACCGAATACTGTTTCTAATAATAATCTGCAGGCTTCCCCTGACACTATGTCAGAAATGTTTAGGGGTATAGGAAGTACTCACGCGGGATGCGGCTGGCATGCCAGGGTGCCGAGTTTGTGACAAATCCGTGCTTTGATGCCGTAACGATGACCCATGTTCCTGGCCGGTACAGGAACGTAAGTGTGACAATCCCATCTCCTCCTGCAAGGCTGGATGCTAAGACGGTCTGGTTTCCACACACCTGAACTGTGGATTCCTTTAAAGGTGACAGGTCACTGTTGTCAAATACCTGGACTTTAATCAGCACCTCTGTGGAAACAAGAATTCAAGGCTTTTTTAAGCAATATTTCTTTATAAACGAAAATCATTTTAATACAATTAGTTCTGAATATACTGAGATAATTGACATGTACTGTATAGGTAATGGTTATTATAGTTAACTAAAACTAAAACCATCAAAAAAATTCTTTACTTGAAATAAAATAAACATTAACTGAAATAAAAAGCATTTTATTTAGTTTCAGCTAGCTGCCAAATCAATATTTCTCATTTTTATTTAGTTTAAGTTACTTAAAATTAAACGAAACAAACTAAAACTTTAAGGGCAAGATTTACTAAACAGTTCAAATTAGTGTTAGAGCACAATTCCATAAAAGCACCGATGGGAGGGGAAAATTCTGCATGTGATTTACTGACAATGTACGCATAGACACACAGATGCAGCCAGATCATTTCCATAATGACCAGCACAATCTACCAAGAGCAGCACAAATTACCGCCTGCTTTAAGACATGCTTTTTTTGTGCGTTAAATAATGGAACAAATACCAGTAATTTGAGGAGCGCAAACATTAGTAAATCTCGCTGCGTGATTCATTTGAATACTCTCCTCCCATAAATTTTGCATCTGAAAGGGAAACCGCTACAAATGCATATTCAATAAGGTCAGGCGCAAAAATAACTGTGTCCACGCCTTTTCAGCGCTAATTCTTCACTGCGCGTCTTTAGTAAATTCTCGACGGTACTACGTTAATGCCAAATGACGGTTTGCGCTGGCGCAAGCTGTTAGTAAATCTGGTCCTAAAACTATAGACATTTAAAATACTGGTAACACTTTACTTAAAGCCTTTAAATCCATTATAAAAGTAGTTTTTAATGCATTAATTATGCCTTGTAATGCACCTTATAATGCATTGTACAATCTCATGAATAATTGCAGCCACAGTTAATACATTATAACACTTATCAATTCATTGTTACACTATGCATTTTAAATTCGGTTCTAATTATTTACTACATGATATAATGTATTACAATGCATATTATGAATAATTATAATGCATTATACCCTCCTTTAATAACCATTTATACATTATACATAAAGGCTTTAAATGTTACCAAAATATATATAAAAAAAGACAAATAAAAATGAGAAAAGCACAAGTTACTAAAACTTTAACCGAAATTAAAGTGAAATCAGAAAACAAAAATAAAATCTACTTCAAAATATTACCAAAAACTATAATTGTACATCAGTGATACTAAAATAACACTGGTATAGATTTGGATAGGGATGCACAACATATAAGTACAATCCAATAGCATCCAATATTAACGACTTTTTCATTCAGTATTGAATATATATTGGCTGACATGTAATTGTGCATGCTGATTTCTAATTTTTATGAGTTTAAATCTACTGTTGTGGTATTTTAAATCTACATGTCCCTCAACTGCACGTAACATGCATCATCTCTTTTACATCTCAGTCAGATGACCTTTTCCTGTCCAAGTGATTGATTGACAAGACCCCAGTAAGCACCACTGTGGACCAGACTTTGTGCCGCAAGCTACCCGAGACTACATCCGTGTATGGAACTAAAATTTAGTCAAGTCACTTTTAACAACACATTTGCTGAGAGTTTATGTTAGACTCCTCTAGATCCAGTGGCCTACATTCAACAGATGATATGACTATGTTTAGAAGTGTTTGTCCTGATCTGACACGTTAAGTACTCTGGTTTGTTTACATTAAATACTCGAAAGCATGGAGAGCCTTTGAGCCCCTTTCAGTGAGCCAGAATGCCTGCCACCAAGTTCGATTGACACTGGGCAAATGCCGCAAATCTGTCTAGTTGAGTTCCTGGACATGTGCTTACTGTTCGAAATGGATGACCTGGTTCATCCCCCCAGAACTTTTACAAGGGCACAGTCAGAGACATGTAAACAGGCCAGGAAGACAGCAAGCCTTTGCCCTGTTTTTTGGGATCTGAGTACGTGAGGTTTCTTCTGGGTAAATAAAATTCAATATATTTTATTGTAAATACATTAAAATACAGTTTTTGAGTTTCAGTGAACATTTTGTTCTGTGAAAAGTTAACATTTTACTTAATGCGAAAAAGTCGTATTTTCCCAACTGGAACTGTTTACTACTCCGTTCATGCAAGTCTTGCTTTGCGTCCTGTTCACGCTCACATGCTGCAGGGTCCTTCAGAATCTCTCGTTCTTTTGATTCTAAATGGGTCAATTGATGCATGTTACCATGGATACTAGGAGATGTCAGCAGGCTAACTGTGGGAAAAAATGGGTCCCTGCATTTCCTGGCGAGGGGACACAAGTTTGCTTCAGAAAATAAGATCTTTTGAAGCAGTCATGCACTGCAGATCTAATCGCACACCGATGATGATAATATTCAAACAACCAGCATGAATCTTACAGAGGCAGAATCCACCTGCATGAACAGAAAAGGTCATATTACCTAACAGAACTGTTTGGCTACCTTGTTTCCATAATATCATGAGTATCATGAGTATCATGAGTAAAACTCAGTGGAGCAAGAAGGACTAGAACAGAGAAGGAATATCCAGAAAACAGCTGGCCTGAAAAAGTGTTGTTGACACACACACACACACTCACATATATATTTATATATATATATATATATATATATATATATATATATATATATATATATATATATATATATATACACACACACACACTACCGTTCAAAAGTTTTGGATCAGTAATGTTTTTAAAGAAGTCTCTTATGCTTATCAATGCTGCATTTATTTGATCAAAAATACAGAAAAAAGCAGTAATCTTGCAAAATGTTATTACAATATAAAATAATGGTTTCTATTTTAATATACTTTAAAGTATAATTTATTTCTGTGAATTCCATCAGCCATTACTCCAGTCTAAAGTGTCACATGATCCTTCAGAAATCATTCTAATCTGCTGATTTATTATTAGAATTATCAATGTTGGCAACAGTTGTGCTGCCAAATATTTTTTTGGAAACTGCAATACTTTTTTTCAGGATTCTCTGAAGAATGAAAAGTTAAAAAGAACAGCATGTATTCAAAATATAAATCTTTTCTATCACTTCTTATCAATTTAACACATCCTTGCTGAATAAAAGGTTTAATTTCTTTCAAAAAAAAAAAAAAAGAAAGAATAAATATTTACTGACCCCAAATTTTTGAACGGTAGTGTGTATTGTTAGAAAAGATTTCTATTATAAATAAATGCTCTTCTTTTTAACTTTTTATTCATCAAAGAATCCTGAAAAAAGTAGGGCGGTAACCAATGCTCATTTTGATAATCGATTAGTTGGCCGATTATTTTTTCGATTAATTGATTAATCGGATAAAAACAAATATGTTATTTTTATTTTATTGACAAAAAACGCTTCCCCGTTCTGCCCAATGTCCTTCAAACAAACGTACCAACTGAATGCTATGAAAACTCTGCTTAATAATTTATTAGACCACCTGTCATAATAAAGAGAAAACACAAATATTTTAGGTGTTATATTTAAATATTTAAGTGTTATTGTCATTTATTGGGGAAATAACAAACTAAGTAGGCTAGCAGTGTTTCCCCTACCATTATCTTAGGGGGACCCCCGCCCCCCTTGAAGGTCAAGTTCATTTTCTTTATTTTTATTTTCTCTATAGCTCCAGATCACAACAGAAGTCATTTAAAGTCACCTTTCCTATAGAACAGGTCTATACCTGGTTCTTTTATTAAACAAACTAAATAGCCTTATGTTATTTGTCTTATTTACACGAGGGCATGTTATTTCTGTCTCTACTTTACATTCGCGTTCTCTGTATCGCGCACAGCGGAGTTCCGCCCCGATGCGCGCACACACACACACACACACACAAACAAACGTACGCGCACACACAAGTGAGCCCAATCCCACTAGTATTTGTAAATATTAAGCCGCAAAACGACTATTTAAATATGAATTCTGCGTGTCTCTGTGTTAATGAATGGCGCAGACGCGCGGTTATGTTTAATAACAGAAGCGCGTGACGCTTGCGGTGATATTAGCGTCTGCCGTCTCACTAAATAAGGACATAAACATATGAACAACACATCCAGAACTGCTCTGAGAGTCACTTCATGAGCATTTAACCGTTTCATTTGAGTAAAACTATCATCATATCATATACACACAGACATGTAAAGATATTCACGGCAACCCGTCAAAATAAAAGTTCGGGTTTCAATTGTAGACATTGCGGCAGAAATATATTCCTATTGTTCAGTAGAATGTACGTAATAGCCTACTAAAATGATTAAAACATTATTTTTAAGGAATAATCATAAAATATGTCTTCAATGTTTTAATTGTAATATTAAATCCCCTTTATTTTCCAAAAAAAAAAAAAAAAAAAAGATGTTTAATTTTCATTAATTAGAAGATAAATTAAATGAATGTTTTTATGCCGGAAAAAACGGAACAGCTTATGTTTTTTTTTTTTTTTTCTTCTGTTGTGTTGCACATTTTGATGCCTTGATGACAGGGGTAGGGGGCTCCCACATAAAGCACTGTGGCTTCCCCACTCAAATTCAGATGCAGTGTGTTTTCCATGGTGGGTTTGAACAAAACTAGAAACAGTTTGGCTCTGGATGGAACGCTATTATCATGACAGTGCTTTATGTGGGAGCCCTCTACCCCTGTCATCAGGCATCAAAATGTGCAACAAACATTTACAACAGAAAAAAAGAAACATAAGCTGAAATGTGTACTCTCACTGTCTCTCTCTCTCTCTCTCTCTCTCTCTCTCTCACACACACACACACACACACACACATACAGTTTGACATACATGCTCAGGGTAAGTACTGTAACGTATATGTGTACAGTATGTACATTGAGTACTGCTGTTCAGTTGGCTCGTTTGGGGCAAAATTTTTTATTTTTACTTTACTTTTTATTTTTGATACATTTGTATTTTTAAATACATAAATCTTTTTATTTTTTTAGAATGAATTTGTCTTTCATCAGATTTACCAAATGTTGTAACTTCTATTTGTGCTGGTCAATTATGAACAATAGGTAAAATTTAACTGCTAGCAAAAACATGGGTGCTGCAAATATTTGCTCCTCCCCTTTGACTTGCCCCTCCCCTTTGAGTGACTCCTCCCCTAATCTCACTCCAAACTTTCGCTATAACTTGAGAGCCCTGTATTCAGATTTACACGCTGTATCCCTTTATAGTTCCTACTCTCATAAAATGTGCGCTAAATGTTGACATTTAAACCTTAATTTAACGTTCTACAACAGATATTTCAGCACAATGAATGTTTTTGCGCTGAGTATTAATTGTCTCCTCTCTACTGCGTTCAGTCTGTCTGACGCGCGTGCACGCACCCGCCACGCCGGCGCTCATTCAGTAAAGATTTACTATCAGGACGGACCTTTGTGTAAAAATGGAAATGCTCGAGCGAATTTGTGACATTTACAGATAAGGATATGTCCGTAAACTGAACGTTTTTGCGCTGAGGACGAACACTCATCTGTCAACACCTGACAAGGCAAGGCATTACGCTAATGTATTAGCTTAAAGCTTAAAATAAAGAATTCTCATGTTTTGAGCAGCTTGCTTCACGTACTTCTCAGCATCTCATTCTGTTTCCTCCACTATTTTCAGACGCATTTGGGCCACAGAAATGCATTATTCAGTGTTATAATTTGACACGACCGCTAAAATGCAATGTGGGCGGACCCGACTAATCAATAATGAGAATTGTTGTCGATTATTTTCATTATCGATAATAATCAATTAGTTGTTGCAGCCCTAGAAAAAAGTATCACAGGTTCCAAAAAAATATTAGAAATAATAATAATAATTATAATAATAATAATAGAAACCATTATTTTACATTGTAATAACATTTTGCAAGATTACAGTTTTTTTTTCTGTATTTTTGATCAAATAAATGCAGCCTTGATGAGCATAAGAGACTTCTTACTGATCCAAAACTTTTGAACGGTAGTGTGTGTATATATATATATATATATATATATATATATATTTTTTTTTAATATTACACATTCATGATCCTACAGAGGAACATTAACAGAATTTAAAGAATCTTCACTTCCACTCAACCACCAGGATTTCCTGTACACAATTCCACTTCCTGTCTATTGTTTGAGCTGAACTCCAAGGCGTAAATAATCCAGGAATTTTTTCTGCGACATAAAAGTTCTCAGCCTCAGCAGAAAAATGAAAACTCAAAGAATAACTTTTATTTTACTAGAACTAAATGTTTATTGAAAACTAAAACATAAATTTTGCAAATATAAATATTTATCTGCTTTTGAGTAGAAGGTGAAAACGAAGGCTATCTTCCCACTCTTTCCATGTTTAGTCCTGTTCACTGCGATCGTCTCTTTAAAACAAACAGCACTTTATTATTTGCTTGTCTTAGAGAGCGAAATCTCTTCAACTCACTCCTGAACACAGTGTGTCTATGTTATAGGCAGCTGATGAGACTGAATAGAGACCACAGCACTTTTGAGTGAAGTACTAAGGGACATTTGCCAGTTTTGGCAGAAGTTTGGAAAGTCTTACTTTTGGATAATAAACATTTCCAACAACTACAAACATTTCTACCCTGCTGAAATGTCTTCTTTGCAAATTAGTAACACTTAATGGACCATAAACATTTCAAATGGCATAATTATCAATATTAACCAATCAGTTTTGCCTTTTTTTTTTCTTTTTTTTTTCTTTTTGCCTCTTTAGCAGCCAAAATGATGTTGGTGCTGTTGCTAGAGCTAAACTGGAGGATTTGCAAATCTCTTCCTCTCTCTAACTCTTGTTAATATGTTCCACTGCCAAACAATGACACCACTGGGTTTTAAATTAGAAAGCCTCATTGTTCAGGCAAGTGCAACGACAATGTGAAACTGGGGGAAAGATGGTCAAGTGGGGAAATCCTACAAGACAAATATTTATCTCCATGTTACACCAAGGCAAAAAGGTTTAATTAATTAGTTGACAGGTGGTCCTGGTGTAACCGATGGTTCCAGACCACCCTGTTGTTTTTTCAGACAGGCAGATGATGTGTTAACAGCCAAGCAGGAATGTCTGCATGTCAGGAGCCTTGTTGGCCAAAACCACTGGGATGCTTACAAAGTCTCAGACATAAAGGCAGTATAGCCATACTGTGAGGGCTGAATAAACACAGGCACCGATGTATGTGAGGTAGCAGGGTCCAAAATTAACACTCACTCAGCACCAAATACAAGATTTGGACAGAAAATAATACAGTACATACATAAGGAATAATATATAGTTTCTGTTGATTTGTAAGAATAAAACACCTTATTGTTGCTGAAGTGAAGTGCACTATTCAAATGAATGTGTTCACACAATAAACCACCATAACAAAAATACATGAAACAAAATCAAATGATGATTATGTGGCCCTCATTGTGTGTGCATCAGTTGCCCTCATTGTGTGTGCATCTTTGTTAGGAAGAACAAACTCTCACCTCTCCATCTGTATAAGATGGTTTGGAGAGCCCTGAGTCAGAGATCTAGAACAGCTCATAAATCACTGCCAAAAGCCTCAGCCTCTCCCCAGCACCAGCTGGACAATGTCCTTAGTCCAGGAAAACACTGACCCAGGCCCTGCTCAGCAGGTCAAAACGTTATGCAATAATCAGACAAAAACATCTAAAACAAAGATCCTGCTATTCATTCCTCAGCTAAAACTGGAGCACATCCACTCTTCATGTGATAACACTTGAGACGCATGCGGTCCCTGTCTCCTCTAGGCAACCTCATGAGATGCTTATGAACCAGGATTCTGGAGCTTTTGCAGATATTTTCAGGATGTTGGATGTTATGTGAGAAAAATAACCAAGCAGCTAGGGGAAAATGCTAGGACCTGACAAAAAGCCTATGTAAGATCAAATAGCTCAAGGTCTGACTCAGTACACGTTTAGCTTGTACGCTCTGGCATCTTTACAGATTTAAAGGGCTGAAAAAAACAAAAACAAAACCCAGTCATCCAAATTGCAAGATTTCACTGGAAGGGAAAAAATAATCTTCTAAGGGCTCTAAAGGTGTTGATACAACCCCCGAAGAGGAAAAGCACAGCAGAAATGTGTTGACTCGGCTCTAATGAAACCATTGTTGCTCAGGGAATTTATAGACTTCTGCACGGCTTGATGAGAGGAAATGTAAGAAATGTCGAGCCTGAAATTCACAAGACTGCTCACTTTATCTGTCAGTGGTGGGCACTTATATGTATTTAGACAATTTGTCAAGCACAACAAGGCTTCTTCAGTAGAAACCTATCAAGAATAAAAAACAGACTTGACATTTGGAGCTAAGTATGAAATTAAAATTACTCTTAACAGATTAACTACAAAATGAGCACTAAGGCTAAACTAGATTTTAGTTTTGCCAGAGCATGCAAGCTAGCTAATGCAACGCATTGTAACGTGATAAGATTTTTACTTATTTGCATTTTATTTATTTGCACCAAATAAGCTGCCAAACAGTAACTGTAACAGTCTGTTAAGAATACTGCATGGCCAAAAGGATTACAAGCAAAATTAGGAACCCCTTCTAAAACCTAATCCAGATTACTATTTCAAAACATCGCTAAACTCATATTAGACACAATAAACTGAGCAAAACACAGACTTAACATTATAAACAAGCCTCTACTGCTGCACTAGAAGATGTTTGGCTGGTTTGTGTTTCATGGGCATTGGGCCATTTTGGGTTTAATGTAGATGATGTAATCTTCAATTTTTCATGCGTTCTTTTCCTAAAGCTTTTCACGCCCACCAATCAAAATATCTGAACACAGTGTGATGATGTGAAGCAGGATCTCCTCAGAGGTCAGATTTACAGGGGCTCTGCTGCTGATAAATCTGCCGTTTCCTCTGAGCGTTAGGGTGTCTGGTGTCAACAAAGAAATTCCTACCTTTGAACAGCTGCCCGGGGAGTTCATGGTGGGCTGATGGCCAGACACACACTCCTTAAAGTTGTGACGGCCCGTGTAACCAGAAAATCCTGCCAAGCTATTCTGTACCCTTCCGCCCACGAACAGTCCATGCTATAAAGAGCCTTAAATAAAAGATCTGCTGTCAAAGCACATCACCTTAGAAAGACCTTTCTATGACCTGCCAAAGAACATACAGGTGCTTTGAATTTGCAAATTCAGACTAAAACAGAATTCAGTTCACTTCACATCAATCCCTAATGGTGGTTAATGGACCATTTTCAACAAAATCTACACTCTATTGACAACATCTGTTGCTTAACAAAAAAACAACAATTTGTCTCTCAGTTACTGAAAACACATTTTTAATCATCAGCACAACTGACCCTTTGCTAAGCTCCTCCCCCTTGGTTACTTTTTTACGTGTTTTGGCGGTATTTTGGGCCCTGAAAATGCAAACTTTCAAAAACAGGTTTCATAGTTTTTGAAAATGATACTGTTATCGTCTAAACTATAAAAACCTGAATATGTGAAAACTGTGATGTCGTGTACTATGTGTTCAGTCTATAGACATGTGAGAGGTTTTTTACAAAGTGACACCGCCAACTACTGGCCTGGCATGCATAATACAGTGTTTTGATTGTTTTCCAGGTTACAAGTGAACGGGGATCATTTTGACAACATTGTCATCTATAGAGTATGCAAAATTTTTCAAAAATTTGAAGGAAAACAAATTTCCAGTTTGTAGTATATTGTTATCATGTAAACATAAACCTCAGTCAAGCTTCACAGAACATATCCAAGGAATGAACAGCAAGATTATTTAGTAAAATATGATCATAAAGTGGTAAAAATTGTTTGGATTTTACTTAGACTGAAATTCATTACGACATGGCAAAGCATCTTAATCTGACATTTTTATAAAGAAATGTGAAATTACACACTAATACAGTACATTCATCTGAAAGGAAAGCGTTGTTTGCAAGCGATAAAAAGTGATTATATTATTGTACGTGAACATAATGTTTATACCATGGATCAATACTGTGAAATCTTTAGTTACTATGGACAAAACAATGACCAAAATAAAACAATATGATGTTATATACAAATACTCTATTTCTAATTTCATTTGCTTCATGGGAGTGATCAGCCACTAAAGAGTTCATTTGGCACAATTTGTTTGTCACGATTCTTTGATCAGTGGCATTTTTTATTTATTTTTTTGCAGAATCATGGGTAATGTAGCTTGACTGTCACACTCTATTATAAACTGACCTATAATTGATATCATGGCTGATTTGATTTCACTGGAGCTCTATGAAGTCATACAGGTTCCAAAATTCAATGACATCTAATAAAAGCGTCATGCAGCACAATGCTTCAATTGTGTCCCAAATAAAAGCCTAGAGTGGCAAGCTGGGGCAGCACTCAAACAAGCGCTGTCATGGTAACACTTGTTTTTGCATGAGAGGAGGAAGATGTAATACCCCCTTAAGGGGAATCTCATGAAATCTACTGGAAGTTGACAATGCAATGACTCATTATGGGGTGACTGGACATTATCCTACACAATCATGAATGGAAGACAAAAGAGAAGAGCAAAACAGCTATTTTCAAACGTTTCAATTAAACCGCCCTGTTCTGACATGAATATCGGCCCTAAACCATTATATGAAGAACTGTGCAGCTGTTTTTCAAACTGTGCAAAACAGGCTGGGTCAACACCTGTCTAAAGGCACAGACGGATGCACTAAAATCTCCAACAGTCAGTTTGTATTAGTGTCTTGGCTAGACTTCCTTCGCCAGGCCTTTGTCCCAAATCAAAGGTGGCGGCTCTAGGTGTCAGCTTGATTAGGACGGTGATGTGCATGCCGTGCCACTGCAAAAACCCATCAGGATAACAATATTTCATGCTCTGGTAGATACTTTGCACAGTGTCAGTAGCAAATATCTAATGCCTCAATGCAATTCACACAACCCTTTAGCTCACAGCTGTAAAGCGATGCTGCTTAAAGAGATGCAAGATCATGACAAATATATATATGTTTAGAAAATTTTTTTACAAATGTATGCAAAGATCAGTGTCAAAATTCCTGAACATCAAGATGAAACTAGAGAAGTAACAGGAAACTGCCCTGCTATCTATTGTGTTTAGATGCTTGGTTGACCACACTGGACTTGGATTCATAATTCTTGAAGCTGCGAAGAAATGCTTAATTTCAACTTGACAATATCATACTTTAAAAAAAAAAGTATAGACTTTGGAGGAAAGAAGCAGGATGTAGAAATTCTAAGAAAAAAACGATGCTGGAAAATGAGTCATGCTGCGGTAATTAGCTGCTCTCTTCCCAATCTAACAGCAAAAAATGAACATAAATATTCATAATAATTTACATAGACAGACAGACAGACAGAATATTGTGTTGAATAACATTATCTTACTGGTTAAAACAAATCCTGTCTGCTTCCTAAACAAATTAATTTTCAAAAACAACTTATTAATATGTATGAGTACTTAAAATATGTGCATAAAAACATTCAGTACATTGAACAAAAAAAAATTCTCACTGGAAGGCAAATGATAATGCACTTTGGTGCTTGTGTCTTGTTTCCATGATCTATTCTTTGCTAATAATTTTATTTATTCATATGTCTATAACTTTCAGGAAGACCTTCATATGTTTTTGACTGATTCTGTCTTAAATGTTTCCTATCAGCACGAGGAGAGCTTAGTCAGCGAAGCCTTTTCCAGTAGACTGCATTGCAATAAAACAAGGATAAAAAGGATCCCAGACTTTTTAAAATGACATCCCAGGTCTTTCTCAGCTCTAGAACTGGGAACTCACACATGGTTTTATGATGTGGCTTCACTTTTAGGTCTCTCTTCAAAGGGTCCCAGTACAGGCTGGAGTCCAGTAATGAACTTCTGATGTGGGTCAAAAAAACTCTAATGACTTTGCAGGATACAGATAACTAACCACAAAAGACTAAACAAATGCTGACAGTCAAAGGTACAAATTCAGTATACAGACTTTCTTTAAAATTCTCTATTTGAATGGTTCAGAGATAAGGCAGAGCTTTTAGGCCGAAATATCTGTGGCTGAGTTTGTGAGCTGCTTAGTACCAGCACCAATGGAGCGCATAAGAGAAAAGAAGCTCCAAGCCCACATTAATATTCATTGGAAGTTGCTGAGGAAGAAAAAGGGGTTCACAAAAGAGTTTGCACAAACAGCCCCTAAAGATCTGCTTGGTCCTGTGGTGACAAACTGCCACCAAACCAGAGTAATAAAACTAGAGCAAAAAAATTCATAAAACTGTCCAGAATAACACTCAATTTACAATTTTCCTGTAGTTTTTAGGATTGTATTTGTAAGATAAATCATTAACAAACAAGTAAGATTTTAATATGCGTATATAATGTATATATTTGCAGTATAGCAGAGACTGGGGCCTAGTTGTCACACAGGGAAATTGTTACAACGTTACAATGAGTCCAATCACACAAAAGTTTGTTTTTCACTTAAATTGAATATTTGTTGGCCAAAACAATGTTTTGATATTTATATAAGCCACATTTTATGTTTTTAATCTTGCTGTTTCATAATAATAATACTCTGCTGACAAGTCCATATCATGCTGTGACAGGTTCCCACTGGGGCAAGTTGTCACAAAAGGTCAACATGTGTTCAGATAACTTTTTTCCCTTTGGTGCAACAGTTAAATAGAAATATATAAATATATATATATATAGACTTTAAAATAATACCTAATCAATCATTTAAATTTAAACCTATCCTGAGAAATATTTACTAGCAAAAAAAGTGAGACAACTTCCTCCGGTCTCCCCTATATATACTTACATAATAACTACATATTCAAAAAATGATTATGACCTACAGAGGTTAAAGAGGCCGGTGTGTATCACTGTACCTCTCAGTGAACTCCTTGATTTTTTTTTTTTTTTTTTTTATGGAAATAACAGTGTGGGTGGGCTTAAAATACGAAACGATACTAGCTTTACTAGCCTGGAGTTACAAGATCGTGTGCTCACTTTTAAATCAAGACAGGAATGACAAATGCTACACACAACTGTTATTCTGTAGCTCAGGGCCCGTTCAAATAACTTATTCACTTTACAGATACACCGCGGGGTCATCTGAGGGGCCGAACAGTTTGAAATCCTTTGTTTCCAAACTGTAACTCCCATAAGGCTCTAAAGTAAATGTGCACAAAAGCAACGGCGCGTAATAAACTGCTGTGAGCGCAAACGCTGCAGTTACATAATAAAGCCGCGGATCGGTGTTCAGTTCTCCGCAGCGGAGCCGCGCTACACAAATATCACATTCAAAGACGGATGCTACGATCTCAAATCAAACTCACCAACTGGTCCTGGGGTCGGCAGGGATTTCGCCAGCGTCCTCCAAGCACTAGAGAGGAAAAGAAAAAGAAGAAAAGAGCGGGAGGTGTGCGGTGGACGCATTCTTACAGCGGCATCGTCAGATCCTCCTTAAGTAGCAGTTCATCCATGTTTCGTTGCGGGATGGTACAAGACAAGACTGACTGCTCCAGAGTGCGGTTGTCACGGGTGCCCACTCCCTTCCCGAGGACCGCTGCTCCGCTTCTTTCATTCCTGCTGTCCCAGATGGGAGGGGGAGATTTTGGAGTGCAGTGCTCCTATGCGCCCTCTGTTGCTCATATGCAACTTTTCACGTTTGGACCATTTGTAGGCCTATTCCAGCGTTTTATTGATTAAAGCAGTGTTTCCCAACCTTTTTTTCTGCCGCGGCGCAGTTTTGATATGTAAAAAATCCCACGGCACACCACTAAGCATTATATTTAATTTTTTTTTTCAAGCACATTTTACCAATTCCAAACCACATCAATCTTAATAACTACTATTGATTTTGTATTTAATCATTTATAAGTGATATATAATAGTCCATAAAGGCTGGAAGTGAAAAACTCCTTGTATTCAGGTGTGCAGAATTATTAGGCATGTTTTCTTTTACAGATGAAATGAGACTGAGATGTCAAAAATGATCTTGAAGGACCAGCACCACATCCTCTTGTACCACTGTTTGAAGAATTGATCTTCCAGAATCTAGCAGTAAGTTTTAGGTGCTCATTTTTAGTCAGTCCTGCAAGGCGGACTTTTCAGGAGAGGAGATGGAATAAAAATGAGTTCCTAAAACGTACTGCTAGATTCTGGAAGATAAATTCTTCAAACAGTGGTACAAGAGGATGTAGTGCTGGTCCTTCAAGAGTCACTCTCAACTTATCTGTCCATAAAGCCTATAAAAACTCAGTCTTCATGTATTTCACAACACTTCAGCATGTTATTCTTATTAAGTGAGGGTCATTTCTTAGGATTTTTTACCCAAGCAAAGTCTCTGACACCTTGTAGGAAGGTCACATTTCTGGAAAATGATGGCGCTGGAGACTAAATGTTTCCTGATGGTTTTACACCTAATTCTTCAAATTAATTCTTAATTATTTTGCAGTTAACGTGTCTTCTCCACCTGTTTTTTTTTTTTTTTTTCTGACCCCACTGTCCAATGGTCATGTCTTAATTATGCAGTTTCTGTATTGCATTAGTTTTGAATATTTCCACTGGGGATTTAATAATTTTTTAGTTAAACCTCTTTTTTTTTTTTTTTTGGCTCATTTTGTCAGTAAAAGAAAACATCCCTAATAATTCTGCACACCTGAATATAAAGAGTTTTTCACTTCTACTTCATGGACAATTATCTATCAATTATAAATGATTAAATACAAAATAAATAGTAGTTATTAAGATTGATGTGGTTTGGAATAGGTAAAATGTGCTTAAAAAATATCATCAGAATATCAACGTGCCTAATAATTATGCACACGGTCTATATGATCAGACACTTGCATTTAATTTCTGAAAATAATACTCAAATGGTGTTAACAAGGTTTTTGAGGACTGAATGACAGAGATCTGTGTTTTGTCCTTTATTATCATTAGAACGGACGCATCTGAGGCAGTAAATAATAGCACGTTTTTTCATCAGTTTGCAGGTTTAAAGTTTATTGTAGCTATATGGGCACTCGGTTTCTCTTAATACATTTGGTCAAAATCTCACGATATAAAACACGAACCGCTATGCACAGAATATTTGATTCGTACAAAAGTGTATTGGCTACAACTAGACAGCAAATGCCAAGACTCTTCTCTGCTCTTTAAACACACAAAAACATTAGCTTTTATAGACAGTGTTTCTTGAGTAAAGGAAACACTGCTCTTACTCAAACATCAGTTCTTTATTAACCCTTGCATTGTGAAGAAGCAGAAGTTTGTCTTCAAACAGCGCGTCGCGGCGCTTTATTCTGAATGGATGAGGGGCGGAGTTATGAGGTTTGACTGACAATTTGAGGATCCAATGGCGTTACGAGGTTTAGCCACAAGCTCTTTTGAATGCTTTTCATTGTTTAAATATTTGTAAAACCCACAAACAGACATAACGATGACCAATAGCACTGATTTAAAATAATAACAACGAAACTGAGATAAGGAAGTTTTTGATAATTTTCCGCGGCACAGTGGTTGGGAAACACTGGATTAAAGGAATGGTTCACCGAAAATGCTGAAAATGTACTCACCCTCAGGCCATCCAAGATGCAGATGAGTTCGTTTCTTCTTCAAAACAGATTTGGAGAAATTTAGCATTACATCACTTGCTCAGTAGTGGATCTTCTGCTGTGAATGGGTGCCGTCAGAATGAGAGTCCAAACAGCTGATAAAAACATCACAATAATCCACATGACTCCAGTCCATCAGTTAATGTCTTGTGAAGTAAAAAGCTGTGTTTGTGTGAAACAAATCCACAATTAAAAGCAATTTAAAACATTGCTTCTGGGCAAAATATAAATCCATAATTCATAATAACACTTCCTCCAGTGAAAAATTCAATCTCCTGTTATCCTCTCACATCAAAATCTACCGACATATTTGTTTAGAACTGTTTAGGACTGTTTTTGCACATTTCTCTTGATTCAGACAAGACAACTTTTTCACTTAAGAAAGGAATATTATGGATTATGGACTGGAATTTCAGCTGGTTTACAGTTAAAATGCCTTAACGATGGATTTGTTTATTACAAACATGCAGCTTTTTCGCTTCACAAGATGTTAATTGATGGACTGGAGTGGTGTGGATTACTTTTGGATTATTGTGATGTTTTTATCAGCTGTTTGGACTCTCATTCTGACGGCACCCATTCACTGCAGAGGATTCATTGGTGAGCAAGTGATGTAATGCCAAATTTCTCCAGATCTGTTCAGATAAAGAAACAAACTCATTTACGTCTTGCATGGCCTTAGGGCAAGAAACTTTTTCAGCAAGTTTTAATTTTTAGTTAACTCTTTTAAGACAATATTTAATATTTTTTATTTGCTAATAAATTAAGCTTTATACAAATAAATGAACATCACATTTGAGATTAAAATGACTCACACAAGGCAAAGACTGCAGGCAATTAAGGCTTCTGCTAAATGTGAACTACTGAGTGCACTTCTAAGAGCCACACACCATAGTTTTACGATAATAATTTTAAGTTATATGATTCTTATCCATACACTATTCACTTTGCACTAGTCATGAAAATGTACTCACATCCTTAATCTGTGCTCACAAACAAATGTTTAATTTCTCTCAAACCCAAAGCATTGTAATTACACACTTCAGTGCAGAAAAGACATTTAAAAAACAAAACAACAACAACAACAAAAAAAAAAAAACAGCAGAAATTAAATGACTGACAATGAATCAAACATATGCATAATGAATTTTGGTGCAAATTGTTCATAAGTTAGATGAAATGAATGTGACAATTTACGTAACAATGGTTTATGAATAAGGCTCAGTGTTCATAGTCTGTTCTACAGCTCAATGATCTGATTATGACAATCAAAATGGATCATCACTCATCTGAAATACTATGAATGTTACAAATAAGAGCAGTGGGTTGGAGACAATGCTCGTTTAGCTACATATTTATCTACATTTCTTTAACATAAATTGAAATGCAAGCCATGAGTATCAGTGTACCTACTATTTCTGCCAGAATATAAAGCATATTAGAATGATTTCTGAATAACTGAAGACACTGAAGACTGGAGTAATGATGCTGAAAATTCAGCTTTGCATCACAGGAATAAATTACATTCTAAAATATATTAAAATACAAAACTGTTCTTTTTATTAATTTTTCACAATATTACTGTTTTTACAATATTTTTGTTCAAATAAAAATGTAGCATTAGTGAGCATAAGAGACTTCATTCAAGTTATCCCAAAATGCTGGGCTGCTCAACTAATGCTTGCATCTCTATAACCATAATACATATTTAATGCAATTACAGAAAGAATAGAATAAAATTAGCAAACAAACTCAAGATTTGTGATGTCTCGTCAAGATATCTCGTTAGGTTCTCCACTCAGCTGCTGCATGTCATCGCCATCATCATCACACGGAGGACGGTTACGTTTGAAAAAACCCACCTTAAAACATACAGTGTTGTTTGTTAAAATTAAAATTGGAGATTTATGTGGTAAGCATACATATTTGTGTTTTACAGTAATATGCTTGCTTTGTTGTTAACCAGGAGACCTGCATGGGACAAAGCACCCTCTGTTGTTCAACATATAGAAGTACCTTCCAGAAGATGGTGCTCAGTGCAGCCAGTAGAAGCAGTCCAGCGATGACTGACACTACTATCCACCACACAGGTACCTCCTCTTGTCCATCTGGACGCCTCCATACTATATTTGTGTGTGTCTAGATCGATTTACAAGGGGTTTTAAAGAGGAATTGCATACATTTCATGATACAAAGCAAAGGACTGATGTCTCACCTCTGCTTTTCCTCTGGGCAGCACCTCTGGCTTGATTTTTGAGGGCACATCTGCTACCTCATAGTGAGCCGTGGAGTGAAGGACAAAATTTACGTATGGTCTCTGAGCGATGAACGGAGATACAGAGAGAGAAAGAGCTATGAATATCAGATGACTTCAGTAAATGTCTAGGGTTTGTTCTTTAAAGTTTTGCCCACCTTTAAGAAGGTTTGTACCCACAGTCTGCTCATCACTCTTACTATGGCCCTCTCATCTCTCTGCAGTCCCACAGCCTCACATTCAAACCGAAGACACTGCTCACCACTAGAGCAGTTCTGCACAGTGAGAGATATAACAATAATATAGTTTATGAAGTATAGTTTTATGAAGTCTGAAAAATGGAGGCATTTGTACAAACTATGTGCTTAAATTGTAGAAATATCAGCATTTCTATGAATAAACAACTACTGGTAGCAAGAGGGACCAATCTGTGATATCACCCTCTACTGGCAAAAAAGAATCACAACATTACTTTAAAGTAAAGTAAAGTAAAGTAAAGTAAAATAAAATCTTTTACATTTTACAAAATACAAAATATTTGTTATATTGTTGCAAATAAATGCTATTCGTTTCAACTATCTATTCATGAAAGAATCCTGGAAAAATATATTACAGTTTCTACAAAAATACTAAGCAGCACAACTGTTTTCAACATTGATAAAAATAAGAAATGTTACTTGAGAACCAAATCAGCATATTAGAATAATTTCTGAAGGATCGTGTGACACTGAAGACTGGAGTGATGATGCTGAAAATTCAGCTTTGCATCACAGAAATAAATTACATTTTAAAATATTTTAAAATAGAGAGCAGATATTTTAAATTGCGATACTATTTCATAATATTACTGTTTTTACTGTGTTTTTGATCAAATAAATGCAGCATTGGTGAGCAGGAGAGACTTCTTTCAAAAATATTACAATTTTTCCAAACCATACCACATGGACAGTATTTTGCCACTGCTGCTCATATTCTGTTTTTTGCGACAGGTCACGTTTGTTGAAATGATGAAAATGGCCATCGGAGGACTCCAACTTCACTAACTGTGGACCAAGATAAATAGGTAAGGTAAGGTTATTGCCATTGAATAAATGGTATTATACTTACAAAAATATATCATGATTTTTTGCACATGGAATCATGCAGTTATACCACAGTACCTTGACATGTAAATACCAATGAAAACCAATGAATTTTAGTAATGACTCAGTATCATCAGTTATTATATAGTATGTATAAAAATACATGGTAGCACTGTACCATGGTACCACCACATTGTTTTTAGGGTAAAAGCCAGTGTTTACAGATATTGGTGTGCTTTTTCAATAGTATAAAGTGTGTTAAGATTATATTTGCTGACAAGTGACTTGTTCATAGAGTTTAATTTACAAATGATGGCCAGTAGGGGGCACTCTCACCCCACGTGGGTCGATGTTGGAATAGTCTGTCTGGCAGGAGATGAGCTCTTCGGAGGCATTAGCAAACACATACAGCAGATAGGACTCATTTTGTGAAACAGGAAACTCCAGTGTTAGCTTTGCGTTGACTGGACTGGGGCCCATGTTCCTTAGCTGAGACAGGAGAATAAAAAAATGTGCGTAAGTATCACGAAACCGTTCAAGTGAAGGTGTTAACAATAATTCTAGACTGAGCATATTACCTCATATACATGCTCTACGAGTGGGCCTACTTCATTCAAGTCTTCTGGGTGATCCTTCGGCTCCCATTTAGCAATAGGCAGGACACAGTCAACCGGAGAAGAGACTCTGTAACAGTGTTATTTTAGTGTCTTCAATATACTGTTACAGATTTTGTTAATATTTTGAATTAGGTTTTATTTTTATATTTTCTGTTTTCATTTTAATTTGAAAGTTTTTGTAATTTTGTTGTGTAGTTTTTGTGTGTAGGTTTTGTCATTTTTATTAGTTTTATTTTGTAATATGTCTATATAGTTTTTAAGTTTTGTTTTTTAATTTTAGTTTATTTTAGTACTTCAGCATAAAATTAATTGTTTATTTGAAGAAATCAAAATGTTTTAATGGATTTAGTTTTCATTGTTTTAATTTTAATTTTAAAGTTTTATCAATGTTGTGTAGTTTGTGTGTGTAGTTTTTGTCATTTTTATAAGTTTTATTTTTTAATATGTCTATATAGTTTATTGTGTAACCAATTTTACTTTAAGAATCTTACATATTTCAGAGTGAAACATATATATATATATATATATGAATTGTCCCAGTTATATCTCTGTTCCTTGCTTGTTTGTGTACATGTATTCTACTTTTTAGCCGACAAATCATTACCTCCCTTCAATTTCAGTTTCAGTGCTTTTTCGTAATGGGGGAAACAAAATGATATGAGAAAATGGCAGCAGCACTAACCCACGCATCTCCAGGGAAGCAACAGCATTAACTTTAACCTGCAATTGGACCAGGTTGCTGTCTGGGTTCTGGCTGTTCTTACTGAAAACAATAGGAGAGATCAAGCAGAAGAAACAGAAGATAATGATTGCTGTCATCATGTGCAAAATGTACCAGAACAGTTTAGCATTTATTATGGAGCAGACAAGCTAGCAAAACAGAGACATCGTTTTGTTCTGTTTTGCTAACAGCACCGATGGTTTGTGTATATGAATGTTCACACCTTCGTATTTGCATTTGAAATGTGATGTGGTTCTCCACCTGTTCCAGACCACCCATGCTGAAGTAAAGACCTGCTTTCAGCTGAATGAGAGAAAACAACCGAAAGCAAAAATTTTTGTAACAGGCAGAACATGAATGGTCACCTAAGATGGGTTATTATGTTGATCATGTCACCCTGACCTGATGTCCAGCCTCCATGGGGTTTCCCAAATCACAAACCACAATGACTGAGCCATTGTCCTTTTTCTGACCACACACCAGGTGACTGAAGTCCTGCACAACACATTTTACACCTTTATGTGACTTAATAATGCTACTATTCACATGAACATAAAAGAAGTGTGATGACAGAAAGGGGACAGTCAGTTATCATTTGTCAGGCTTGATCTAGTTGTCTGGCCATGTTTCATAAAAGTGTTATCTGTCTGGAGATCTTGTTTTCATGAGGACATATACACCACAGTAAAAAAGTAATATATTTAAAATGCATTTATTTCATACTAAGTATAGTTCAAATCTATTAGCATATTTACTGACATATCACTCAAGACTTACTGATATAAAAATTACAATTTAACTTTATTTGGAGTACTGCTTGTGCACAATACACATTTCTTAATATTAAGAATAAAATGTGATTTAATGTCACTATTGATGAGGATTGTATGATCTTTGAATAATATCGATCTTTAAATGCAAAATATTTAAAATGTACCTGAAGTATATTTGGAATAGTTCCACTTTTGCACAATCAAATATACTTCAGTATATCTTTAGTTGGACTTCAGCACTACTTCTACACAATTAAAGTACATTAAATACAAAGTTAGTTGTTCCAATTTAGCAGACTGTAAGTATACCAGTCTAGTAAACTAAAAGTACAATTTCAGGGTATTTTTTATTAAGCACATAAATATGTAAATGTATTTGTAGTGTACTTAGCATGAAATAAATGTATTTCAAATACATTTTAGTATATTTATTTTTCACTAGGGCAGACAGCTGTAAAATCTGAGTTCAGACAGATGTTGTCTGAAAAGTGTTGTTACTGTTAACTAAAACAAAATATATAATATAAATATAAATAAACTTAAATATAAATATTACATTAAAAATGACAACATTCTGTGTACACACACAAGCACATAAAATTACTAAAACTAAAATTAACCATGAAAAAAAAAAACACCACTAAACATTGTTGCTTTTTTGTAAGCAAACTGATATAAATTTCTCAGAGTACAACAGTAACGGTCTGTTCACACAACAGCATGATTGGAATTGATGTTCTGTAACTTGTGATTCTGTGATTCTTGTGATTCACTGGAAGTGACTAAATCCTCACCTCCTGGTTACTCACAACACCCTGATAATGCGTGTGTGCCGGCGGGCTGATATATAGCTCAGTCTCATAAGCTCCCTCTCCTTGATTCTCAGCCTCGATAATCAGCAGTGCTGGATTCTCGTCTCCAATCAGGATTGGTTGTGTTGACCTGTTTTTGATAAATGTTTACTTGTCTGTAACTGGTTTACAACTATAACTGTAACAAGATAACTAAGGCTACTTAGTTACGCTACTTACGCTACTGCCTTCAACTTCAGGTCTGGTATACAGATGTTATCTGGACCACAGTTTAGTATTATCCGTGTCTAGATACAACAAAAGCTTTCAGTAGGTTCATATAAATGAGTACGTGTCGCTGTAATGACAAAAACAATATATTCCAGCCTTCACCTGTCCAACGGCGACACTTTGTCCATGCAGCACTGCATCTTGGGAGTCAGCCAGACTGTAGTTCACTGAGATGAAGATTGGACTCAGCTTGTCCTTAAACTCAGGCTAAGAAGTAATAGAGTGAGATGAAAGATTGCCCATTGAAAAAAACTGCAACAGCTTGCATTTTAAATGACAAAAAAGGGTAAGTGAGAAAATTTGATTACAGCAAGAAAATCACATGAATGACCTGTTGTGCAGCTGGGAGCGCAAAAGCATTTCAAGTTTGTACTTAGCGCTAACTAGATCTAATTTATGAGTGAATATAGTCATTGTACTCTCAAAAGCTCTCAAAAAAATCAAGGTCATGCAAAATGAAGGTCACAGGACACACTTTTGTTCCTGCACATCAATTTTTTGAAAAATAATCGAAGAGGATGAAACACCAGTAGGTAGGCTGTGAAGTTTCTGCAGACATCTGCTGAGTTTCTCTCCACTGAGAGCTGGAAGTAAGTGTACGGCTGGTTGGAGTCCAGTAGGAGGGTTCGTCTGGCCATGCTCTGCTTCATCCTGTCCAGCTGAAGCTCTGTGTTTAGCACTGAAGGAAATATGTTACAAACAGCTGAAAAACCTGCAATTTTTTGATGACACTTTTAATGCACCCTAAATATTTTCTTTTAAGACCCTTTATATGCACAATAAGCTGAATTTAAAACTCTTAGGCCCGGTTTCACAGACAGGGCTTAGACTAAGCCAGGATTAGGCCATAGTTCAATTAGGACATTTAAGTAATTTTTTATAAACATGCCTTAGAAAAAAAAAAAAAAAAAAAAAAACCATTACTGATGTGCATCTTGAGACAAAACAAAAGCACTGATATATTTTAAGATCAGTCAGTGCAAGTTTATTTCAGTTGAAACAGCTAAGACTTACATTTTAGTCTAGGACTAGGCTTAAGCCTTGTCTGTGAAACTGGGGGTTAATCTTCACACAGGACACATTCTTCAATTCCATTGTGTTATTTTTTAATTGTTGGTTTGTTTAATCTATCTATCTATCTATCTATCTATCTATCTATCTATCATGACAACTATTGGAGGATTTGAGCATGGTAATGGATATGACATATCTATACAGGTGGAGCTGGGGAAGGTGAAGGGTTTCAGTACCATTACAATACGTCCAGCCTTTTTTTAGTGTATTAGTGCTGTGTTTTTAAGCTAAAAGCAGTTCAGCTTGCTTCAGGACACCTGCATTATTAGGGATATTTATTACCACTATGTGCTTATTAATAATTTCATATGGATCACATACCAAGCTCCTCAGGAATCCTGTGGCCAGAAACACTGATGCATGCCATAATTATAAAGCTATGGAAAAGAGAAAACAAGTGCTTATTATAAATATTCTATAGAAGTTCCGCAACTATGTGGGTTTGAATTCAAAGCATGCAGAAAATATGGATTACATCACTGATCAATGAAGATCCTTGATGCATTGTGATCGTGCATTAGTCCTTAAAAAAGATGTGGGTGCATATCAATAGCTTACTGTACCATTTCTGACTCAAACTCTGCTAATCTTTGAGAAGCTTTTCATGGCTGACTGATCAAGCATTTTGAATGCCAGCCACTTGAATCATGATGATAGTGAATTTTCTCTTGTACTAAGTTCAGAAGCATTACCAAGTAATGAAGGTGCTGCTTTGTTGGAGTTGACAGAATTTGTCTTCGGGGTTCAAAAGATCAGGGAAGAATGAGAGTCGAGCCTGTGTCCTCACTACAGCCTGTGCCCTGATAAAGTCAAACACATTATTGATCCAACACGCAGAATCATAGTTCAGATCAGTGGTTCTCAACTGGTGGGTCACGACCAACAGCATGGAAAAACTCCTAAATGCAAATAATGCCATTTTTATAAGGGAGATATCGGTTATTGTCAAAGGCTGTGTGTACAATCAAATATTTTATAGTATAGATAGACTTTATACAAGTGCGTATATAATTTTATGGTGCATTTGGTATGGTAATGAATGAATGAATTAATCAATCAATAAATATTATTATTAAATCAATAAATAAATTATTAATTATATTTTTTAATAATAATATAATAAACTTTATTTTATACAGCACCTTTAAAAGCAGCTTCTCAAAACACTGAACACAATGTAATCAAATACAATAAAAAACAATTCAAAATCAGTAAGCAAATGCAAGTTTAAAAAAATATGTCTTAAGTTGAACTTTAAAAAAATCATAATTCTGAGCTTCCCTAAGGTCAAGAGGCAGAGAATTCCAAAGGACAGGAGCATAGAAAGAGAAAGCCTTATCACCCATAGATCTTAGATGTGTCTGAGGAACAACCAACAAGTTTGACTGAGAAGAACGCAATCTACGACTAGGAGTGTATGGATGTAACAATTCTGTAAGGTAATGTGGTGCCAGGCCATGTAATGCTTTAAAAGTAAGCATCATAATTTAAAAATCTACTCTAAACCTGACCGGGAGCCAGTGCAAAGATTCTAACACTGGAGTAATATGACTGCCAATCCTAGTCCCAGTTAAAATCCTGGCGGCTGAATTTTGTACATATTGCAACTTATTAAGTGTAGATTTAGAAGCTCCAGCTAAAAGAGCATTACAATAGTCTAACCGTGAGACAACAAAGGAATTTATCTGCATTTCCGCAAATGTAAAATTTAACATAGGGCACAATCTTGCAATATTTCTGAGTTGGAAAAAAGAGGTTTTAACAGTGCTCTGTACAAAAGCATCAAAAAGAACTCCTAGGTCCCTCACTCGACTCTGGGCTTCCAAAACAGAGCCGTCAAGAGTCAGGGACGACAACCAGCTTTAGAAATTTGATGACGGGAACCAATGAGCATAACTTCAGTTTTACCCCTGTTTAAACACAAGAAATTATTATCCATCCATGTTTTAATCTCCGTAATGCAGTCAGACAAATAAGCAACGTCAAGGCACTCATGAGGTTTTGAATGTATATAAATCTGCGTATCGTCGACATACAAATGATAATGGAGGACGAGCAATCTCAAAAGGTGGCCTAAAAGTGACAAATAACTTTTAAAAAGTAAAGGGCCTAAAACCGACCCCTGAGGGACACCAGTTGAGACAGAGCTAATCTCTGACCTATAACCACCCATGGAAACAAACTGGGAGCGGTCGGTAAAATAAGACCTCAACCACTTCAAGGCAGTCCCAGACTTTAATACATTAATACATTTAATACATTAATTATTGTTCATATTTTATTTATTTATTTTATTATTTATTTTATTTTTATTTTGTCTTTATAAGAAATTTCACAGTTTGATTTTAGAACTTTTTTTTTCCTTTGTATGATACAAAGCAAAATACAGGTCCTAAATTAAAAACCAGCTGAGAACCTCTGGTTTAGACTGATATACTGAAAATGATGAAGTGTATATGAACATATGATTACAATAAAGCATTTAGGAGTTTTTGCAGTAATTCTGATTATTTTAAAATCGTACCTGTAGGTTGCCACTTTACTTGCACCCCAAGCGCCAATGATGAGATCTAAAGAGGGAAAAACCGAAGCATATTTTATGCCTGGAAATCCAGAATCGCTCTATCAGCAAACACCGCAAAGTGAGTAAAAGAGTGATTGACAGGGTTGCTGCAGGATTTTTAAGCTCAAATTTAAGACTTTTTAAGACCTTTTTTTAAGACTTGCACAAATTAAATTAATACCATATGAGTGGACAATGTCTATGGTAAACTATTAAAATGTAAAATGACTGTAAAAAGCATGATTTGCAGTTCAGATACAAGTTTTCACAAAAACAAAAAGTTTATAAAATGATACACTTCACATTTCAGACTTTAAACTATTTTTAAGAAAATGGATGAATCAAAAGTATTAATTATATTAATTTAAACAATTAATATCAATAAATTATTATATTCATTAAATAACATACAAACACATTTCACTGTTTAAATTTTATAATGAATTATCTTCTTATCGATCCACCAGTTCACATTTACAGCTCTGCGTGTTTGCAGGGTAAAAATATGGGTGAATTTACGCATTGGTCTGAACAAAAACAACCCAATGTTCCTGCAGTACCGGAGGCTGCAGTTCTAGGGCCGCATTTCTAGGATCCTATATTTTGGGACAGCGCCATCTAGCCAATTCTAGTCCAACAGAGGAGACCTGACTCAAACATCAAACACACAGATGCAAAGACTAGATCCATGGAAACTATTCATTTTTTATCTTTCCATCTTATTTTTAATGTAAGAGCTAGAGCGAACTTGAGTGTTCGAGTGTTTGAGTGTTTAGCCTATTTAGCTGTGCAAAACAGTTCATTGTGCTGCTGGATGTTGTAAATCAGGGGTCACTACACTCGGTCCTGGAGGGCCGGTATCCTGCAGAGTTTAGCTCCAACTTGCCTCAACACACCTGCCTTGAAGTTTCAAGTATACCAAGCAAGACATTGATTAGCTGGTTCAGGTGTGTTTGATTAGGGTTGGAGATAAACTCTGCAGGATACTGGCCCTCCAGGAACAAGTTTGGTGACCCATGCTGTAAATGACCTTGGACCACAAAACCAGTCATATGGGTTAATTTTTTAAAATTGAGGTGTATACATCATTGGACCACAAAACCAGTCATATGGGTTAATTTTTTTAAATTGAGGTGTATACATCATCTGAAAGCTGAATAAATAAGCTTTCCATTGATGTATGGTTTGTTAGAATAGGATAACATTTGGTCGAGATACAACTATTTGAAACTCTGGAATCTGAGGGTGCAAAAAAAAAAAAAAAAAAAAAAAAACATAAAATATTGAGAAAATCGCATTTAAAGTTGTCCAAATGAAGTTCTTAGCAATTCATATTACAAATCAAAAATGAAGTTTTGATATATTTACGGTAGGAAATTTACAAAATATCTTCATATAACATGATCTTTACTTAATATCCTAATGATTTTTTTGGCACCACAAAACCAGTCATATGGGTTAATTTTTTTAAATTGAGGTGTATACATCATCTGAAAGCTGAATAAATAAGCTTTCCATTGATGTATGGTTTGTTAGAATAGGATAACATTTGGTCGAGATACAACTATTTGAAACTCTGGAATCTGAGGGTGCAAAAAAAAAAAAAATACATCAAATATTGAGAAAATCGCCTTTAAAGTTGTCCAAATGAAGTTCTTAGCAATGCATATTGCTAATCAAAAATGAAGTTTTGATATATTTACGGTAGGAAATTTACAAAATATCTTCATGGAACATGATCTTTACTTAATATCCTAATGATTTTTTGGCATAAAAGAAAAATCAATTATTTTTACCCATACAATGATTTTTTACTGAATACACTGCTCAGAACAACAGCCTTATTGAACATGCGCATTCATTCTCTGCCAGCAGGAGGCGCTTTCGGAACTGTTTCCCCGGTAACAGATAGAAGTAAATTTAAGACTTTTAAAGACTTTAAGGACCCGCGGGAACCCTTACCCTGGATTGAGGTACATGACAGTCATGTTAAACTGGAGGAAAGGAAGTGTGGGGACTACTTTGTCTGGTAGAAGTGACCTAAGAGATCAGCTACCACAGGCAGAAAGTCAGATAAAGAGCACCAAGAGTCCCTCTCAAGAGCTTGAGGTGCTGTGTGTCAAAAAGCATTGCCATGTCCACACTGGACCCTAGTGTCAGAGCCCGTCTCCATTTATATCTGTACTAAGAGGGCTGTGGCACTGACTAAAGCATTTCTGTCTCATGGTGACTCTCTCGTGCCGCCCAGACAACTCTTCACTCCTCCCAAGGGATTGTGGGAAAGGGCTCTTAGTGGAGATTGTTCACAACAGACATTCAAACTTTGAGGACAATCTCCGAAGCTTAGGTTGGGTCTACCGTTTGGTTATCTTTGGGTTTTGTACTCTAAGCGTGACTCATAGGTGGCTCCAAGGGGTTGTTGGGAAGGTTATGGTATTTTGAGGCAGTGACCCAGCTGAGGTTTGCTGGTCAGGTTTTAATGGAAGGTAATGGGAGGTGCACAGTGATCCCAGGGTTCTGGTGAAAAGAGCTAGCATCTGCTGACATTGGTTGTAGGCAAAATTAAAAAATGTTACAAAATAAAGTACATGTGAGTTTTAGATTTAAAGGGATAGTTCACTTCAAAAGTGAAATCTCTGTCATTTCACCCTCATAATGTTCAAACCTGTAGTACTTTCTTTCTTCCACTGAACAAAAGAGACCATAACACCATACAATGAAAGTTTAACCATACTTTTATGATGGCTTTATGTATTTTATGTATCTCATTGTATTGTTATTTCCTCTTTTCTGTTCCAGAGAAGAAATAAAGCATGATTGCTTTTCCAGTAATTTCAAGTAATATATCACATACCTGGATATCCATTATCATCAATATCTGTCCCTCCTCTCATGCTGAAGCCAAACATTGGAGGATCTTTGAGGGTCTTAAACGGGCTCTCAATGACCTGAACATACTGGCTGGTCAAACCATCACTCTGACCCAGGTAAATAAACACTTGACCCCCTTCACCAGAGCCAGGTGCCCCAACAGCCACATCTGAGGATAAAGGAATATTAAATCACGTTTTAAAGCTTATTTTTCTCAAAAAAAAAAAAAAAAAAAAAAACATAACAATAATAATAATAATAATCATTTCAAGAAAAATTATATATATATATATATATATATATATATATATATTTTTTTTTTTTTTTTTTGACAGCAAAGAGTATAAATTACCTTATAATTAACAGTGAATGTCTGTATTTAGCAAGACAATACATTTTCTTTCATAGTAAAATATTGATAAAATGGTGTTATACACCATTCAAAAGTGTGATATTAGTATGAGCTTATTTATTTATTTTTGAAAGAAATTAATAATTTTGTTCAGCAAGAACATGCTAAATTGGTCAAAAGTGACTGTAAAGAAATTTAAAAAAACAAATGTAATTACGTCTTTACAGTTTTATAATTTAAAAAAAATCTCTTCTGAGTCTCTTTTGAACTTTCTATTCATCAAAGAATACTAAAAAACGTATCACAGTTTCTACAAAAATATTAGGCAGCATAACTGTTTT
The DNA here is from genome assembly GCA_039654775.1 of Spinibarbus caldwelli. NCBI lineage: Eukaryota > Metazoa > Chordata > Actinopteri > Cypriniformes > Cyprinidae > Spinibarbus > Spinibarbus caldwelli. The sequence goes on along the minus strand of CM077219.1, from coordinate 14,162,117 downwards.
CAACATTGATAATAATAAGAAATGTTTCTTGAGCAGCAAATCATCATATCAGAATGATTTCTGAAGGATCATGTGACACTGAAGACTGGAGTAATGATGCTGAAAATTCAGCTTTGCATCACAGGAATAAATTACATTTTAAAATATATTCACATAGAAAACAGTCACTTTAAAATGTAATAATACTTCACAACATTACTGTTTTACTGACTTATTTTTTTTAGATTAGACTTTTTTGGGCATTTGAAATATTTTGGGCAAATATTTGAACAATACTGTAATTATTAGATTATGATATCTAAAACATTATACTATTATGTTAACTAACAGATTTTTAAAATCTCCTTTAAATCTTAAGATAAGCACTAGAACTCAATATGAATCTGAATTATATTATGACAGCCGAAGAACACCTGACCCATTTAGGTCAAATCACTTTCAGATGCTGCTTTCATAATTGAGAAAAATGAGATTGCCTGAGCTCCTGCTGTTATTAAGTGACAAGATTCAGTTGCTTGTAACTAGAATTTTTTTTTTTTGATTCTGTGGTGCTGAATGTAATTTTGTATAACAGCAACCACAATGCCTAATATAAAATACTTTACGACCTGTAAAGATCGATGCTTGGGCCTACTGCCTGATTTTTCTTCAAATTTATCTTGTGTCTTCATTAAAAAGTGAAAATAACATGCAGTTTTCAACATTTGCATGGATAATTCTGAGCACAACCTATCTGTGCAAATGTCAGAGTAGTACTTACCATTAAAGCCATCATGGTCGATGTCTCCCAAAGGGGCTATAGCACTGCCAAAACGCCCATAGGCATATATCCCTGTCAGGATCTGGTTGGGTCTGGAGGAGAAGGAGAAGCCCTTTCTTTGCAAGTAAACATAGACTTGTCCCACTTCTCGAAATTTCTGAGTGGACAGTTGCTCCATAAAAAGAGGCGCTCCAATCAGGACATCGTCACACCTGATGACCACAGAGGGGATATAATTCATCTCATAAAATCATTTGATCAGTTCTCATGAACTACCAGAAAGAGAAATTGGTCTCTGCAGGAATGATTTACCCATCTCTGTTAATGTCTGTTACTGCCACAGAATGTCCAAAATAAGATGCTATCTACAGAAGACCAGACAAAAAATATCATTACTGCATTTAAAATGAATGTTTAGTAGACAACATACACTATCATTCAAATATTTGGGATCGGTAGAATGTTTTTTTTCATGTTTATGGAGTCTCTTATGCTACTAAGCCTGCAATTATTATATAGTAATATTATGAAAAAGTATTACTATTTAAAATAACTGCTTTTCTATTTTAAAATATTTTAAAATGTAATTTATTCCTGTGATGCAAAGCTGAATTTTCAATATTATTACTCCAGTCTTCAGTGTCACATTCCTTCAGAAATCATTCTAATTAGCTGATTTGCTGCTCAAGAAACATTTATTATTATTATCAATTTTGAAAACAGTTATACTGACTAATATTTTTGTAGAAACTGAGATATGATTTTTTTTAGGATTCTTTGAGATCACATATGAACAATCTAATGTGTACTACCTGAAGAAAATTATCAAAATAAATAAATAAATAAAAAATCACCGACCCCAAACTTTTGAACAGTACTGTAATAGCTGAAAAATAATAGACTATTGAGAACAAATTAAACACAAGTTTACTAATTCATATCCTGCATTACAAATCAAATCAAATAACCTGGATGCCACTAATCGCCTTCATGATTTGCAGGGGCACAGTTGCTCCATTTATTATTTTAACCTAAAAACAAGCACAGTACAAATTACCCCAAACAGTCCATAATCAATTGTGTAACTGTACAAGAGGATAACTGAAGTGCATAATCATCCATGTAACAGTGTAAGAGCGCTTACAGAGCCTGCGGTGTGCAAATCGTTTGGGACGCCAACAACATAATCTGCAATCATCGTCAAATAAAGAAAGGTGAGAAGATAATGCAGATAAGAGCTGCAGATGAAACTTGTGTTGCATTTTTAAAATTGAATACATAAAAATGAAGATGGCTTGTCACTTATCACCTATGATGTTGTCTTTATTAAAATGCCCAGCAGCAACAGAGTATCCTATGATGCAGAACAATGACAAAACCTCATTGGATGTTTCAGATTTATTATTTTAATATCTAAAAAAAAAAGAGCTTATTTGGTCTCAGTTTCTAATGTCAGAAGTCTCATCTTACCCAGATACAGGTCGTAGTAGTCACGTCTTTGTGGTGTTTTGGTCTCCTCCCTCACTGAGTGCATGGGAGAGAATGCACTGCCACTCCTCATGATGTTAGCAAGAGATGCAGTGATGATCTGACCTGAAGTAAAGAGAAAAGCTGCATGACAGCATAGTCAAAGCACACTTCACAAAGTCATATAAACCCCACTGAAAGTGCTCTGTCAATTCGCATTTAAAACAAAAACATATTTTCAAATATTTGAATCACAGCAGTAAAAACAGCCTTGCTCTAGAGGGAACACTCTTTGTGCAATCGCCTCCTCTGCATAGGCCTACTTTACCTTGAAAATAATAGCCTCCTGGTGCACCAAGTATCACTCTGCCATTCTTTCACCAACATTTTTACATAAAGGAAAAAAAGAGATGTTAAACCATCTAATAAATATTTATATGGTATCTATGCACTGCATGTGACTATATTGTATGTAAAGAATTTATTCATTCATTCAAGAGCTCTGACTTCATACAGGTGTATGAATATGCAAATACATTCAAACAGCTATTCAGATTTCTCCACTGCCATTATAAGAGAAGCAATGAACCTCTGTGATGTCTGCGGTAAATCCAGCTTCACAGTAACGCCTGTCAGGATCTGCATATAGGGATTATTTGGTCATTATTGGTCAGAGTGCTAGAAACATTAGACAGTGAAGAATAATCCAAGTGTATCTGTATTGCATATTTATAAACAGAACATAGCGGTTATATTATTGTATAGGACAGCGGTAAATGAATCATCTTACAGCCTCCAGTGTAAATCGACTCTACATGAAGTTCTCTGCAGGGGGCGTAGTTTGCCACCTCTCCTGTTTGCATGTCCAAAAGCTGGCAGTTCCCAACAGGTGTGTTCATGGCTTCCTCCTTTTCTATGAGCACGTTCCAGTGGAACATGGGAGCACAGGCCTGCCGAACAGGAAAAACATAATATAGCCCAGTGGTTCCCAACGACGTTCCTGGAGGCCCCCCAACACTGCACATTTTGCATCTCTCCTTTGTCTGACACACCCAATTCAGGTCTTGGAGTCTCTACTAATGAGCTGATGATCTGAATCAGGTGTGTTTGATTAAGGTGACATGGAAAACATGCAGTGTTGGGGGGCCTCCAGGAACGTGGTTGGGAACCACTGATATAGCCTATATCAACCAGAGACATTTTATAAATTGAAAACTTTTATTCTAAAAATCTATTGGAATTTCTAGAGGCTTGAAAATGTTAATTCCCGGGTTTTAAGGCTAGCTCGAGCTTAGATCTGTTAAATTGATCTATTTGAATACTGAATTCTGACTCGCACATTAAGAAACTGAGAAAGAACTGGAGAAAGAACTTAAAACATTCAATTAGCACGTCTAGTTGGCAGTTTAGGACAAATCAGAAAAAATAAAAATGAAAAATAAGTATATAAATATATTATTTATAATGTTTTCATTGTGTTTTAAACAACGTTTCAGTATCCACAAAAGTTACATTACAAGTTAATCAAATCACGCTAATAAACAGACGCTTGTGAACGTTTTTGTTTGCGTGAGGACGTAAACATAGCACCCATTCGCAACTATGCGTTATGGGACAGTACTTCTACAGTAAAAAAAAGTAAGTACTTCAATTATTTCCCACTTCATGGTAGATTTACAGCTCACAATAATGTTAGGCTACTGTTAAAAAAACAACTTTAAGTTGAAAGTGCATAAGGCGGCAAAATAGCCTAGGCTACTACAAACCTGAAACTTGACACAAATTCCTGTAAAACATCCTTGAATAATTAGCATACTACATAATCAGACTACTTATGTCAAACTTAAAATAATTTGCATCTTTGGCTGAAGAAACAACATGGTTAACTCAACTGTGTACTCTTTTGTGAGGGCTGTTTGTGAACTACAGTAACTCACCAAGATATAGTTTTCATAGGTTCGGATCGAAGCGCCCAACCACTGGTTTGACTTGTGAGCCATTAGGTGCATTTTACCAAAAGTGATGTTTTCATCACCTTTGAAACATGGAGTGAAAAAAAGTGGTAGAATTTACTTTATATGACCATTTTTATCTGTGATATCAAATATTACATAGTGCATACTTGTATAGCCTACTGCAGGATGCTACTCACCTTTTTGGTCAAAGTTTAAAGTTTGACACGATTCTCCTCTTGATGTCCAAGGACACTTGAAGACAGAGCCGCCATGAGAGACCCCAGGCTGGCTGGTGTTTGCTCTGGGTGCTCCAACCACCACACTTATACTGCATACAGTGTAATATATAGGTTAGAATTGTCTAGTTTAGAGTGATGAAAGAACATACATAAGTGATGTATGTTCATAATTTATACAGTATATTCACAAGCACACATAACAGTTCAAAGGTTTGGGGTAAATATGATTTAATTTTAAAGTGATAAAAATTGCAATAACTTTTACAATGTTACACAAGATTTTGTTTTTCAATAAATGCTGTTATTTTAAGCTTTATACTAAAAAAAGGATTACAGTTTCCACAAAAATATTAAGCAGAATAACTGTTTTCATGATAATAATAACAAATGTATCTTGAGCACCAAATCACATTTTAGAATGATTTCTGAAGGATCTGAACATTTAAGACTGCAGTAATGACTGCTGAAAATTCAGCTTTGCCATCACAGGAATAAATTACATTTAAAAATAATTTCAAATAGAAAACAATTATTTAAATTTGTAATAATTTAACAATATTAGAGTTTTACTGTATTTTTGATCTAATCAATGCAGCTTTGTTGAGCATGAGAGATTTCTTTTAACAACATAAAAATCTTACCACCCCCAAACTTTTGAATGGTACTGTATAATAGTTAAATGAAGTTAATCATTTGTGTGGGCAGTTGTAGCATCTGTACAACGTGTTTGAGTGAAGGTTATAACAGATTCTGAAGCAGTCAACCAGCTAATCCATATGCAGAGCTGTAGACACTACCACTCACCTTTTGCTGCTTGACTGATAAAAGTCTACTGAGAAACCAAAGTAGCTGTCCTCGGGGCCAGAGAAGACTGTGTAGTTGTTCAGATCCAAGTTAAAGCCGCTGATGTGATTCGAATAAATGAGTATGGACAAAAACAAAATAAAAAACAGCAAACTGACTTTCAGCCTCTGCTCCATTTTCTCTGAGACGCTTGTTATAGTCGCCCAAAGCCGTTCTGCACAATTCTCTCTGCCACTATAGGAAGAACGTAATGTTGTTCTGTTCCTTTGGGAGAGCTCGATACCACTTGTTATACTACTCTGTGGTTATTGAAGTTAACATGACACTTGTGGGTATGTTTCCGATGTGCTTCCTTCAGATAAAATGAGAAACATGTCATGGGTTTCCTTGATGTTCGGTGAGCATTTTGTGGCATTTATTATTAGGAATTTGCTGGTTTAAAGTAACTTCAATTAATTTTCTGTTATTAGATGCCAAAATAGGAACACCCAACTACACCTTTCAATACATCCATTATAGTAGAGAAACAAAAAAATATTAATATTACTAATTTACCAAAAAGTACTAAGAGTTGACCAGCTCAAAATAGACAAAAAGGGAGGAACAGTTTAGCAGAGAAGTGACAGAATTGTGTAAGCAAAGCCACGCTCAGGAAGTCTCACCCTAAGAGATTATGCACTTATAACAAATATAGCTACTCATCTAAAAAATGCAAAAACTTTATTACATTGTTTAGTTTCCCTTTTAGATTTGTTGCAGATTTGGGTCTGAGTGCACCCTGAAGCAATTCAGCTGCTCTTTAAGTATGAAAAATTGACCTGCTGTTCAACATGCCTTCCAATAAATGTATCAGTTGTTTATCTGGCTAGGTCTGGCGAATGTCTTTACTACTCTGTTTATTGCATCCTACCCCTAGGGGAAATAACGATATAGTATGTTTGGGTATTTTGCAAATGTGACTTTAGTTCTGTGCTTTTTTCATGTCAAATGAGAAAGATCACTTTTTTTTGGTTTTGTCAAGTGTCATTGTTCTTTTTTATTCACTACAACAAACGAATAATAAACTATATTTGAAAAATAAAATATAATACGTACCATATATATTTAGAGAGAGACAGAGAAATAATTAACATTAACCATCCACATTGTAGAGCTGTTTCACAGTTGAATCGCATCTTGCAACATCAACATTTGTATCGAACTGAATTGAATCATCATTGAACTGACTCAAGTTAAATAACAACATTACTGTCTACTGTAGAACTGCTGAATTGTACTCATTTTAGATTGATGAACTTCACACTGTTATTGATCTGAACTGAACAAACAAAGAACTGACTTTAGCTAAACAATGACAATATTGTCTTTTAGAGCTGCTTTATCACAATCTGTATTGTATAAATCACTATAGAAATAATGGTGACTTCACATGAAGGTCATTAATTTCAAAGGGGTGCATGAATACACAATGCATATTCTCTTATTGTTTGTTTAAAGTCATATACATTTCTATTAAGTCCCAAAACCCAAGACAATCTGTTAACAAAATGAGAAGTGTTAAATAGTTACAAGCCCAGAGTGAATTTCATCTCATTTTCTGACACTGGCAACATTCTGTGCTGCACTGAATTTATTTGACAAAGCTACACAAAGATAATAAACCTAAGGGGGAAAAACAGCAGCACACAATAGCGGCTAAATTAATAAAAAAGGAAGCTTATTTTAGCTGAACACACTGATGTAAAAAAAACACACAGACTGCTTGGCTATAGGTCCATGTGTCACGCCAGTGGAGCGAGAGATTAAATGCTGGATCGAGTGCTGTTTGGACCGGTCCTGAGTACACGGATTCATAAGGATCTGAGCTCTGAATTACATACCTGCAATCCAACAAACTCTGTCAGTAATAGATGGTCTTCTAACAAACTTCTATACAAATTGGACGATCAATCAGTGATGCCCTAAACAATATTTCCTGAAGATACAAGGTTTATTGGAATGACTATGCTTCCATATGGTTTTCAGGACCTCTGGACTGCTTGGAAAGATCTTTCAGGAGCGTCTCTTTACATTCTGTCACCCAGTCGGCAAGGCAGCTCCAACGAGGATGGAGCACCAGGTCATGCACTAGCCAGGCAAGGAGAGAGCCAGCATAAGGCCCCACCCAATACACCTACATGAGGTCAGGTGAAACATCAGCAAAATCCTTCATATTCACAAAATTCTTACATAAAGTTATGCACAAAGTATTTTGCAAGTAAGTTTGTTCATGCAAAATGAATACTTTCCAGTAATGTATAAAAATAATTTAGTATATATATATATATATATATATATATATATATATATATATATATATATATATATATATATATTGATTTTTGATTATTTTGTTTTCTGCCACATGAGGTTTGATTACTCACCCAGTGATTGTGGAAGTTCATTGTTAGCACAGCTGGACCGAATGACCTGGCAGGATTCATTCCACAGCCTGTGAAGCCAATCTGCAGACCAAACACCACAGGGCAACTATGGGTCTCCTGCCAAATTCAAACTTCTTGGCAAATCTTTCCCTATTTATTTGTGGCAAACAAGCAGTTAATTTATATTTCAGAAAAAAAAATTTATATTTCAGAAAAAAAAATGCAGCAAATGTCTGCCAGAAGTTTTCAGCTGTTCATGGACTTGAATTACATTTCAGTCAGAGAAAATTGACTTGAAAATTGACAAAATTAAATATTGATTAAATATTGAAGAAAGAACATTTTAATCAAAGGACAAAAATTAGTGTGTAAAAATACCACCATTTAACCCTACAAAATCCATGAACCAGTGTGCATTCAGTTCACTTGAATGTTTGTATCATGAAGAATTTTATTTATAACTTTAAATAAAGTCCAAAGAAATCTCATCAGCCATTCTTACCGCCACGAGATGACCAAGGGTGACAGAAAGGCCGATGATGGCAGGGGCCATGGAGGAAAATGCTGATTTGGGATGAGTGGCAGTCTGGACACACAGCACTAGCTGGAAAGTAACAGCCATCTCCACTAACAGAGCCTGATACAGATATACCCCCGGGGCCACCTGAAGGAGGGTAAGTGGAGTTTTGTCTGTTATTGTTGGACACTATCTGTCTTTTCTGACTACCTCTATCTCCTTTCCTCATTCACTCCAATTACCTGGCAAACTATTTTCTCTTCCCTTCTCTCTCTCTTACTTTCTATCTCCCTCCATCAATCCATGCCCATCTTGTTGTTTCCTCACTTTCTCTGACACACATACAGAGAACACATTTGCTATCAAATTTATAGTTTTCTTGCGCATTCTTATTTTGACACTCTCTTACTGTTTCCTTCTTCTTAGTGATTTACAGATCTGCTCCTTCCCTAGACTTCTTTCTCGTTTCTGATTTTTCAAAGATTAGCTGTTTCTTTCTAACCTTTTTGAATGTTCAATCTTTCTACCACAATGCCTCTGTATTTCTGTTTACTATGACAAACTTTTTGACAGATCTGTATTGTACTAAAAGAACATAAAAAGGAGAAAACAGAATAAAATGCAGTGATCCAATTTGATAGGTGCATATCACGTTGAGCAAGAATAATACAGAATATAATATAGTTTCTTACATTTCTACCCTTACAATCCAGTTTCAACATTATGCATTTTGTTAACTAACAACCATCAACGGTTAATCAAAATTACAAGCTGAATTGGCTAATTAGAGAATGAAAAGTATAACACTCTGCATGTCACAATGAAATTAAGAATTATTTGCAAGAAATCATTAAATTACATTGTGGAATAAATGAGAATGGCTTAATCGCTTGGTAATTACTTAGCGTTAACGTAATAATGGTGAACGAAAGCCTTGATTTTATTGAGCAAGCACATTAACTATAGACAGAAATGTTTTAGATGGTCTCTTTTAAATAAGATTTTCACAGGTCTTGAGAGAGAAATCAAATGCTCATTAAACTACATTCAAGTCATTAAACTACATTTAATTTGGATCCTGACAAAGTTGTCCACACTGATCACAGATAACAGAACAAGATATGAAAGGATCCAGACCACAGAGGATACAAAACACAGAGATCAAAAGATCTACAGAACAGAACAGAAAATCCAGAGCACAGAAATCAGAAGTCAAGAGCACAGACATATGATACAGAAATCCGCCGATCCAGAACAAAGTCATCTGAAGATACAGTAATCAGATGATCCAGAACACAGATATACCTGGAGTCACCCCAACAGTTCACATTTTGGATGTCTCCCTTATCTGACCCATCCATTTCAAATCTTGGAATCTCTACTAATGAACTAATGAGTTGATTAGTTGTGGTTGATTAAGAAGAGTTTAATTGGGTGCCTCCAAGAACAGGGTGTGGGAACATTGATGTAGAGAAGATATCAAAAGATGCAGAGCCCAAAAATCAGATGATCAAGAGTGCAGAGAACAGAAGATCCAGAACACAGATATCAGAATACACAGAGTAATATTAGGGGAAAAAAAAATATATATATATATTAGGGAACATTATGGACTAGAAGTTCACAGCTCCGGTCCTCAAGATCCAATTTAGCTCCAACACTCATCAATCACACCTGAAAAAGCTAATCAACATCTTCAGGATTACTAGAAAGTTACAGGCAGGTAAGTTTGATCAAGGTTGGTGCTAAACTCTGCAGGAAAGTTGACCTCAAGGGCTAAAGATGAGAACCCCTGTTATAGACAGATTAACCTAAGAGAAACCTGCAGGATCCATAAAAATCTCACCTCATTAACCCCCAGGTTGCTCTTTAGGGCAGTCGGCGTAATGCCTAACAGGAGAGCACATGCACTGATGGCACCAAGCAGCTGGGCTCCCACCAAGAGAACAGCCCGCCAGGGCCTTACCCTCAAGCCTGCAACCAATGCCAGGGTAACCACCGGGTTGAGGTGCACCTCACCCAAGCAGACACAGACCAGGGCTAGCGATACTCCGAAGGCCAAAGAAACATGCAGTGGGTGGGGTGAGCATGCCAAAGAATAGTCCAGCGTCGGGAGGGGTTCATCTGTGATGGAGTCCCATGAGAGAGGCACTGCATGTGGCCACAGCAAGAGAGAAGAGAGGCTGATGAAGAGGAAAAGAACAGTTCCCAAAAACTCACACAACATGTCACGTAAAAACAACCCAGACCGTATGTCCCTCAGGATCAAGCTGAATGTGGAAAAGGGTTTCATGGTGCTTCTTCTTCAGTTCGTCTTCTTTGTTTGTACTGCACCTTGTAATCTAAATCTCCTGTAGCATTAACAGTCTTAATTCTAAATCAGGTCTTGGAGAGACATCAACATCATGAGAAGGATTGCTTCAAATCAAGCCACGCCATTCTTATATTTGGCCATCAGCTTGGGACTCTGTGACGTCTTCAAATGGATCCCTCAGCTTTCACTCTGCCTTCTTTTGTTCGCTGGCCTGATCTTTCCTGAACACTGTTATAGAAAAGGCTTGCAATTTCATCAGGTGTTAAGTGAAGAACCAAAAAGAACCAGGCGCTGCTTTCAGACTCTCTCTGTATGCTAAACGTCTCCTTTCCAGTACCGATTGGATTTCCTTATCAAAAACCAGCAGTCCTCCCTCTGGGGTTTCACCTGCCAGAGGGAGCTAAGCTTGAGGGTCGGACTTGATTCAGTTGCTTTATCGAAATAGGCTCTCATGTATTCCTCTGAGGTAGTCACGTCTGAAAGGGATTAAGACGTGTCAAATATCCAACATTTCACTAAGTACCCAGCAAGTGTTAAGACGAAGAAAGATTAGATCTTAGTAGGCGATAAAAATCAGAGAGGAGCCAAGGCATACTGTGAAGATAGTAAAGAATACAGCAAAGAAAGCAGACTTTTGTGCGTGCTTTCTGGGTTGACCAAACCCAAATACACACAAAACTCAATTTCAGCTCACAAATTTAAGTAAATATGAGTGTTGTTCTAAAACGTGGTGCATGTCTATACAGTACCTGCTTATGCCTTTCAGCAGCAAGCTTTCTTAAAGTGACTGAGAAGAAAGAGTGGAAATGAAAACTCTTGCGATAACATGGCCGACCCCAACAATGGCTGCACAGTTTCAGACTGAGCTTCTATGACCTCTATAGAATGTCACAGTATGAATGTAGGTCTAATCAGGATAAGGTTGATATGAGTGAAACATGACTAGGAACTATAAAGTTACCTTTTTAGGGGAAAAGATAAGTCTTATGCATTTGACAAGGCTTTTGATGGAAGGACATTTGGAGGACTCAATGTATGGAAAGAGGGAGCAACCGGATCATTTCTTAAGCCATCTTGTGTGAAAAAGATGAAAATGACATGAAAATGGTTTGTTTGTATAGTGCATGTGTTTGAAATGAGTATTTCATCTATCATATTAGTGCACGATAGATTGATTATTTCAGTTATCAATTGTTAATGCAGACATTACAAAATTACATTGTTTATACTGTATTTATATAGATGTTATTTGAGATTCTATGGGAAAGAGATAAAAGCATACCACAAAACTTCTGGAGCAGGGATGATGCCCTTTGATTTGTGCTTTACAAGTAGGTTAGAATGGTTGACCCACTTCTGTGAAGGGTTCAGAAACGTGAAACTCTTGGCTAATATTTGGAAAACAAGAAGTAAGATAAAATCCATCAGTGTAGACTTTGATCCGGGGTGACCACGTATAACCTAAACCAGGGGTTTTCACAGTTTGATGCCCAAATGTCTTTGTTTGATAGATCCTTTACTAAAATGTAAAACCAGCTATACAGTTTCAAGTTCTTTGTGAATGAAATTTTCACAGGTCAAAACTTTAAAGGGTTAGTTCACCCCAAAATGAAAATTATGTCATTAATTACTCAGCCTCATGTGGTTCCAAACCCATAAGACCTTCGTTCATCTTCGGAACACAAATTAAGATATTTTTGATTAAATCGGAGAGCTATCTGACCCTCCATAGACAGCAACGCAACTGAAATGTTCCCAGACCCAGAAAAGTAGTAAATACATCAGGAAAACAGTCCATGTGACATCAGTGGCTCAACTTCAGTTTTGCGACGCTACGAGAATACTTTTTTTTTTAAATAACATACTCTCCAAAATGGCAGAAGATATAACTCGGGGGAGAAGAATTGTTGAGTAAATTATGTTATTTTTGTTTTCTTTGCGCAAAAAAGTGTTCTCGTAGCGTCGCAAAACTGAAGCTGAGCCACTGATGTCACATGGACTGTTTTATTGATGTATTTACTACTTTTCTGGGTCTGGGAACATTTCAGTTGCGTTGCTGTCTATGGAGGGTCAGATAACTCTCCAATTTAATCAAAAATATCTTAATTTGTGTTCCGAAGATGATTGAAGGTCTTACGTGTTTGGAACGACATGAGGGCGAGTAATTAATGACATAATTTTCATTTTTGGGGTGAACTAACCCTTTAAACACCACCTTTTTATATGAATTTTTCTTGGTCAAGTTTTAAAACACTTGAAATGGACTGACCCATCTCTCAAATGATCTGTGGACATTCTGAAACCCTTGACTTATACAGTGTGTTCCAGGCTATACAACTATCATAGATATAACAATAACCCACCGTGAAATTCTAGCAAATATCAGACTTTGGAAAGAGAAGTAAGGTACACAAATGAGACCAATGACTCAAAATATTTTTAACTGATGTCTAAGAAAAAGAGGCTGTCTAGGTCTTGCTAAGGTCAAAGTGGTATTAAGATTCCAGTTCAATATTCTTGTCTCAGTAGGTCTTATCTTACAACCTCAGTTTGCGGTTTTAGCCGGCTCCCAGATTTATGTTCATTTTGTTCAGTCTCTCCCCTGGACATGGTTGGGTTTATATTCATTGTCCATCCTCAACCTGTGGCCATCTGTAAATCGTTTTCTGAGCTTCTGCGGAGCCTCAGAACCAGGTACTAAATCTAATCAGGCCACCCCTCCTGCATCTGAAGATTACATTTGGTCACCCCAACAGCGCAAGGGCTTTGTCATGTAAGAAGTTCAGAAGGGTATCATTTCGGATTGGATTCCACTGGAGAAGTTTTGAAATTTACTCAGGCCTCAGGGGTTTCACATCAGTGCCTGTTCTTTTACTAAAATATCTCCGGCAGCAGAAGCAAAACTCCTCTGCACTTTTCCGCTGACTTGCATATCATGTCAGGAGCTACGGTGCAATTCATACCAAAAAGCAAATCACAAATTTAAAAAAAAAAAAAAGAAATATTGTGACTCACATTGCTAAAGGCCCATAACCATAACTTTTATGAATATATCAGAAAAATTTAGTGAATGAATAAAAAAGTTTCTAGGCAATTTTGTCCAGTGGAAGATAAATACAGTACCTCCAGCCAGGTCTGTCTTCAAATGACATCTGCTATAATTGCCTGCTACTTCAGCCATCTGTATGTATTATTAATGACAAATCTAATAAGACTACAACTGTCAGATTTTTGATAAGGTGAAAACGTAGGTGATTTCAGCCCTAAAGGAGGAATACATTTCAGCTAGTCATTTAGCAAGAGTTTTCTGACTCATTATTCATTTTTAATGAATGAAGTTGGTGCAGTCATTGGAAGATCAGTTCTCATTTCATTTTAGACACTTTTATTCAAAGGACCATGAAAATGTTACTTGATGTTAGTGGGAAACCTGTTTGAAAACAATATTATTGTTTGGTTACATTTGTGGCAAAAAATTACACACTTTTACTTTAAAAAACAAACATTATTCAGCATTATTTAATCTAATCAAATTTGATTATTAAACCAAATTTAATTAAATTATTAAATTATTAAATTAAATTTTCAACTCAAATTCACAAAAAAATCCAGCTCATACAAGCTGGACCACCTGCACTACATAAACACACACACTTAGCCTATAGACCTGTCCTTCAATCAAGAGTTTCATTCATCATCTGTACATTGAAGACCCCACAGAGGTCGGGTTACAACGTTCAAAGCATCTCCCCGCGCACACCTCTAACTCCATATAATCGAAGGCGATGACACATCCATTTTCACACCCTGTCTTCCAGCCTGCCTCTCACCAAGGGTGAAGCTGTGTGTCATGATCATCCAGCTGATAGCTGTGGTCTGTTGACTGCTAGCTGACCTTGAGTCACTGTAACCAAACTTCAAATTAGTGCTGGGTGATGTATATATGTAACAGTCATGATTTTGGACTTTTGGACCAGTCATTACGTACATTTCCTAAAGATTGTCAAAGATTGTGTATTAAGTGAATCATTTAAAAATGTATATGTTTAAACAATACTGTTCAAATGTTTAGGGTCAGTAAGATTTTTTCTTTTATAGAAATTAAGATTTTATTCAGCAAGGATGCATTAAATTGATCGAAAGTGACATGAAGACAAATAAATGGTGTTCTTTTCAACTACCCATTCATCAAAGAATCCTGAATCAAATCACTGTTTCCAAAAAATATTAAGCAGTGTTTTCAACTTTGATAATAATAAGAAATTGTCATGAGCACCAAATCAGCATATTACAATGACTTCTAAAAATGTAGTTTAGTCATCAGGAATAAATTACATTTTAAATATATTAAAATAGAAAACAGATATTTTAAAGCCTTGGTAAGCATACAAGACTTTTCAAAAACATTTAAAAAATCTTACTGACCTCAAAATTTTGAATGGTACTGTACACACATACACACTGTATTTTACTTTTAACATGTAAAAAGCTTTTTAAGACATTTCAGAGCAAACACACGAACGCCTGGTATATACTGAGATTTATGCAGTTGTTCCAAAGGTGCCTTACAGTCTAGAGTAGAAACATGCCATTTGTCCTTGATAGCCACTATGCAGAACTGTAGAGATTGCTGAAGTGTAGAGATTTATTCAATCTTAAAATGGCAGCCAGGTAAGTGAGACTCAAGGGCACACAGAAATATTACCTTTTCAGGTGGTAGAAAAGACAAAAGAGTAACACGACTGACTGAAAGTTTTACTGTGAAAAGCAGACTTCAAATGTGTCTGAACATAAGCTTCTTTTCATTGAAACCATGTTCAACATGCACCTCTATGCCTTCTTTTTTTTTTTTACCATTCTCTCACTAGATGGCAACATTACCATGTAACACTTGCTCTCTACAGCAATTAGACAGCACGTTCCAAATCCTCATTTACCCAGTAATGCTAGCATGTCAGATTTGTGTAAAGGTGTATTAAAATTATTTTAACCCTCCAGCGATATAATTCATGAATTGCACAAACATGATATTAATGGCAGGGTAGAGGAGTAATGTGGGTAGGCCACTCTGCGACACTTGTCAGTTATTTTACACACTCTTATTTATCCGTTTTGGCTGGGAACGATATTGCACACGGAGGTTTAGAGTGGTCCTCCTCTACCAGCACCCTCGAAAGAGCACATTTCCATGTACCAGGGAAGCTGATATTTCAAATACCATGGCAACATTTGTGTCATTTTGTGTTGAGCTTAATGAAAATCAGTGTGACACTAATCTGATATACCAGGGCAATACAAAATATTTGCTAGCATCTCTTATCGGGGTTCATTATGTGATAACTCGTTTATGTATTTCTTTGTAACTTACAAGAAAGGCAGTGCAAGGAAGTAAACAACAAAACAAAAGGTGTTTGGTCTGACATTGTGAGAGATTCAACTGGTTCCATACAAACAGATTCACAGCACAGGCGAATAAGATTCAAGTTCTGTGCTCTTGTCATTTGGCAACCCCTGATGTTTACTGGGTGATAACCGCTTGAAAGGACTGAGGTCTGGGAGTACTGCCAGCTCTGCTCTTAGACAGCTGTAAACCCATAGGCATGACCAGGGCCATGCACAGACAATTTGAGGGGCAGTGGCCCAAACCAAAAAAGGGCACTAGGGGGGTGGGTGCTTGTTAATACAAATTATCCAGTTGTTACAAATATGAAATTAAAAGAGAAGACAGCACACTCTGTAATAATTTCAGACTTTACTGTAGATGTTTTGATAAGAGTGGGCTCTCCCTCACTCTCTGAGCCTGCTTCTGCCTCATCTTCAATGCTTCCATAGGGGAGAGTGGGGTAAGTTGAGCCACCCCCTGTATCTTGGCTACTTGGCTACTTATCTGTTTTAGCATAACAGATGTAATGGTTGTTATATCAAAGCAAATTTGGCCAACAAAATTAGTCTGTTTTTAGGAAGGCTACAACTTTGGTATTCAACATATTGTTTCAGAAATGCAAACAATTAAATATTGAAATTTTAACTTCATTTGGTTGGTTTTATGTTGTTAAAGTTAACTTTATGAAAATAAATATGACTGTTTGTAAAAGGAAATTATTAAATTAGTTTTTAAATTATTATTTCACATGAGTTTTAATCAGATTTGGTCAGATGGTCATTTTACACCCAGATAGTGTATCTTACCCTCTGACTCGACTTGGGTCAACTTATCCCTAACCCGGGGCAAACTGAGCCATGGGAACACTTTTTTATAAGAAGCCATATTTTTAGAACCCTTTGTCATAGACACATTCGGAAAATTTAAAATGATAGTGTAAGGTCTGTTTTGGGTTCTGTGTCATGTTCTTGTTTTCATGTCTTTTATTTTGAAGTTTAGTTATGGTTCCTGTTTGTGTCATGCTTCCCTTGCCCTCTTGTCTCCTTGCTTTTGGTTCCCTTGTTCATTGTGTCATGTTCTGATTGGTTGTCCGAAGTCATGTGTCTTGTCCCCCTTGGTTTGTTCATGTCATGTGACCCTCATTGTTTGTTATAAGTAGCCATGTCATTGCCTTTGTTCCCGGTCATGTATTGAAGTTGTAATCTGCTGTTGGTGAGTTAAGTCTATTCATGTCAAGTCAAGTCAAGTCAAGTCAAGTCAAGTCAAGTCAAGTCAAGTCAAGTCAAGTCAAGTCAAGTCTGTTTGGATTATGTTTGGATGTTTGGATTACACTTTGTAAATAAACTGCACTTGGGTTCTCACTACGCTCGCCTCCAGTGGACTAATCATTACAGAATACACGACCACTACAATGAACCCAGCAGTTGCTCTCCTTAGTTTGCGCCAGGGGAATCGTCCCCTAGAGGATTATGTGGCGGATTTTTGTAACTTTTGTCATGTTGTGGATTTAATGATGTTGCCCTAAAAGGCATCTTTCGTAATGGACTAAAGGACTGTTTACACGATCTAATGTCTAACAGCAATGGCTCTGCAACCCTTGAGGACTATATTGACTTTGCGTTGTTGTTGAGTGGTTCATCATACACTGTGGGTTTTGTGGATGAGGAGCCCCACAATTTTACAGTACCCCCACACCAGATTGTTTCTATGCCCCAACAGTCATGTCAGGAGTTGCTCACGCCATGCCTGCTACTCCAAATCCTGCTCACGTCATGCCTGTTCACGTCATGCCTGTCAAGCTAAAGCCTGCTACGCCAAGGCCTGCTAACATCACGTCTGCTACCCCAGGGCCTGCTCACAAGATGGCCACCACGCCTCAGCCTCGCCATGCCAAGGCCGTCCTATCAGGATCTCGTCACGTCGCAACTGATCATCCAGAGTCTCGTCACGTCACAGCTGATCGCCCAGAGTCACGTCACGGCTGATCGCCCAGAGTCACGTCACGGCTGATCGCCCAGAGTCACGTCACGGCTGATCGTCCAGAGTCTCGTCATGTCATGGCTGATCGTCCAGAGTCTCGTCACATCTCAGCTGATCGTCCAGAGTCTTGTCACGTCTCAGCTGATCGTCCAGAGTCACGTCACGTCACAGCTGATCTTTCAGAGTCACGTCACGTCACATCACAGCTGATCATCCAGAGTCTCGTCACTTCCTGTCTGTTGAACCCAGATCTTCAGGTTCAGTTCTCCAGTATCACAGACTGGCATCCAGCGTGGAGGACATACCGCTGGTGTCAGCTCATGCAGCTGGTATCCTCAGACCAACACTCTCAACCCTTCTTGGTTGTGAACTGATTCCTCCATCTGCAGCGCTTCCCATAAGGGGAATCGCTCTATGGTGTGTCTGGGCTGCATACACCACTGCCGAGTCTCCAGAGGTGGCGGCTGATGCTGCAGAACCTCCTGAGGTAGTGGCATTCGCTGCTGTGTTCCCTGAGGCGATGGTGCCTGCTGCAGTTTCTCCAGAGGTGGTGGCGTATGCTGCAGAACCTCCCGAGGCGGCGGCACTCGCTTCACCTCCTTGCACGATGGTGGCGCCCAGCAATGTACTTTCAGCCTGTCATGTTGCAGTCAAAGGAACTGTTGCTGAATGCTCCTTGTATCCTGATGAAACCGCTGCAGAACCTCCAGAGGTGTCAAGGGTATCCACTCATGAACTCACTGCCTGTCCTGTCACAGTCAAGGAGGCTGTTCCTGAACTCACAGCCTGTCCTGTCGCAGCCACGGAGGCTGTTCATGAACTCACGGTCTGTCCTGTCATGGCCACGGAGGCCGTTCCTGAACTCACAGCCTGTCCTGTCAAGGCCACGGAGGCCGTTTCTTAACTCACAGCCTGTCCTGTCACGGCCACAGAGGACGTTCATGAACTCACCGCCTGTCCTGTCACAGTCAAGGAGGCCGTCCATGAAATCACTGTCTGTCCTGTCACGGCCACGGAGGCCGTTCCTGAACTCATTGCCTGTCCTGTCACGGCCATGGAGGCTGTTCATGAACTCTCTGCCTGTCCTGTCATGGCCACTGAGGCCCCTGCTCTGCCTGCTCCGCCATTGGCTCCCTGCTCTGCCTGCACCGCCATGGCTCCCAGCTCTGCCTCCACCGCCTTGGCTCCCTGCTCTGCCTGCACTGCCGTGGCTCCCTGCTCTGCCTGCACTGCCATGGCTCCCTGCTCTGCCTGCACCGCCATGGCTCCCTGCTCTGCCTCCACCGCCATGGCTCCCTGCTCCGCCATTGCTCCACGCTCCAGGCCTTGTTCCCCTTCACGGGCCTGGCCCTCCATCCCTCCCCCCATTCCGCCTCCGCTCCACCACCCTCCTGAACTTTTGGGGTTCTGTGCAGTTTAGGCTTCTGGAGCCACCTTTTTTGAGGGGGGAATATGTAAGGTCTGTTTTGGGTTCTGTGTCATGTTCTTGTTTTCATGTCTTTTATTTTGAAGTTTAGTTATGGTTCCTGTTTGTGTCATGCTTCCCTTGCCCTCTTGTCTCCTTGCTATTGGTTCCCTTGTTCAATGTGTCATGTTCTGATTGGTTGTCCGATGTCATGTGTCTCGTCTCCATTGGTTTGTTCATGTCATGTGACCCTCATTGTTTGTTATAAGTAGCAATGTCATTGCCTTTGTTCCCGGTCGTGTATTGAAGTTGTAATCTGCTGTTGGTGAGTTAAGTCTGTTCATGTCAAGTCAAGTCTGTCTTTGTTTGGATGTTTGGATTACACTTTGTAAATAAACTGCACTTGGGTTCTTACTACGCTTGCCTCCAGTGGACTAATCATTACAGATAGAAATACTTTCATTAGGATAGGATAGGACAGATACTTTCATTGTACTTCTGCATTTTAACTGACCTTGAGGACCACATAAGTAAAAATTGTCTAATTTTACCCCACTCTCCCCTATAACTATAAGACTTTTAATTTTAATAATTTTTATCTTACAGCATAAATCTATATTATATAATAATAAACAACTCATTTAGAACATTTATATTATTTTTAAACTATTTATAGGCCTACTATTAATATGGTTTTAATCAGTGTTTGCTAGTTAAATAATGTAATATATTATATTATATTATATATATATATATATATATATATATATATATATATATATATATATATATATATATATATATATATATATATATATATATATATATATATATATATATATATATATATATATATATAAACATTACTAGTTACTCCTTTCAAAAGTGATATTGTTACTTATTACTTTCTGGCAACAGTAATTAGTTACACTAGTTACATTACATTTTCTTCACGCCCCACAGAAGTTGTAACTGTGTATCTTCCACATAATATTCTTCTAGAATGTTACTACTAACAACATATTTCTGCCTCATCATTTGACCAAAATCCACATTGGATTGCAGTCAGAAGTTATTACAAACACTCAATAGTGATTGATAGTGACATTCAAGTAGAAGTGTTGTATTAATCTCATTAATTGTCGTGTAGCTTGAAGCTAATTGTAATTTCTCCGTTACCCATATATGATTATATTTCATTATGTATTTTATCAAATCACATAAGTTTGTAAGAAACTGTTTAATTTTCCAAAAAGATTTTTAATTATAGTAATATAATGTACCACATGCTGATCAGAGGGATGTGAGTGGGATGTAATGCCAGAGTAAAGTAAAACCGCAAGTTACACAACAGTGTTCAGATCATCTTTTTTCCTGACAAAATCAATGTAATGCAATATTTCTATCTGCTGAATGTAAGCTTTTCCATATTCCAAGCTTGTCTGCTGCACTGGGGACATCACATGCATGTGCGAGTCGTGAAAATTATGAAAATAAATCTAGGAATTATGTGATTGTTGGATTTTAAATCAGCGGGGTTGAGGCATCAAAAGTAATTAAGTAACTAAGCTGTTTTATGGATGGTAACTGTACTATTATTACTGAAATCTTATTAGTAATTAGTTACACTACTAGTTACTGCAAAAAGTAATATTATTACAGTAACTAGTAACTAGTTACTGCCCAACGGTGGTTTTAATAAAATATGACGTGTTATAGATTACTAGTATCAAGACAAGTGATTATAATGGGAAATATACTTAATTACAAGAATTAAAGTGTGACTGCTAAATATTCTATATGATTATTTACCTGCTGGCTTGCTGGAGCTTTGAATCGCTCTTTTGCTCTCTGTCTCTGTCTTCTTTTTTTGTGAAGGATTTTTGTTTTTTGTCTACAAAGTGTGCCAACAACAGTGAATTTTCTGTTATTTATATTAGATCTGATCGGGTACAACAATTTGATTAGACATTCTAATTCTAAGAACGTGGATATTTTGTTATCACTTCTAGAAGATTTTAGTAAATCATTACCGACAGAAATACAAAAACAAACTACCAAATTACTAATTCAGCGAATCATCCACTGACTGTAATGTGGACTGTAATGCATCTACCTGTTAATGCAATGACATTGGGAACTGTTGGCTCCACTCCAGAGAGTGGCACACAGATCGTGAGTGATGCTGCAGAGCGGGTGGGAGAACACGGAGTGGATTAGCGGAATCAGCGGTTCTTTAGCGGAGCAGTAACAGACCGCTTTGAGCTGAGGTGATGGGGGATTGGTGAGAGGGGCAACTCTAGCCACCGGGCCACCCCTCTGTGCACGGCCCTGGGCATAACTACTTTATATTTCTGACCATAAGATAAAAGCCTTCAAAATTAAAGCTTCAAAGTCTCATTACAAACAAACAAAACAAATAAAAGAATATAAGATATAATCTCTGCAGCACTAGCATCACCAAACAAAACTACAAAAATAATGATTTTTTTGAACAGGTTTATCAAACCCTCCTGCAATAATACTGCCAAAGAGCTGCAGTGTACAAAACTTTCTGGGAATTCAACAGACAAATAGCTTTGACTTTCTGCAAAAAAAGAAAAAAGAAAAAGTATATTTTGGCCTATACAGTGCAGATGCTTGGACTTTCGTAAAAGCTTTCCAAGTAAGAAACTCTATCTGATACATTGTAAAGTTGACAATTCAGTTGCACAAGATGAATCTCAAGATATCCAACAAAATCACAAAAACATAAACAGAAATTATTTAAAAAGCGACACTAAGACCTGCATTTCTGCAACATTCTGAAAAATTTTATTAAATACAATAGTATACACAAACTAAAGAAAAGAACCAAATCTTATTTCCATTTCATACTCACCATTTTAACTGAGAGCACTGCCAGTTTTATATCACTAAACAAGCTGCGAAATGGAAAACATTACAGGTAAAATCCTTATAAGATTGTTACATTTGTCAGCAATGGTGTCAATAGGCAGTGGGCATGTTGTGTGACTTTGGCATGCTGGGAAGTTCAAATTTTCAATATTTTTCTGCCAAACCTGTGTAGCCCATATTTTGTCAAAAAGGTATTATTTAGAGCACTTGCTTTAAACAAGTGTTTAAAGCAATTTTCCTACAGCGGGTGTTTGAGGGTTACGTTGGCATAAGTATTTTACCATCAAAAAATGACACGTCACCATAAAAGACAAATGGAACTGGGTTGCACATTAACTCTACCTGAGGAAACTCTACATCAAATATCATGTAATCACTGTTTTTCAAACCTATAAACTATAGGTCACAGATATGCAGTTGAAAAAATCCATGGAAACGGTTCGTACATTTGTTTAAAAAGTTTAAACAGCTCAGCACAAATGCAAGTCATGCAATAGGTAATCAGCAAAGGCAAGCACACATCACTTCTTTCAAGTCGAGTGCTTTCCAGTGGCCGAGCAGACAGTGTACCAGGCACGACTATCTGCCAGAAGAAAAATAAAATTTCTCTGGCTGAAAAAACAAAACCTTATGGCCAGTATTTTCCACAGTTTGTGTGACCATTTCATGGTGATTGCACAAAATAAATGCTTTCAAATAATGACATAGCATTCCATGTTATTTTTTATCAAGCATCACTTCATGCTGCATTCAAGTCCTCCAGGGTAGCTCCTACTTTTAGGACTTCAGAAATTGCAATTGCGACATGATGCATGCTGACATGATGCATACTTGCTGGAAGAGTTTATATTTCGCTTGCTCTCCCATATATATATACATTTAAGTGCATGTTTATTTACAATAAGACAAGACCAAATATTGCAATGTTGATAGACACATCAAGTAAATGTCCCCATGGCCTCTTCTCTCGCAGTTTATTTGAATAATGTAATGAAATTTTTTCCTGGGAACCTCATGACTTATCCATTTAGCCAGCCACTGTATTAAAGGTATAGTGATAAAAATCCACCCACTCCTTTTTTTTAATCCCCATAAATCATAAGCAGTGTCTCCCAACGACCTGTTTTCAGCATTGGTGCTAATGTGACGTCACATTAGCCACAGGCCCCGCCCACGAATGTTGACAGACACTGCCGTTTTAGCGGACTGATAGCTGTACACAGTCCGCTATTGCTGCACTGACGAGAATGTCTCCCAAGCGTTTTAGGTGTTCTGTAGCTGGATGTATGAATCCACATAGCTCTCTCCATTTACTCCCGAAATCTGAGCCGCTGAAGACAAGGTGGATTAATTTTGTTTTCGACGAAAATGCTCCCTCAACTCTACCAAAATTAATTTGTCAGCGCGAATCATTTTACACCGGACTGCTTTGTGAATGAAGGTCAGTATAAAGCAGATTTTGCACAAAAGTTGCTCCTGAAGGATGGAGCGGTGCCAACTATTCGTGATCCAGCTACACCTCCAGAAGAAGTAAGTATCACAATTTGTTTTCCAAATTGCCTTTCTGAAAGAGCTTCTTGGCACTCTGTAAGGCTATGTTGCTAAAGCTACCATTGTCTGTCTGTTTTCACTGATGCTGCCTTCATGTGCTACCAGAATGATCATGAATAGGAATGTGGTAGTTAAAAATTGCATATGAAAGCAATGTGAAGTCGACCGCTTGAATTTGTTAAGCTCATAATCACATGTGGGACTTATAAAGTTTGTGATAGCATGCGATGGGATGGCACCATGAGACCAGCTATGTTGTTATTTTTATCGCGCCGTGCTATCCGTCTGTATAATTCATAAATGCTCATTTATTATGCACAGTACAATCAGATTACTGACTTTTAAATCAAGTATGTTTTCTGTAAAGATATCAGGCTTGTACTAATAGTGGAATGTTTATTTGCAAAGGCCAGCACATCAGAACAGAGCAGCCAAACAAGGGATATTGCTTGCCAGACAGATGCAAAACTGCTGCCCAAGTCTATTGGTACTCAGTTATCAATGAAGACGCTTCATGCTCACTACAGGTATGTTTATGTATTGCATGATACTGCTTATACAGAGGACTTATGACTAGTCTCGTTACACAATCAGTGTCATATAACACTAAGACACAACTTCTTTGTACATTACAGGTGTGCAGACGACATTGACACTTTGTTTTCACCAGCAGCTGGTGTAATATTTATGCCCTCTGCACCTATAAAGAGGTCATCAAAGAGACCTCATGTGGAACTGGAGACAGAGGATGACGAAGAAATCTTAATGGACACATCATCTATAGTAACACCTGAAGAGCAAGATTCTACATTTGATCCTGCAGAGACGGACACAACTTTAATGGAGACAGCAGACATGTCGTAAGTTCAAAAACTCTGCATATGGTTTAGAACAGGAGTGTCAAACTCGGTTCCTGGTTGGCCACAGTACTGCAGAGTTTACCTGCAATCATTATTATACACACCTGAGCCAGCTACTCAAGTCCCTAAGGCTCATTTGAAAACTTCAGGTAGGCCTGTTGACCCTTCTGGAACTGAGTTTAACACCCCTGGTTTTGAAGTTTTTTTTTTTTTTTTTTTTTTTTTTTTTTTAAATTATTATTATTATTATACTTTGTGACTTTTGTTTTTAATATTGCTTACCCAATACGTGTTTTTGTTTCTTAGTGCTCAAGCATCTTGTCCCATTCATAAAATCAGAAAATACATAGTGTATGAAAATTGCATTATGGAGCTGTTTGAGGTGTGCCCAGTTTGCAAGCGGAGCTGTTCTATGCGTTCTCGAAGGATCGGAACTTTTGTACGAGTTGAACAACTCTGCCACAACTGTCAATATTCACGTGAATGGAACAACCAGCCAGTACTAGGCAGTACTCCAGCTGGGAACCTCCATATTTCTGCTGCAGTCTATCTTTGCGGGGCTTCATTCTACAAATTAGAAAAAGTAAATGAAATATCAAGTGCATTAACAAGTTCTTATTTATGGAATGCCAATCCTGCCATAATTATAAATAAATAAATAAATGTACAAAGAAATGTAAAAAAGGAAAAATAAATAAATATACGAAGAAAAGTAAAAAAGCAAAAATAAATACTTATTTATTTTATTTCCTTATTTATGTATTTTTTCCACTTTTATTTATTTTCACATTCATGTATTTATTTACGTAGTCATGGCCAAAATTATCGGCACCCTTGGTAAATATGATCAAAGGAGGCTGTGAAAATTAATCTACATTGTTAATCCTTTTGATCTTTTATTTAAAAAATTCACAAAAATCTAACCTTTCATTGGATAATAAGAATTTATTAATATCATTATGAAATAAATGTTTTTCTCTAATACACACTGGCCACAATTAACGGCACCCTTTTATTCAATACTTTTTGAAACCTCCATTTGCCAGTTTAACAGCTCTAAATTTTCTCCTATAATGCCTGATGAGGTTAGAGACACCTGACAAGAAATCAGAGACCATTCCTTCATCCAGAATCACTTCAGACCCTTTAGATTCCCAGCTCCATGTTGGTGCTTCTTCTCTTCAGTTCACCCCACTCATTTTCTACAGGGTTCAGGTCAGAGGACTGAAGCTTGGCCATAGCAGAAGCTCGGTTTTGTGCTCAGTGACCCATCTTTGTGTTGTTTTTGAGGTTTGTGTTTGGATTATTGTACGGTTGGAAGATCCAAACATGGCTCATTATAAGATTTCTAACAGAGTCAGTCACTTATTGATTTTTTTTATCTGTTGGTATTTGATAGAATCCATGATGCCATGTGTCTAAACAAGATGTCCAGGACCTCCAGCAGAAATATAGGCCCATAACATCAAAAATACAGCAGTATATTTCATTGTACACATGGGGTACTTTTTATCCCTGTGTTCACCAAACCCATCTTGAGTGTTTGCTGCTAAAAAGCTCATTTTTTAGTTTCATCTGACCATAGAAGCCAGTCCCATTTAAAGTTCCAGTCGTGTCTGATAACTGAATATGCTGGAGTTTGTTTTTGGATGAGCTATTTTTCTTGAGAATTTTTCTTGAAACCCTCCCAAACAACATGTGGTGATGTAGGTGCTGTGTGACAATTTTTTTTTATTAAGGTTTTCTGACCCCGAGACTCAACTATTTTCTGCAATTCTCCAGCTGTGGTCCTTGGAGAGTCTTTATCCACTCAAAATATCCTCCTCACCGTGCATTAGGACGATATAGACACACGTCCTCTTCCAGGCAGTTTCGTAACATTTTATGTTGATTGGAAATTCTTAATTATTGCCCTGATGGTGGAAATGGGAATTTTCACTGCTCTAGCTCTTTTCTTAAAGCCACTTCATTAATTTGTGAAGCTCAATTATCTTTTGCTGCACATCAGAAATATATTCTTTGGTTTTTCTCATTGTGATGGATAATTAAGGGAATTTGGGCTTTGTTTTCCCTCCTATTTATATTTCTGTGAAACAGGAAGCCATGGCTGGATAATTTCATGTTCATAATCATCCTGGAGTGCTCAAAATTGTGAATATGAATGGAAATATACTTCAGAGATATTTTACTCATAAGAATTTCTAGGAGTACCAATAATCGTGTCCAACGTGTATTTGAGAAAAACATAACATCATTTTCAAAACATCATTTTAAACAAAAGATCAAAAGGATTAATAATGCAGGTTTATTTTCAAAGCCTTCTTTGATCATATTTACCAAGGGTGCCGATATTTTTGGCCATGACTGTATTTCTTTATTTACATATTTATATATTTATTTCTACATTTCTTTGTCCGTAGGGTAATGAGGAGGGTGTTTTATCTCAGGAATATCAATCGAGCCAGAGTAGTCGAGGGGGAAGCTTTGAGGCCACAGTGACACCTTGTGGTGCCCAAACGAAGTACAAGAAGCGTAGCCTACATGACGCCTGTTGATAGTGTGGGATGAATGATTTAGATAGGCGATATGGCCAAAATCTTAGATCTTAGATCTAAATCTTAGATCGGTTTCACGTGGGGGGTTGTTTCGGCTGGGAAGCGTGCAATCTGTAATCGCGTGCATTTGCTGAAGCTCGCGAAAGCATGCAATCGCTCTCTTATGCGCGCTGTTTTTTTAGGTTTCACTTTCAACGCATACAACACGTTTCCAAGATTCGGAATAGAAGGAGGCATCAGTTACTGTAGAAGATCTGTCGCCTCGCGCCACTTCCCGTGTGGACAGTCACCACATCAACTGATTATAATGGGTTCTCTTGGTATAGACACGGCTTTAAATACGGATTAATCACACCTCTTAGTTTTAGGATGGAAATATCCAGAATTAGGTCAAACAAAAGGTGTCCATTGGAACGGTGTCAACAACATCAGTGTCAACAAAAGCCATCAGAGACATCATTACTGAATGCATTTACACTACAATTAGCCTACAAAAGCATAAAATGTTATGAAATTAATGTTTTAAATTTTGAAGGCAGAAATATGTCAATATGTCAATCAATTAAAAGATACGTTTAATATGAAACTAAAACAGACACTAGGTGGCGCCAAGTCACAGTTTTAACGAGTGAGTTCAATCCGGATTCCTTCAAATAGGTTATGCTGATTACGAAAACACCACTTGTTGCCGCGGTTCAGCTGTGGATTTGTTTCTGTGATAATTATATGTAGGCCTAATGTGCTATTAAAAAAAAAAAAAAAAAAAAATCTTTTCATGACAAAATGATCAAAAAGATGGCAGGTAGGGGACATGTTCGGGGGAGCACGACTTCTTATGTTGAGAGAACGACATTTATTTCTCGTAGCCATTAATGCATGAACCTGCGTGACCATAGCAACCTCGGATATTCAGAAATGGATATTATGAATACATTAATATTTTGTTTTGAATTTAAGAAAGTGCAGAATTAAGAATTATTATATGAACCCATACTGCACATACCATGCAGGCCAATATGTAGCCTAATATTCTTCCTTTCTTTATTATTAGTAGTAGTGTTAGTATTATCATCATCAGCATGATCATCATTATTATAGCCTATATCCAAAATAAAATTAAGGCAGCGTCTATTTGCACGCTGTAAATATCGATAGATGCTATTTACACTAAGTGAATCCGTAACACTCAGTGCGCCTATCAAAGCTTGGCGTGGGTCTAATACGGTAGGCTATAGGTAGTGTAGTTTAACTGTAAACCGACAGTAAGAATTTTAATTCGATTAAACCAGGGGTTATTTTTAAGGAATAGCCTAAGTGATAACCATGTTGTGTGTGCATGAGACGCCAGCGTGATTATTTGAACTGTTTAACCGTGTAACAGCTTTTTCTTTCGTTTGGTTAATTAGGCCCCTAAGTGAAATATATTTTGGGTATTTATTCCTTTTGTATGTAGCCTATGAATTTAAATAATAATAATAATAATAATAATAATAAAATAATTTAATTCTATTTTATTATAATCTTGTCGGCTAATGATCGGTTAAGGAGCTTGGTTTACAGAGCAGGTAGGCTATATAAAGCGCAGAGGAGAAAGAACTGAGACCAAGCAGGAAATAAAATAAATAGGCTAGCCTACAAAATGTAGGCTAATCCAAAATAATAACCTACGTGAATGGATTTAAAAGACTTTGGGATGAGATTACTATTTTAGCTTAAATATTCTTTTAACATTTTGTTTTGAATTTAAGAAAGTGCAGAAATTAGGATATATTAGGCTACCTATATCATCATCATCTTCATCTTCTTCTTCTTATTAGCATATAACCTAATTACTAGGCTATCAAAAAATAAAATAAAATAAAATAAAATAAAATAAATAAATGTATAGCCTAGGCCAGGGGTCGGCAACCTACGGCATGCGTGCCAACAGTGGCACACAGAGTTATAATCGCTGGCACGCGAGCAATAGGGATACAGGCGTACATTTTAAGGTAATAACTTCTCATAGTCACACAGCCTGAGAGGAGCTATAAAGACTATTAAAGTGTGAAAATTAACTTGTGCTAGTCTACGGATGCGCGCGCGACCTCTGCACATACTAGGCGCTTCAGATCAAAGCCTCAGCGTCTAACAGCGCTCGTCAATGTCAAATTGACTGATGACCAATCAAATCAAAGTAGGCGGGGTTTACGGCTCACAGAACCAGAGCGCGAAGCGTCAGTTTAACGTTGAAAGAGAGCGAGGTAAGAGCTGCAAATCATTTAATATTAGTGAAGTGTTTTACGATAGAAATGTTAAATGACTGACAGCTATATCCAGTGATGCAAACTACACGATTTTTTTCAAATATGGTCATTCGAGAGAGAGAGAGAGAGAGAGAGGTGTGAATTGTCTGCGTCTGTGTCTGTCTCTACAAACAGTGAAGCTGAGTTTAGTTAAAAAACAGCGATTTTACCCCCTCGTTGCTGAGAAATATAATGTAGCGATTCAGTATCGATTAATAAAAGTCGCGTGGCAGCGCTGACAAGAAGTTTATGAGCTTCTGAACGTCACTTTTTGCTCACCCCGATCTCTGTGTGCGACTGGTGTGTGTGTGTGTGTGTGTGTGTGTGCGCGCGCGCGCGCATCAATTAAACCAGCGCGTTAATATAGAACGGTGATTAAGTTCAAGTTCAAGTTGAGCTTTATTGTCATTCTGCTACATGTGTGGACATATAGTGGAACGAAATGTCGTGTCTCGCAGGACCACGGTGCTACATACTAGTTAAGCATAAGATAAACATACAACAATGCAAATATAGGAAAAACAATAGAGCTATACAACAGTTTAACCATCTGACTATACATATAGTATAAATACTATAACTACTATACCTAGTTGACTACACATACACAAACTGAGACTGTACAAGAACTTTACATAAATACTGTACATGAAATTGTGCTAAAGAGATATTTGTACATGAAAATGTGCAGAAAAATATATATTTTGTATATTAAATTGTTCAGAAGAGAGGTTTTGTGGGAAGCAGCGCATAGTGCAAAAAGATTTAGTAGTGCAATGCTCAAGTAAACGTTATTTTGTAGTGCAATGTTCAAGTAAACATATATTATCTTATTGAGTCTTTGTAGCAGGGAGTGTTTATAGAAAGTGTCTAGTGTGCATATAGTGGGACGAGTGCGTTACTTCAGGTGGTTTGTATAGCCCACTCACCTGTGTGTAGCACACTCAGAATTGCACTTAGGAAAATTGTCAATAGTTATTTATGAGTTGGGGGGCTGAGGTGTTCATGGTTTCAGAGGGGGACAGGGAAATTGGAGTTAAGAGCTCTCACAGCCTGGGGAAAAAAAGAGTTTCTCCTGAAGTCCATCACAATCTCTTTTGTTTTACCCACATTGAGGGACAGGTTGTTAGCACCACACCATTCAGCCAACTGTGCCACTTCCTCTCTGTAGTGCGTTTCATCGTTGTTGCTGATGAGCCCTACCACAGTTGTGTCATCAGCAAACTTGATGATGTGGTTGGAGCTGGACTTGGCAGTGCAGTCGTGGGTCAGCAGTGTGAAGAGCAGCGGGCTGAGCACACAGCCTTGTGGGGCACCTGTGCTCAGTGTGGTAGTGCTGGAGGTGTTGCGGCCGACACGGACTGACTGAGGTCTTGCAGTTAAAAAGTCCAGGATCCAATTACAGAGGGAGGTGTTAAGGCCCAGCAGGTTTAGTTTGTGGATGAGCTGTTGTGGGATTATTGTGTTGAATGCTGAGCTGAAGTCAATGAACAGCATTCTTACATAGGAGTCTTTCTGTTCCAGGTGAGTAAGAGCTAGGTGGAGAGTGGTGGATATTGCATCGTCCGTGGAACGGTTTGGACAGTATGCGAACTGAAATGGGTCCAGCATGCTTGGGAGACTGGACTTGATGTGATGCATGACTAACCTTCATCATGATTGGGGTCAGTGCTATGGGATGATAGTCATTCAGACAGGACACATGTGACTTCTTTGGTACTGGGATTATGGAGGTGGATTTGAGACACGTGGGGACAACTGCCTGGCTCAGCGAGGTGTTGAAGATGTCTGTTAGGACATCCGTCAGCTGTGCAGCACAGTCTCTCAGTACACGTCCAGGTATGTTGTCAGGGCCCGCAGCCTGAATAGGGTCTTCCTTACATCGGCTGGGGAGAGACAGAGTACCTGGTTGTTTGGAGATGTGGGTAGTTTCTGTGCAGGTGTGTCGTTCTGTATCTCAAATCGTGAGTAGAAGTGGTTGAGTGCCTCTGGTAGGGATGTGTCATCGTCACTGGCCTGTGGCAGGGCCTTGTAGTCAGTGATGGTCTGAATGGCTTGCCACAGGGTCTGAGTGTCTTTATTGTCGCTGAAGTTGTTGTTGATTTTTTTTTAGCATACTGATGTTTTGCCTTCTTGATGCCATGAGACAGATTGGCTCTTGCTGTTTTGAGGGCTGCTTTATCTCCTAATCTGAATGCTTCATCTCTGGTCTTTAGCAGCCCACGAACCTCTGCTGTCATCCATGGCTTCTGGTTGGCACGTGTGGTGATGGTCTTGGTGACTGTCACATCATCTGTGCACTTTTTGATGTAAGCAGTCACAGTTTCAGTGTACTCCTGCAGGTCTGTGTGGTTGTTGTAGTTGGCCGCCTCTTTAAACATGTTCCAGTCTGTGTCCTGGAAGCAGTCCTGCAGTGCTGAGGTGGCATTGTCTGGCCATACCGTGATCTGCTTTAGAACCGGTTTGGCAAGTTTGAGAAGTGGTCTGTATGCTGGGATTAGCATAACAGAGATGTGGTCCGAGTACCCGAGGTGGGGGCGGGGTTCAGCTTTGTATACGTTTTTCTCTGTTGTATAAACAAAGTCAAATGTGTTGTTTCCCCTTGTTGCAAAGTTCACATGTTGGTAGAACTTTGGCAAAACTGTCTTTAAGTTTGCGTGGTTGAAGTCACCGGCTATGATGAAAAAGCCGTCAGGGTTATTTGTCTGTTGTTCGCCGATGGCGCTGTACAGTTCACGAAGCGCGTCCTTAGCGTTTGCACACGGGGGAATATAAACCGCGACAATAACAATGTCCATGAACTCCCGCGGTAGATAGAACGGTCGACACTTCACAACCATAAATTCCACCAGCGACGAACAGTGTTTTGATACTACCGCAGCATTGTTACACCATTCTTTGTTGATATACACACATAAGCCACCCCCGCGAGTCTTACCAGACAGTGATGAATCTCTGTCCGCTCGGTAGCAGTTTAGCCCATGCAGCTGAATGGCGGAGTCTGGGACGTTGTCCTTTAGCCATGTTTCAGTGAAAACAAACACACAACAATGCCTTGCCTCATGCTGTGTAGATCGACTGAGTTGAATTAAGTCCAGTTTGTTTTCCAGAGAGTGAACGTTTGAGAGCATGAGTGTTGGAAGAGCCGGTCTTGTGGGGTTAGCCCTCAACCTCCACGCTTATCGCGCTTCCGTCCTCTTTTGCCTTGTGCGGGTAGCGTCAGTAGGCGAGGCCGCGGTTTTGAGGTCCGGCTTCAGCAGTAAACAAAGGCCTCGTAGCTTCTCAGTAGCCGCGGGTGAGAGTTGGTGTTTGTATGCGTTGCCGATATCCAAAAGACTTTGGCGATCATAGATGAGTTTTGGAGTGATTTCCTTATGAATTAGCGGTAAATTGACAGTATTTGGAGACGAACAGACGACATTAAAAGACATAAAAGCACCGTCTTTGGGACCTGGAGTAGCCGCTGCATCTGACCGCGCCGCCATCTTGGATCTTGAAAGTTTTTAATGCATGAAAGGTTTTTAATGCATGAAAGGTTTTAATGCATTGGCCTTGTCTCTCTCTCTCTCTCTCTCTCTCTCTCTCTATCTCACACACACACACACACACACACACACACACACACACACACACACACACACACACGTGTTCAGTACGGTCACACGGTATATCTGTTATTCAAAAAAAGTAAAAAAAAAAAAATAAATAAATAAATAAAAGCCATTTATGAAAAAATCTTAAACTATTTACATGAAAATCACATATTGTTTTTTTATCGCATCATTTAATGTTTTTGTACTGCATAAATACAGAATGCGTTAAAAAAGAGGGGATCGGGGGGATCGGGGGCATTGGCACAGTGGTTAACCAGAAAAATTAAAAATGACACGTCATACCGAAAAGGTTGCCGACCCCTGGCCTAGGCCTAGCCTGTGTTAAATTCCTGTACAGTGAACCAGTAACATTCCCGTAATTTAATTAAAGAAAGAAAGAAAGAAAGAAAGAAATGATCACTGAATGGATTTAAAAAGCTGGATGGACGGGAAAGATAGTAATGTTTTTCTAGGCATGTCACGTCTTATTTTTAAATGTATTGATTATAACAAGTTTCATAAATGTTGTCTGTGGACTGCATATATCTGCAACATATCACGCGCACAATGTAGGCTACAGGTAGGTTAATATATTTTCTTAATTCTGCGCTTTATTAAATTCAACACATTTTATTAATGTATTCCTAATATCCATTTCTGAATATCCGAGGTTGCTATGGTCACGCAGGTTCGTGCATTAATGCCCACGAGAAATAAATGTCGTTCTCTCAACATAAGAAGTCGTGCTCCCCGAACATGTCCCCTACCTGCCATCTTTTTGATCATTTTGTCATGAAAAGATTTTTTTTTTTTTTTTTTTTAAATAACACATTAGGCCTACATATAATTATCACAGAAACAAATCCACAGCTGAACCGCGGCAACAAGTGGTGTTTTCGTAATCAGCATAACCTATTTGAAGGAATCCGGATTGAACTCACTCGTTAAAACTGTGACTTGGCGCCACCTAGTGTCTGTTTTAGTTTCAAATTAAACGTATAATTTAATTGATTGCCAGATTGACATATTTCTGCCTTCAAAATTTAAAACATCAATTTCATAACATTTTATGTATTTGTAGGCTAATTGTAGTGTAAATGCATTCAGTAATGATGTCTCTGATGGCTTTTGTTGAGACTGATTGGATTTTTACTAGTAACAGCCCTTTATTATTTTAACTGAATTTATCGATTGGAATTAAGAATGTGGCATTCCATATTCATGATGCATACATTTAATACGGTTTAAAAATACAGTGAAAAAGTATACTTTATTGCAACACGCCATTTACCAAAAAAAAAAGAAAAGAAAAAAAAAGGGACCGTCAGTAGAAGTATAAATAACCTAGAATTAAAATTATTAGTAAGTAATCCAATTTTCTTTTATTCTTTTCAATAGGAACTCAGGCATTCTACAAGCTGCAGAAAGTTTTGACAAACAAGCAGATTTTGAAGGACGTCACCAAACTGAGTCTGCATCACCAGTCTGCATCTTTGGAGTCGTTTCATAGCGTCATGACGCTATGAAACGACTCCAAAGATGCAGACTGGTGATGCAGACTCAGTTTGGTGACGTTTTGCCCCAAAAAATGTGGTGTTCCCATTTCTTGGAATGTTGTGCAGGTGAAGTAATTGCTGTTAAAATAACTTTACATCAGTATAGGCTGTTTTCCTGAATTGTGTCTGTGCACATGCAGACTATACCTGGCTGCATTTCATTACAATGAAAATGCTGGTCGTGCACAAGCAACATCATCAACGGGACATCCACTATTCAAAGTGAACTTTCCAAAGGCCAGGAAAAGACCATGCACGGTCAAACAAGTGAAGACACCACCAACATTCAGTAAGTATTTAGTTTTTTTTATTATTATTATAAAATAAAATAGAAATGAACAGTATTATAGCACATTTTCTTGAAAGTTAGGGTACAACAGTTTAATATTTACAAATAAATTTTGTATTATTGCACAGGGTACTTGGATGACCTGCAGGACCTAATATTTGAGCATGTTTTTGTGGACCCTGCTCCATACATGGATGAGGTACTGAAGATACCCATACCACCAGACCTGTGTGCAGAGTATGAGCGGCCAGACAAGGAAGAGGTCATCTCCACCATGGTGTCCAGATTTAACAGCTGGTCTGAAACCAACATATCTGCCCTGATCATCTGGAAACTCACTGCGAATCCTCTTCACCACACAGGCCGGAATCACGACACGTACCCGACGGCCAAGGAAACCCCAGCACCAGGTCATAAAGGAGCGATATGCCAGAAACCTGTAATGACTAAAACACAGGCTCATGGTTGATGGACACATAAGCATTTATTTTTCATCAGCGTCTTTGTTTTGCATACAAGCACAGTCTATGATTCATCTTGTACTTTCTTATATTTCTGTACAGACTGTTAAATATTCAGTTGTTCACAAGCACAATATAAGACTCCAGAAGTTCTTTATTATTTTGTACACAAAATGTCAAATATTCCCTAGTTTGTTTACAGTTTATTTATTGTTTTTGCAGAATCTGCAATGTTCATTTGATTACAAGCACAAAATAAGATTCCTCTACTAATTTTTATACAAATTGTGAAATAATCACTTGTATTTGCAGAGTATACTGTTGTGACATTAATAAATTTTAAGTTTGTTTTGCCATATAAGTTGTCAATTTCATGGTTGCAATTACAAATATAGTTATGTTTTTACTTTTGTTCAGTCAGTATGTGTAGGTTGATTGTAGATGTAAATATAGTATTATCGGCCTTTCTACTACCATTTTCAAACTTGAATAAAATATAAAAACATGACATTAAATTTTCAAACAGTATTCAGCGACACTTACTGTACAATTACAAGTAGCCGTAAGGTTCCATAGTCGGCTCGATAAATGTTGTATGCGTTCTGAGGAGAATACACGTTTAAACAAACAGGCTCCAGTCCAGGATGCTCAGTCATGCATCAGGGAGTCTGCTCAAGCTGTCGCATCCGTCTTTTCACGTTTATGGCAATAAACTTCGTAACATGAATGCATGTGATAATAGCAAGATGACAGCGAGATCAATTATAACCTTAAGTTAACTAAACTATACCTGTTCTACTTCCATGCAGCATATGTTCTCTGGCTCTATAGGCATCTTACAACAGTTCCCACACCAACACCTACAGCGAGTTGGTTATCATTGTGCCCATTTTCGATCCCTGCCAAATTATTACCCCCTCTCGTTGAAATCGCTACCTGATTGCCTAATCCTAACCTCACCCCTAATCCTAACCCCTCCCCCACACCTAACCCTTAACCTACCAATACTAGGGGGGTAGTAATCTGGCGGGGGTCAGAATTTGGCACAACACCGGAGCACGAGCTGTAGAAGCTCCGCCCTCATCTGAAAAGGTGGGCGGGAGCACCAGCTCATTTGCATTTAAAGGGACAAACACAAAAATAGCGCGTTTTGGCTCATACCCTAAAAGTGGCAATTTCAACAAGCTAAAAAAATTATCTGTATGGTATTTTGAGCTAAAACTTAACATACACACTCTGGGGACATCGGAGACTTATTTTACATCTTGTAAAAGGGGACATAATAGGTCCCCTTTAAAACCACACATGAAGACGAAAATATAACAAAAAGAAAAGGCTGAAATCTGTTTTAAAGGGGTCATATGACATCGCTAAAAAGAACATTATTTTGTGTATTTGGTGTAATGCAATGTGTTTATGCGGTTTAAGGTTCAAAAAACACATTATTTTCCACATATTTTACATTATTGTAAACCACCTTTCTGAAATGCACCGATTTTTACAAAGCTCATCGTTCTGAGAAGCGAGGCATGCTCTGATTGGTCAGCTATCCAGTGCGTTGTTATTGGCCGAATACCTCAAGCGTGAGACGGAAATGTTACGCCCCTTACCATGATGCCGTGTCCCGGCACGACGACACAAAAACAATAAAACCCATTACAAACAAGGCATTTGTTGCATCCAGTGGGGACATAATTACTGATTATAATGACTTATACTGTCTTTTTATGCATCACGCCGCATTGCATCGCGCCGCGTAAACATTACCATGTCTGCATTTGTGATCGGAGAAACGACAAACAACAAGCACTAACGTTACTCTACAGAGCTCAAAACTCATGTTTGAATAGTCAGTGACAAATAATATGAAAACATACTTACAGGCTGTGAGTCAGAAGCGCCAGACTGTCCTTGCAAAGTTGGAATTGCCCCACTTTATAGAAACAGTCTTTGAGCACAGCTGGCAGGCTACTCCCAGGTTCAGGAAATAGTCCTCGGTAAAATGCGATGCACACACTCAAATATTTGGTTTGAACTGTTCTGGAACAGTGTTGTAAGCACAACTTAACCACTGATTTCTAGTTGTGTCCTCTTTTGGAAGCCCAAACAAAGTAGTTTCGCTTTCACAATGAAACAGTGTCTCCAGGACATGGCACCGGCGGCAGCAACAATACTACAGTGAGAATAAAAGTCCCACCCTCTTTCTTTGCGTATACATTTGGGCGGTGTTTTGCAAATCTCCCCACACCGTGACATAGACATGTGGGGGCGTGTTTGAATGAGCCGTTTTAGGGGGGCGTGGTCGAGTCAACTTTTATAAAGAATATCTCTTTGGTTTTGAGACTTAAGTCTTTGCAACTTCAGGGGTCTTATATATGCACAAACAGCTTGTAACACTCCAAAGAGAAAGGAAAACTTGAAATAGCATCATATGACCCCTTTAATAAAACTGTACGAAATTTTAAGGAACACCCAAACAAGACCATATCTACCTAACTATAAAGCATCAGTAATTCAAGTAGGTCAAGCATAAATCAGCTGTTTCATGACATTATCTAATGCAATATTTACGAATCTTTCAGAGCGGTTTGATTTAAATCATACCTTCAGCTGCTACTGAATGAATTTCAAATCATTTTAAACAATCTTAAGTCTACTATTCATATAAAAATTAAGCTACCACTGACACTACATCATATTTCCGTATCATACTCACCATAATCACCCACGATGCAGGCCTTTCCCTGGTGGCAATCTATCATGTAAGCGGACAACGTCATGTCGGCAATCCTGTCCGGAAAAGTAAGATCGGTATGATCGGTTTCATAACTCTTTTTCAGCAACATTTTAGCAGTCATCTTGTGATTTGTGTTCTTGTTCTGTTTGTTTAAATGTTTATTTCTTAAAGCGAAGCAATGGTGTATGGTCGCCTGATTTAGCGGTTTAAGGTTTGCAATTTTCTAGTTAATTTAGGCCCCGTTTACACTAGTGCGTTTTTGTTTTAAAACGCATAACATTTGCTATGGTTACACCTGTCGTTTACACTACTCCGGCGTTTTCGAACCCCCGAAAATGGAGACTTTAGAAAACGCTGCAGACCCTGTTTTAGTTTGAAACTCCGGGGTTGCGTTTCAGTGTAAACAGACCAAAACAGAGACTTCTGAAAATGATGGCGTGGCTGCCCACATTCTGCGTATTCTTGACGACCGTGTAAACAATAACATCATGCTCACTGTTGTATCCATAGATCTGTATAGGTAAATTCCCCATTTGATTGCTCCAAGCACGTAGACGTGTCCGCGATCTAAATAATAGGGAATCTGCTGTGGTTGTACCTGCATGAATGGTCATGTGACATGCGTTTTTGGTTGTGTAGTGTAGACGGAGATCGTTTCTGAAGCGCAGTGAAAATGCCAGTGTAGACGAGGAACGTTTTCATTTTAAAACGCCGTTTTAAAACGAAAACACACTAGTGTAAACAGGGCCTTAATAGAAAACCACGTGATAGCTAATTTCCTCACGCAGATTTCACAAACTGATTCAAGCTAAGATACCTGCTGTGAGTTGACTATTATGAAAAGTTACTATTTATAGTCTTTGCTATTATATATATATAGACCTTTGTCCAGCGAAGTTTGCTAATGTGACTGCGCCTTTAGCGTCTGAGCTATATGTTCCTGTTTATAGGCCTGATCTGTAATTATACTAAATTTAATTTATTTGTTTTGAGTTAATCACAACATTTTTGTTGCTTAATACCAAATATACAAAGCGTTTGAATCGATCTTCCGTTGTCAGATTTGTTGCGTAACTGAATTTACCTCTTCATTTATTGACTGTGTTCAGGTGTCTTTGCCAGGTAACCATGCTTGTTGTGTCATATGCGCTATTGATGCTATAAATACTTTATTTTCTTTCACTTTTGTGCTAAAAATCTTTATTTTTGAAAATATATTTATATTTTTTGGTTGTTAATTGCACAACATTTTGCTATTTGCTGTATTAAGACAAAACAAAACAAAACAAACAATCAAACAAACAACTCTAAAATAATGTTATGTCCAGTAGGGGTGTCGAAATTAATCGTTGCATCGATGCATCGCGATGCGGACGTGGACGATTCTGCATCGATGCAGTAATAGACCATAATCGATTATAGCCTATTACGTCATTCGCATACGCGCTTGTCACGTGAGTATTAAAAATGCACTCTCTATTTTAAAATCTGAGCTTTTTTCCCGCATATTGCACGTGTGTGCGCTAGAGACAATCGCGGCGGCGTCATTGCACAGAATATGCACTGTGAGACACGTGTGCATTGCTTGACAGTGCTTCCACTCGCTGTTATTTTAGTCTTTTACTTTAGATATGCTTTCATTTCTGCCGTTTGGAATGCAGTACGTATTAGATGCACGAAACTCACGTACTGACAGACTTTCACGTGCGCATTGTGTTTGTTTGTCCTGAGCTCGCAGCTGCGGTTAAATGCTCTTGCATCTACTTTTATGATACGAAATTGATATAAACACAGTCAGTTATGTTTTAAGAACAGGACAAAACATCTGATATCTGTGCATTAGTGTGAATGCAGTCTATTAAAGCTGCCAGTGTCTATGATCTCATCAGTAATTATCAACTGATAATAATGCTGAGGAAAAAAGAAAAACCCATAACTATGATTCTGTATACTTAAAGCACTCCCAGATACTAAAAGTGCTTTTTGTTTATCACTTGTAGTTGTCTTTTCCCCCCTTTACTTTATATTTGCTTGTATGTTTTGAAGCTATATTTACTTTTAATTCTTAACAATAATTAATTAATTATATATTAATTAATCAATTAATTAATTAATTAACTAACATAATTATTTTAAAACGTAGCCTGCTTATATAATTTAATAAAAATGCACAAAATAAATTTGATATGATCGTGATGCATTGTGATGCATCGTGATATCGAATTGAATCGAATCGGTGACATGATAATCGTAATCGAATTGAATCATGGAACCAGTGCCGATTCACACCCCTAATGTCCAGGTAGTATGGCTTAGTGCTATTTGCTATTGGCACAGAATTAATGTTACTTATAAATTATTTTTAGATTAGCTATTCAGTGAAGAATCTGCGTTTTTTTTTTTTTTTTTTTGTAATAGTAATTAATAGGTGGTTCTTGATTTATGATTTATGCTCTCAGCATTTTTCAGCTGGTTGTTATGTGTTCAGCATCAGTTAGTTAGGGGGTGTTTGGCACTGATATTGTTTTGCAACTCTCTCAGCTCTGTCCAGGCATGGCTGCATGGATAGATGGGGCGTGTTGCCTAGAACAGAACCACAGTTCATACACTTCATAATTGACAATCTGAAGCAATTCTGTTAATTTGATGTAAGTGGTCTTGGCTGAATTAGCAGATATAATTAAGAAGTTTTTTGTTTACAATGTGGTCAAATATGACAATTTGCATAGATCTGAAATGCCATATGTGGCCTAAAAGAATTCAGAGTATCTTTTATTTTCCCCAAACAGATACTAAGTGTGTCTCTTATTTTCTTCTGCTGGCGTCTGTACTTGGCAACCCTAAACACAAGCTGACTTATTGAGCTGAGAGTATTGACTGAGAGCTCGAAAATTGCTGGCTTATATGAACACAGGGTTCATCAACCTTTCAATGGAATAGCTAAACAAAAAAGCCACACACAGACGACTGGACATCTGTAGAATAGCGCCGGTACTGTCTCGCCTTCTGTTGTACTCCATATGCTGTGTGACATCACTGGAGACAATTTTAGTCAAAATAAATAAATAAAAAGTAAATGAACTCTCACTTTTTTAGTTTGCAGATAGCAAGTCAACAGAGCTGTGGATTTACAGCTCTGGATGTTATATTAATATGCCTGTGTCATATTAAGAATGGCTTACAATAATAAGAATAAAGTTAAATGACTTGGGTGGTTTCTTGAATGCACTGTAGCATGCTAGATATATTTGTCTTCACTAGCATAAATATATGAGCATAATTTGAGGCTGAAGCAATTCCACAGTCTGTTTCTGAATGACTTCCATCAAAAGGTCATTAGAATCATATTGAATTATGTATTAAAAGTTCTTAATATGGTACATTTTTACCCAGCAATGGCTTTGTATTTAGATGGTACCAAGTTGAATTGCTCTAATGCTGCTTGTGCTGTGCTGAAAATGCAACCTGGTCTCATGACGAAAACGTACCTCTCGGAACTTTTTCCCAAGACGCGAAATATGTACCAATAAGTACATATCACTTTTGATACTTTGATATTTTTTAGCACATTTGCTCGGTAGCTCAGCCAGCACAGAATTTAAGTTAGGATGCGGAATCCTTGGGTATGAATCCCATCAAAAACATGACTCGCGATGAAAGAGCTGAAAGACGAGAGATCGGAAAACAAGCTAAAACAGCATGCTTGCGATTGTGTTTTTACATCACATTTGCTTTTGTTCATACTATCAGGTCGGTTTAGGTGTAGTGCAATGTTATTTTAAAACGTCAGGGAGCATTAGACTTATAGCGCCATTAATTGGACATTTCAAGTCAGAACTGCAGTGACACCTACAAAACCAACGTCACATAAAACATACCATATGTATGTTCATCTGTTCCGGGGGAAAAAAACAAACACTCTTTTAGCACCACCCAGTGGACATTTAACATCAAATATGTCACGAAACGTGCGTGGCGGTACGTATTTCGCGTCTTGTGAAAAAGTTCCCAGAGGTACGTTTTCGTAATCCTTCACCAAATTTGGTTTTCCTGGTCAAAAATGACTGGCCTTTATTTAATCTTTTTGACAACTTGTTTTTCTTTCAGTTAGCACAGGTTTTGTATTTCTTTTTGGAACTGATTGATCATAGACCTCATTGATCTGAACGGATGCGTCTCAGTTTTTGAGTGATAAAAAAAACATTATTTGTGGATAATTTGGCAATGTCCACTCAAAAACTGAGCATAAGCTTGGATCAAAGATTCCTATGATCAATCAGTTTCAAAAAGAAATACAAAACCTATGCTATTTGAAAGAAAACTGATCGATAAAATGATTAAATCCAGTATTTGGTAATAAAACAGCATAATGAGAGATATGCAAGTAATTTTTTGTAGGGTGGTCACTGTTTAACTAGAAACGCCACAAGTGTATCAAAGTTGAAAAACAAACCTGAAACAGCACAACAATTATCCAGTTTTTAAAGAAGTTGTTATATGAGCAAAGTCAGTACATTTTAGTCCAATGCCATAACATTAACTAGCATTTTATTAAAGAAAATCCTGTTCAATTTTGAGGCCAGAAAACACACACATATCACAAGAAAATTTATTACTGCATTTTTTATTTTTTTTTTTTAACAGAAGTATTTTTCTTTTTTTTTAAGTTATGTGAACTATGTGTGAAGAAGCCATGGTATGCTCTTTCGTACAAATTTATGTGCATTTATATTAGTAAACCACATATTTTTGGTTATCAAACCAGCACAGAATTCAGCAGAATCTTCAGTCCCGCAGCAGGAAGGGGTCCATGTTGATCCTGGAGAGAGAATTGTTGTTTTTGTGTTCAGTGTACTGCTAGTGAGTTTATCTTGGAAGTTCATCCCAGGAGATCCTCCAGATCTGTCACGCAGGAGGTCCTTCACTGTTTTTCATCCAATCCCAAAAGGCACCGTGAATAAGTGAGGCATTGTGAGAAATAGGAAACTGACCAGAGAAGTGAATCAGACTCAGACTTTAGGCAA
This sequence comes from Spinibarbus caldwelli, assembly GCA_039654775.1. Classification (NCBI taxonomy): domain Eukaryota; kingdom Metazoa; phylum Chordata; class Actinopteri; order Cypriniformes; family Cyprinidae; genus Spinibarbus; species Spinibarbus caldwelli. The sequence continues at coordinate 14,119,061 of CM077219.1, read as the reverse complement.
ACGTTCAACTGATCGAGCACCAGCTTTCCACTCTTAAACCCGCTAGCTATTATATTAGCTAGTTTGAAATCTGTTTAAATATTTACTTTAAAAGACCTAAATTATGTTTTGAATCAAAAGAGGGTGGCAGTGCCTAAGTTGGCAAACTTAAATATGTGCGACAATATGAGTTGCTATGTGCTTTGGCATTTAAGAAGGAAGCTGCCACTGATTTTTAGTGAATACTTCTAAATAAATAAAACATTATGATCTTAGTCTGATAGGAAACATACAGTATCCATGGATTCATTTAGAACAAACTTTATCTCACTGTGTCTTCAGTGCTTAGATTTTTGTTTCCAAAAGACTGAAATGGTTTTATTGGAATTTTGGAGAGAACACAGAACAGTTCAGAATACACATTGAGTTAGCTATCCATAATGTAATGCACATGCAAAATCTATGATGCATCAAATGAAAGCTTAGAGTTTTCCTTCAGAGAACAATTTGATCCATCATAACCAGATGGTACAGATCTTTAAAGATATTTGGATTCAGGTTTAAAGCCCCCCACAAGGAAGAAGGCAATGCTATATGAGTGTATTTTAGATCTTTATAGCAGATTATTTTAAAACCTCAAATTTAGTTAGTCTTACTTTATTTTTGTTTTATGTTTTTACTGTTGATACCATGGGGTCCAAAGGTTAGAGACCAATGTTGAAAATGCTTCTGTTTTGCATTTTCATCATAAATTACACTATTCAAAAGTTTTTTTTTATTTATTTGTTTTTTTAAAAAAAAATACTTTCATTCAACTAGGGGTCATTAAACTGATCAAACGTGACAGTAGAAACATTTATATTGTTACAAAAAACAATACTACTACTACTACTACTACTACTACTACTAATAAATTCATTTAAAAAATTCTGTTCTCCAAACTCTCTGTTCAAAGAATCCCGAAAAAAAGCATCACGGTTTTTGAAAAATATTAATGAGAGCAACTGTTTTCAGCATTGATAACAATAATGCCTAATCAGCATATTAAAATGATTTCTAAAGGGTCATGTAATGTGGAGAGTGGAACAGGATTAAATTACATTTTAAAATATTTACCAAAAAAGTAATAATATTTCCCAATATTGCTGTTTTACTGTATTTTTGATCAAATAAATGCAGCCATGGTGAGCATGAAATACTTCTTTAAAAAACATTAAAAATCTTGCTAACCCCAAACCTTTGAACAGTATATTATCAGCATAACAATTTGAGTGAGAAGTTGAATTTCTTAGTATTTGGTATGTCTGTATTTTGCTTTAATAGCAGCAGCATTAAATATCATATCATTCCTTTAATTATTTATTCATTTATTTGTTTCAAAATCTTAGAACTCCTTGCTTTTCCAGATTTGAATTTAGATCTTGCATTTTATATATATTCAGTGTGCTCTCAAACATCTGTACCTTGTATATTAAAAAAAAAAAAAAAAAAAAAAAACGGATAATATGCCTTTATTTATCCTTATTGTATTCCTTCAAACAGTGCTCATTCTACAAGACAGACTTGACAGGCGAGTCTCTTGAGTCCGATATGTTAATCCAATTACTGCTAGATGAAACTCTTTAGTCCTATTTTGGTTTAGACTCAGACTTGGTGCTGGGCATACGTACGTTTTTCTCCCCACATGCTCATTAATAAGGCTTCTGGCATGGGATGCTGTCTCCTTAGTCAAGCAGATCCCTTTGCATTTCATTACTGAAGGTTCAGCAGCAACTGCAAACAGACGCTTCATTGCCCGCTGACATAATGGAATGACTTTGTGTTCCAAGTTAAGCTATATAAAGTAAACAGCACTCTTGAGGCAGGCCTCTTAACAGTTTTATGTCACATGTGCTTTCATGGGCTCCTGTGTGATGATGTACTGGGCGTTGGATATTTAATGGGAATTCCAGAAATGGCTCTGGCCAATACGTAGAGCGTTTTAGTGGCCTGTCAGTTTTGATCGCTGTCTATGTGGATGCGAGCTGGAATTCAAAACAAGTCCTAAAAATCTTTCTTTGCTATGGTTGTCCTTAATTTAACCTCAACTCATTTTTTTTCTTTTGATTGAGGTGAGCTCTAATGGAATTAGAACATGAAGTAACATATGCGTTTAACCTTTGCTGGAAGTGAAGACCATTGCAATGAATTCCTGCAGTCTTTTTAATGTTTGTCACTCCTGCCTGAGGAGTCAGCACATTTGTTAGTTGTACAGTGCTGGTTCATGGAAATTCTTTAGCAAAAATCCATTGGGATTTCATCTCAGTTTAATATTCAGCACCAAACTCTGCTGAAGCATTAGATTTTTAAAGTAATAATCAGACAGTCTGACACTCCATTTATAATGCAGAGATGTGGAGCTAAACCGAGCCATGTCATTCCATTGTGAAATCTCATTTGTACTAGAGTACTCCCCAAGCTGTCTCAAAAGTGTTTCCTGTAATCTTATGAAATCGCATGAAAAGCTGTGTACCATTTTGGGATGCTTTGGAGAGTTTAGATAATCTGCTAAATTTTTGCCATGACCTGATTGTCATTTTAAATATGTAAACAGAAAAGTCTCATTTCCTGTAATCTATTTGACAGTCAGACTGCCCATCATGCATTGCCCTTTCTTTTAGTTAATCCGGCCTTAAACCTGACTAGACAAATGATCTGCCATAATCCGTAACAATGCAACCCACTGATGACTCTGGCTTCTCTGGTGGCAGTGACTCCTTAAAAAAAAAAAAGAAAAAGAAAGAATAATTATGATTAATTATTCTTAGTAAAAAAAAAAAAAAAAAAAAAAAGATCAGAAAGTTCATGCACTTTTATTAGTTATTTGTCAAATGTAAAGTATGTATTATCAAGTTAGCATTTTTCAAAGCATTATTTTAAAAATGAATATGGAAGAGATGGTAAATATTGCAGCCTCTAATTCTGTGGCACTTTCTGCTGATTTTAGGGACACAAAACCAAAAACATTTACTCACCCTCATGTCATTCCAAATCTGTGGTACACGAAAGAAATTGGTACTAGTTTGATTTTTTTATATTTTTTTTACTCATTTTTTATTTTTTATAAAATTACAGTGAGTTAGGCATGGGCGATATGGCCAAACATATTATCACAATATTTTTTTCTGTATAATACAATACTGATATTTATCATGATATTAATTTAATAATAAGCAAGGAAATGCATTCCACATGTTTGTTAGACCTTAAGAATGCAAGCAATTTATGGTTATATTTATTCTCAAGGCCTAGCAAACATGTGGAATGCTTTTCCTTGCTCATTATTGGTAAATTAATATTGTGATAGATATTGATATCGTACTGTATGTAGCATTTTTGGCCATAGCGCCCAGCTCTACGGACCACTTTTATGATACTTTTATGGTGTTTTTGCTTTGATTTTGCAGCATGAAAGCTTGAAGGTGATAAATAATGACAGAATTTTAGTGAATCTTGGTGATAATTTTCAGTGAACTGTTTCATTAGATTGCTATTATGATGATAATTTTAGTGAGTAATAGATGAACCTAACATTAGACATTATTCCATCTCTGAATAATAACTAGTTTTCTTTTTCTTTTTCATCATCTCATTTGTTCATTTCACTGTAGAAATGTATGTAATTGCTCTTATTTCAGGGTATTTGAAGCCCCTCTGTTCCTGTTAGTATCTATTTTGGAACAATTCAATAAATGCCACATTAGATTAGTTGGTAATCTCTCTGTAATCAGAAGAGATAATGGTATATTGACAGTGTAAAGACAGAGCAGATGAAGGCTCATGGAATGGAAGACACCAGGCCAGATTTTATTATATCAAACACTGGGAATATCATGTGTTTTGGAGAGAAATTGTGCAAATATGAAATGCTGATTTAAAGTTATTATATATACTGTAAGTAATACTAACATTCCAGATATTTTAAAGGGATAGTTCACCCCAAAATTAAAATTCTGTCATTAATTACTCACCCTCATGTCATTCCAAACCCCGCAAGACCTTCGTTCATCTTTGGAACACAAATTAAGATATTTTTGATGACGTGTGTGGTGCTGCTGACATAGAACACGCATGCGCTGCGCTTGGTCAGAAGGACAATTTTTTAAATGCTATGCGTCCAAACTGGTTTATAAAATTAAATGTTTTGCTGATGGAACATCATGCATTATCTTTTTTTGTTCTTTCTCTGAAAATTGTAAATCAGATTAATCCATAAAAATGCTTTACACACATTACATGCCATTTTATATGAATGGTAATGAATCTCTCCATAGTTGAGGACAGGAATCCCTGTAGTGCTTTGCATGACCACACAGTGCTAAATTCCCAGTGCTCTTCACTGGTATCCGGTATCACACCGCATGCTGAATCACAAGGGGAAACTAGCTGGAAAGGAAAGTCTCATCCTGAAAGCATATGTTTGAGTTGGTTTGCAAGTCTGCATACCTCCAAGTTAAACCAAAATCCTTTTGAAATACTTTCATTGCTTCCTGGAGAGCCATAGGCACGAGGAGTAATGTTGCTTCAGCCTGGGAAAGAATCTTGTTTCTGATCCATTATTGCATTTGGAAGAAGAGCCCTGGACGGCATGTGCTCTGCTCGCTTCTGGTGTTTGAATCTCATTTCTGAAAAAAGAGTCTCTGGTTTTTAATGCACCTCAAGAAGTCAAAAACATTGACTTTTACACATGTTAGAAAAACAGTTTAACTGCTGAGGTAAAACAATCTGAGAAGCAGAAAAACAGCGTGCAAGATTTATACTGTATAACTTTCTTTAGCAGTAAAGGAACACAGAAGCGTTCATTAGCAATTGCAATTAGATGCATTGCTATGCTACCACATTTTGGGACATATTCAAAACTCCTGTTGATTTACAGAGAGTAACCCAAGGAGCAGTACATCACAGGCATACGGTTTTATTTGTTTACAGACCTTGAACTTGGTTTGGAGTTGTGCAGTTTATTACAGAAGATAAACAACATGGAAGGAAGCTGTTTTATTGTCCTGATGTAATGTTACCCTATGATGCAATGTTGGCATCCTCTGTGGAAGATGGATGAAAAAGAACAACAATCTGACATTATAAAATATCAGAAATGCACAAACCCTTGTACCATCCTGAATGAATTTTTCATTAATTTAATAAATATAAGGTTTTGGATGAGCGTGCTCAGTTGATTAAAGACTTTAAGGTTGAATTGTGTTTCTACACTCTGGCGCCCCCAAATGGAATTAAGATGATTGTCTCAAACTGTCTTCAATAATTGGTCCTACAGTTTTATTGGTAGCTGACAACATTATCAATGGGGATGTGCAATATATCAGTTCCATATCAGGCAATTTTAGAATTTCTTGATGCTCATTTCCTCTGTTTTTACATGTAGATTACGTTTGTTACCCAGTGGGTAATTGATGTTGAAAAGACATCAAAATGACATCAAAACTGATTTCAAAAAAGAGTATGCAAATCAAACTGATGTCAAAAACTTGATATGACGTTGATTTGATGTAAATTGAACGTCAAACATATTGGTTTACATATACATTAAACCAATATCAGTGTGGGATTAACTTCTTATTTTCACTCAATTACCACTGCAAGAAATTGCCATCCAAACTGAATTTAAAACAATGTTACGGCATCTTGATTAAGTCTTGACTAATATTTGATGTCAAATTGATATCAAGGTGTCCGCTGGGATAATACTCACTTTTACAGTTGCTAATTTTTAAACACTAATAAACATTAATAATTTAATAACAAAATCTAATCTAAGTAATTATTCACTTAATATTCACTAACTATACATTATAATGCTGTGTTGCATAAATTCATTTTATGCACACACACAAATTCTGCCATATTTTAGAGAATAACCAGAAGTATTTGCTTTGCATTACCAGCGAATAAGTACTCTCTAGTATAAGTATGTTAATTGAGATACAGCTGTGTATTTTTAAGTTGTTGTGTCTAGTAGATGATAAGTTGTGTCAGTAAAAATCAGCTCAACCAAACAAGATTTTTAACCAAATTTAGTTTAATTTGACATTTTATTTTTTTTAAAGATAGGCCTACTACAGTTGAACTAAAATGAACTAAAGTTTAAGGTAATGCATATTCCCTGGTGCTTTTGTACTTGCTTCAAAGACTACCGTTGTGTGTTTTTTTCTGCAGCTGAATGCTGATTCTTTTCCGACTCGTGCTCTTATAAAAAGCAAATGTAACAGCTCTTTGGAGAGCCAGCAACACTGCTTTACTACAGTATAGCACCTCTCTGCGTCTCATTCACTGTCACACACCTACACAGTCTACATTTGCACGTTGCATAACTTAAAAGCAAAATCATTTTTTTAAAGTCCTCATCTGCTCACTTGCTTATGCACGTTCTCCTCCACCTCCGCTCTGTCTTTTCCATGACAGATTATGGCTTCTTATGAAAGCTCTGAATGCCAGTTGTACAAAGCGTCTCAGTCAGCAAGCTGCCAGGGTTACTAGGGACCTTCAGTTTAGAGCTGCTAAACATGAATTCAGAGCGGTTGCGAGACAAATGCTGATGTGATCAGCCCACCTCTGGTATCGCAAAAAACATTCTAGTTGGTGTTGCATTGGGATTTAGTTTTTATTAATACATTTTCTTTAAGTCCATTCATTTTATTTGGTAATATACTAAATGGTTGTCTAACTTCTGGAGTAGAAATGGTTTTATACTCACTGCTTTTTCTTTAAAGAAACCTGATTTCATGACAAAAATGTACCTGTGGGAACTTTTTTGCAAGACGCGAAATACGTACCGCTGTATATATTTCGTGACATACTCGATGTGAAATGTCCACTGAGTGGTGCTAAATGAGTGTTCGTTTTTTTTCCTGGAACAGATGAACATACATATGATACATTTTATGTGGCGCTGGTTTTGTAGGTGTCACTGCATTTCTGACTTGAAATGTTCGTTGAGTGGTGCTATAAGTCTAATGCTCCATGACATTTTAAAATAACATCCCATCTGCACTACACCTAAACCTAACTGATAGTATGAACAAAAGTGAATGTGAAGTAAAAATGCAATCCCAAGCATGCCGTTTTAGTTTGTTTTTCAATCTCTCATCTTTCAGCTCTTTCATCGTGACTCATGTTTTTGACAGGATTCGTACCCAAGGATTCCGCATCCTAAGTCCAATTCTGTGTGGCTGAGCTATCGAGCAAGCTTGTTACGTCCAGAAAGCAAAACATATGGAGCTGTAATCATAACTGTGTATGAAAACGATTACAAGTGATTGCTGTTTTACTGCCTCTAGTGTTAATTTCTGTTGGAAACGGCAGTGATATGTACTTATTGGTATGTATTTTGCGTCTTGCGAAAAAGTTCCCACTGGTATCTTTTCATCATGAGATCAGGTAGCTTTAAAGGGTTAGTTCACCCAAAAATGAAAATTCTGACATTTACTCACCCTCATGTCATTCCAAACCTGTATGAGTTTTGTTGTTCTGTTGAGCAAAAAGAAGATATTTTGAAGAATGTGGGTAACCAAACAGTTGACAGTAGCCATTGACTTCAATAGTATTTTTTTTTTTTCCAAAATATGGTCAATGGCTCTTGTCAATTGTGTGGAAAGTAAACTTTCATTTAATAAAGTTTTAGACAATGTAAATAATTATTTTGTTACAAATCTTCAAGGATTGTAATAGGATGAGGAAATACCACATTTCACTGATTTGTCTTCAAGCGATTTGATGAATTTCTGCAAAATGCTGTAGAGTTTTGCCTTTGACGTCAATAACAAAAGGTAAAGGAAGTGTTTCTCCTTCATTTTAATAAGCCCTTTTATTTTGCTGTCATAACTATGCATGATTATACGGTGAGTTGCATTTTGTTATTTGCATTCTGCATTGTTTTGTTTATCAGAACGGACCTGTGACCCATTTTTGGGGCATGACCCACCACTGAAATAGCCTGTAGGCTGGCAGTGAGGACACTGGAACTTTCACTCAGATTTCCTCTAGCAATTGGTCATTCTGAAGCTATAGATGGAGGTCTTGTTGACAGTTCAGTATACTGTGACCAGCAAGTGCCAGGCCTGCAGCCTGAATCCATCAGTCATTTGCAGTAAAGTCTGCCCCCAAACACTCATTTTCAGAGAGAGTTGTTTTATTGTTTATGGATGAGCAAATACACTTCTACAATTGAAGGGGTTTAGCACCATTCTTTGATACTGTTCACACATATACTCTATGTGAGACTCAAGGTATTTAGTGGCCTACTTTCTTTTTTTTGGGCCTTCTTGTTGTGATCTGCATTTTGTCCTCAGGTGGTTTGCTCCTTTGATGTGTTGTATTCTTAATTTGCATTGATTCCTTTCTAGGAAGCTTTTTATTTATTATTTTTTTTTTACAACATAGGCTCATTTGATAAACGTGCCTCTAACTAAATTTTTTTTCTCCCGTTTGCTTTTGTTAACAGGAGATACATACACGTTTATTTATTTTAAATGCAATAGAGCATTAACCCATTAGGGCCACTGAACAATTCAGTTCTGAACGTACAACAACCAACTTAAAATGTTGCCACAATGACATTAATCTGTTTTGGAAAAAAAAAATTAAAGTGCATTTAGAGCCACACACTGAACATTTCATTTTGAAAGTTTTGCAAAATATGCAAGAAACCCAAAGTATACTTCGGTATTTACACACACGCGAGGGTCCGCATACATTGTGCATGAGGCAAATTTTGTCACCTGAATAGTATGCCAATTTTTGTAAGGTCGCACATGCGCATTAAATTTGCTTTGCACTAATCAGTTGTTTCACAAGGTGGCAAAACTGTCCCAGGCCATTGTTTCACAGTGGAAAATGAAATTAAAGAGACGAAACAACAACAACACTGGATATGGCAATACTGGAGATGGCAACAACAGTAGACACCTGCATTGACAAACTCTTGTGTAAGAGCGTTATGAGATAGAGATTAAACTTCAGTTTAACAGAGTACAAAGACATTTTTGTTGGTCATAACTTGAGGAGTAAAATAGCACAGACAGTGGACAAAGATGAAACTTTCTAGAGCATATGTGTCAACATATGTAAAGCATGGATACGCGGTTTCCGTTCAAATCAAAACGTAAATAAACGTACAATATGTATCCATACGTTACTGATGACAGAGAATAGCGTACACACTTTGCGTCCATCGGATGCTCTCCAAAATTGTGCTACGCTGACACAGAGAGACAGAGAGGAGACGAATTGTTGAATAAATGTCGTTATTTTTATTTTCTGTGCGTACAAAAAGTATTCTCGTCGCTTCATAAAATTCAGATTGAACCACTGATGGCAGATCGACTATTTTGACGATGTTTTTTATATATTTATTTACTTGGCAGTCAGTGGAACAGTCACAAGCCTCCCGGTTTTCATCCAAAATATCTTAAATTGTGTTCCGAAGACAGAATGAAGCTTTTACGGGTTTGGAACAAAATTTTATATGATTAATGACAAAATTTTCATTTTGGGTGGAGTATCCCTTAAAAATCATTCACAGACCACCAATGGTACACTAACCACAGTCTGAGTGCCATTCAAGTTCATTGGCTGACTGAAAAGAAAAAACAGACCTAGAGTGAATGAGAGACTTACACTGACCTCTTAGAGTCTTACATTTTATATTTTTAGTGAAAGACAAGAAGGATTAAGTAAATGTAAGACAGACAGAGAATGTCAAATGTACACACTACCATTCAAAAGTTTGGAGTCTGTAAAAATCCAATAAAAACAATAGTATTGTTAAATATTATTACAATTGTTTATTTAACTGTTCTCCATTTTGAAATATTTTAAAAGGTAATTTATCCATGTGATGGCAAATCTGAATTTGTCAGTAGCCATTACTCCAGTTTTGAGAGTCACATGATCTTTCAGAAATCAGGGTGAGTAAATGATAAGAAATTTTTCATTTTTGAATGGAATATCTCTTTAAATTCTCATATTTCAAATGGCAGGGTGTTAAAACGCAAACTTGCAGTTCTTCTCTGTAGCAATCTAAATCAGGCATGGGATATGAACAAAAAAAAAAGTGAATATAATTAGCTTCAGTTAATTGTGATTTTTATCAAGCTGTAGCACTATGCTTAACTGGAATAATCACCAGGAAGGAGGATTAATTTGCACAGCCATATCAATACAAAGTATTTTAATAAACTCTAGTTTAGCGCCTGACTGAGAGCTGGTGAAGCTACTTAGCTAGATCTGGGTAATTGTAAAATGTGGTACATTTGCTGCTTGTATGATTTTCTGCATGAGAATTAATTAATGTTAATTCATATCACTTCATCTATGGAAACAGCTTTGAGTTTAATGTATTGCATCTTTGTTAGAATAAAACTGAAACTTTTCCAGACTACATACATTTGTTTTCTGAGAATGAGCTGCATATATGCTAGGATGGGTAGTCTTCAAGCGACCGTTTCGAGCAGAAAATGTTCTGGCTGAAGATAATAGCCTGATAATGTACAGATATTATTAGGGTATAGAATTACAGGCAATTAGAAAGTATGATGTGTGCAGGGTCACTTTGCCCTCTAGGATATTAGTCTCATTGTAGTTAATGGCAGAGCATTTCATGTCTCATAACAGTAAAATATGCACCATGTGTCCTGAACAAAGTAAATCCTAGAATAAGTGACTCATATGAGGTGACATTTTGTTTGCTGCCAGGTTTTGTTTATGAAGTATGTGCATAATGTCTCATTATAAACCCTAAATTATCACTTAGCGACTATTTTGGTAATCTGTATGTCTATATGAAATGGATTCTGTTTTACTTCAGCATCAGCTCTTCTACTTGAAGGCAAGGTCAGTTGTTAAAGGTCAGTTATTTTGGAGTCAAACAACTCATTCAGATTCATTCATTTTCACTGGATTTGGTGTGAACAGATGTCCTAACCAAGTTTCCTCTTTCAAGTGAACATTTTTTGGCTATTCTCAGTGCAATTTTTCACCAATGGAATTTCATGGCAGGAGGGGCTGCTTGCTATGATGCTGCTGAAGCTGAAACCAAAATATCAGAGTAAAGCTAAAACTTTTTTATATTTATATTGAAGAGATGACTTGTTTTTGGGTCCATTTGGTTAGGACACGTTACAGTCGAATAATGCATATGCATTTTCATATCAGCAATGAATAAAATGTGTTCTTCACTTCACCCACTTTGCCAAAAACACAATTTGGTGGTTTTCCCCATCAACTCTAAATTGAAATAGCAGACATATTTCCTTTATCAGTCTTGTACTGCAAACTAGCCTACAGAGGTAGTCACTAAATATGAAAGTGGTCATTTGTTCGATTACCAACTAACAGCCTCAAGCAATTATAATCTTGTAGACAACAATAGACTTCGTAGCTGCACTACCACTATACCTACCTAGAAAAATGCATGTTTCACTGTGTTCAGACAGAATAGCCATTAACCTAATTCATAAAAAGCTTTTACGGTGTGTCCTAGATACAGTTTTATCTAGGGAAATGGCAAACCTGACTTGGCTAGCCCATATCCAGATTAAGACTGAATGAGTTGTTGTCTTAGTAGAAGATGGGAAACTCTGAGTGGTTCGGTGTCTAATGGAAATGCATGCTCGTGATGTAGGAAAAGAAAACACAAAGGACTGGTATAATGTATAGATGGTGGATAAGGGGTAGCACCTCAATCATTTCACTGACACTCATCATTATCAAGCTGAATGGTCACATTCCTTTCATCCATGTTGTGTGACTTTATAAAGTTGATTCACAAAAGGCATCTAAAATAGCTCATAGCCATGGAAATGGGCCTCATTTGTAGCTTAGACTGTTGTTTTGACATGCTTTAGTGATGTGTTGTAAAGCTCAGAGTATATTTTCCATAGTGAGTTTGGATTTGATATGGAGTGTAAGAAAAGAGATTTTCAGTTGTAACTCCATTCGCTTCGAATCTGCTTTCCACCCACTGATCTGTTTATGTAATTTATAGATATATCATAAGATATTATTTATATTATATATCAGCATTTTTCCAGCATGTTTCAATTTGTCACTTTCAATGTCACAACTCGGCATCTTGTGTATTATATATGCTCAGGACTCATATTACAGTATACAGTATACATTACAGTAATTACCTTTAATTTATATTAATTATAAATATTTCTTGAGCAGCAGTTCAGCATATTAAATTGATTTCTGAAGGATCATGTGACTGGACACTGAAAATTCAGCTTTGCATCACAGGAATAAATAACATTTTAAAAAACATTCAAATAGAAAACAGTTTTAAACCAAACTGTTTTAAAATTTGAATAATATTTCATAATATTATTGTTTTACTGTGTTTTAGATCAAATAAATGCAGCTTTGGTGAGCATTAGAGACTTCTTTGAAAAACGTTTAAAAATACTGACCACAAATTTTTGAACGGTAGCATATAAATTCACATTTAAAATGGTGCACAATAGTTTACAACAATTTAAATTTTTTTAAAACAGTAACATTTTAATTTTTATTATAGCATTATACATTAATATAGTATAACACTTAGTGTAGAATTTTGCCATCTGACATTTATCATTATTAACCAAAGAGAATAAGACAAAACTTGGGGTTGTTTTAAACACCTAGCAACAGCATAGCAACATGTTAACAATTACAAGTAATAACCTAGATCATTTGGAAATAAACCGTGAGCTGGATTACAATTCTGATTCTCTCTTTTAATAATTTAATATTATCCTGTTTGGCTAGATGCATTGCACAGGCTGAACAATTGATGGCATGATCTGTCACATCTCTGAGGCTGTTCAGCATTTATGTGGCAAATTTCTTCAACTAACAGGAAAATAAGAAAGCTTGCTCATAATGATTTGTTTACAAATTCACTGATGCTTAGCAGCAAATAAAAGAATAAAATATGGGACTATCAATTTACAACTTGCGGGGGGATATTGTATATTCAGTTTAATGACTGAAGTTATTGACTTTCTGGTACATTCTGTTCAGCACGACAAAATTTGATTGGCCAACGCAACTATTTGACGGTAAGGATGTGATAATAATAATTCCTTTGAACATATTAATTCCACATGCTATTTAGGATCAGCAGCAGTTTTTGAAGTCTTTGTTTGTGGTCATACTAGCCAGTATGACTTTTTTCAGGAATTTTCAGCATCATTACTCCAGTCTTCAGTGTCACATGATCCTTCAGAAATCATTCTAATATACTGATTTGCTGCTCAAGAAACATTTATCATTATCGTGCTGCTTAATATTTTTGAGGAAACGGGATACACGTTTCAGTCAAACCTCTACTAAGACCTTGGCTATAGAATCTGTCATGAAATGCTCCAAAACAAGAAGATCCAAATGCAGCATTTATTAAAGAATCCAAAAACAATGTAATCCAAATCAGGGCAAAACAGAGAAATAGAAACATGTAACAGCAAACAATAAACCAGCAACGAAAGACAAAGAAAACAGGGTATTTATCAGGATGAGCTAACAAGGTAAACGACACACAGCTGAAGGTAATGGAACAATCATAGAGAAAGGGTTGATAGGAACTGAAGTCCAATGCAAACAAACAAAACTAAGAAGCATGCCCTCTGGTGGCTATACAAGGGCACACCAGCTAGACACTGTGACATTGACACCAGCTAGACACCCCCCCCTCCCCATGGCGATGGCGGAGCATAAGCCCACCAGAGCAGAGCAGAGCAGATGGAGCCGAAGATCCCCATGGCGGAGCAGAAAACCTCCACAGCCAAGCAGATGGGCTTGAAGATCCCCACGGCAGAGCAGAAGACCACCACAGACGAGCGGACAAGGCAGATGACCCCCCTGATGGCTCAGGCAGGACTGCAATAAAGAGCACAGAGAGGTTAGTACTAGCCTTGACGGCCGCAACAGGACAGGCAGACAGCTGAGCAACGGTTTCCTTGACTGTAACAGGGCCGGCAGACAGTTCAACAACCGTCTCCTTGGCAGGGACAAGGCAGACTGAGAGTTCAGGAGTGGTCTCTGAGGGCTCCCGGACTGGAGCAGACTCTGGAGTGGACTCTGAGGACTTCTGGACTGGAGCAGGTTCATGAGCGGACTCTAAGGGCTCCTGGACTGGAGCGGGCTCTGGAGTGGACTCTGAGGGCTCCCGAACTGGAGCGGGTTCCGAGGCAGGCTCCTGGGCAAACAAAGCAGGAAACTTAAGTGGGGCCAGCAAAGCAGAGAGCTTATGTGGGGCCGGCAGGGCAAGGAGCTTGGTTGGAGCTGGCAAGACAAGAAGCCTGGGTGGAGCCGGCAGGGCAAGGATCATGGGAGGAGCCGGCAGGGCAAGGATCATGTGAGAGATAAAGAGAGCAGGCTGCTCAGTAACTTCTGGGACCACCAGAGTCAGGTCCTCCAGGACCACCGGACTTGGGACCACCAGAGTCGGGTCCTCCAGGACCACCAGAGTCGAGTCCTTCCAGGACCACCAAACTTGGGACCACTGGACTTGAGACCACCAGATTCGGGTCCTCCAGGACCACCGGACTTGGGTCAGACTCAGACACTGGAGCGGGCTCTGGAGCGGATTCAAGGACTGGAGCGGGCTCTGGAGCAGATTCAAGACTGGAACGGGCTCTGGGACAACTGGAGTGGACCTTGCTGCCCTCCTCCTTCTCGAACTCCACTTGAGCGTGGGAATCAAAGAAGGGTCCTGGACTTGACTAGAAGAGGGAGGTGGGGATGGGACAGTCCCTACAGGTGGATGCTGGTGGTGGTGAATTACCTTGCCCTCCTTGCGGAGTTGCAAACACCTAGAGAAGTTCCAAAAGTCCAATGACTTAACCTACTCCATCTCCCATTGCAGTAGGGGTTCATCCAGACAGAGATTAAAAATGTCCTTAATGTCCGCATTCTGGCAACCCAGCCTCTCCGCCCTTGTCCAGAACCTTTGGGCGAAGGCCCGCACCTCCACTCCCTGTTGGCGAAGTATCGCCAAATCTTGGAGACTGACTTGTCTCTCCAGAGTCTTGTCTCTCATGCTGCTGGATCAATAATGGCTGGTTTATTCTGTCATAAAATGCTCCAAAACAAGAAGATTGGATGTCGGGTTGATGGGAACTGAAGTCCAATGCAAACAAACAAAACTAAGAAGCATGCCCTCTGGTGGCTATACAAGGGCACACCAGCTAGACACTGTGACAGAATCACCATCAGCTAGTAATTTGTTTTAGTTTACTTGCCAGATGATCTTTATACACAGTATGTGAATGATTTGGTTTTATGTTAGTAAAGTGGCACAGCTTTTTAGCTTGAGACGTTGGTCATTTCTGTAAAAAAAAGAAAAAAAAAGAAAAGAAAAATACATAATAGTAATAAAATAAAATTAATGAATTAAAATAAAATAAAATAATATTTACTTACGAAATACTAATTCTGCTACTAATAACAATTAAAAAACACACTATGGTCCGATAAGCTGCTGGATTAATGAATATTAATCAAGTTGTCTTTGTTTCTCTTGAAATTATTTGCTGAAATCAAGCGATAGCCAATGGGACTGTCGCTTGGGTATTAGCTCCGCCCACTACTGAAAGAACCGGCAGTGTTTTCTGCTTGTTCTTAAAAGCTGAATAATTCCAAACAAACTCAGTCTTTTTGACAGGAAAATGGCTGACGATAGACATTTAGTCCCTTAGTTCGAAATTTAGTCTCGTGTCAGTGATTTATTCGCAGGTTGTTCAGGATTCTGTGAATAGAAAGTTCAGAAAAATATTTATTTTATTTATTTTTTTTAACATTATAAATGTCTTTATTGTCACTATTGATCAGTTTAATGGATCCTTGCTGAATAAATTTCATTTGTGTAAAAAAAAAAAAAAAAAAAAAAATACTCACCTCAAACTTGGATAGTAACATTTTGTGTGTGTGTGTGTGTGTGTGTGTGTGTGTGTGTGTGTGTAAAGGTGTGAATTTAAAAATTAATTTTTGGGGAACTTTTGGTACTCTACACTCCATTAATTTAAAACTCATCACTTCACTCTGCAGCTGTCTGCCACACTTTTTTACCCCTTGAAACTGTGGTGATATGGGTGAGTTTCATGACTCTAAAAGTATACCCAATGTTGGTAAAAACAACAAACCAAAAACATCCAGACATATTTTTGAAATTTTAAATGGCTTATGCAGTGCAGACTAGACCTACAAATCCAACATGTCATTAGCATGAATTTACTCTGAATTTACAGTTCTCACTTTTGTAGCTAAATGGGTGTGTTAGTATGCCAGCTATGTAATTACCATAATCATGCACATAATCATCACATATTTACATGTATTAGCATCAGCTATAAATGCTAAGGTTTTGCAAGTCCCTAAAAGTTTAGCAGTGAGCCTAGGCTAAACTTAGAATGCTTATTCTGATGATCGTTATTCGAATAGTGGCTCAGTACACCAGAGGGCACATGGGGCATTTGGTTCTCGAATTCCACCATGTACTTATTTACAGTTGAATGCCATTGCATGCCTCAGTCTCTTATGATTCATACAGCTTATAGGGGCTTTTACAATAAATAAAGACTGACACTGATTGAATCATGATAAACCTGCTCTAAGTGGTTGTTTTCCTATAGGTCAGACGATGTGTCAGACGTAATGTTTAGCTTGAGTCTCATGAAATGTTCCTCAGCATGAAGTGGAGCGTAACTGCACAGCGTTAATTGTTTACTCCGCAGCTTGCGTGTGTTCGGCTGGGATTAGAGAGCTCTCGACAATTGCTGCGTCCAAGTGCCTGCTTCAGACTTGTTTTGCTTAGCCGTGCCGAATAAAGCAGAGTTATGATTCATGATTTTCACTCAATTCAGCATTTAAAACCTTTTTTTAGTGTCGTTCATTGTGCCAGATTGCATTTTATAGGGCCTAGAGAGTGTCACAAATGTTGCTGAATTGTAAAATTTATCATTATGTTGACAAAATGATGTGGAATGGACAGATCGTGATAACTGAGGTTTATCTAGACTCGTTTGTCATTGCTAATTAGCAGAAAGTAGTTGAAGCAGACTGACTTTTAAAGCTCAAGTGTAGAAGAGATTGTATTCCTGCCAAATGGTACTAAATGGCCGAAAGCACTTATTTTACTCCATTATTTTTCAGTCTCATTTATAAAAGAAATGTTATATATTTCATTAATTGCTATCTCAATTTTAAATTTCTTACACAATGGGGCTGTGTAAGAAAGTGAGTTTCTCACATGATGGTCTCTATTCTATTCTATTCTATTCTATTCTATTCTACGAAAAGTTTAGGTTCAGTGAGATTTTTAAAAGGATAGTTCACCCAAAAATTAAAATTCTGTCATTAATTACTCACCCTCATGTTGTTCCAAACCCGAAAGACCATCGTTCATCTTCGGAACACAAATTAAGATATTTTGATGAAATCCGAGAGCTTTCTGACCCTCCATAGACAGCAACGCAACTGACACGCTCAAGGCCCAGAAAAGTAGTAAGGACTACTTTAGTAAGGTCATTTAAATTTTTTTATATTTAATAATATTGCAAAATATTATTAAAATTCAAAATAAGTGTTTTCTATTTGAATATATTTTAAAATGTTATTTATTCCTGTGATGGCAAAGCTGAATTTTCAGCATCATTACTCCAGTCTTCAGTGTCACGTGATCCTTCAGAAATCATTCTAATATGCTGATTTGCTACTTAAAAAACAATTCTTATTAACATCACTGTTGAAAACAGTTGTGCTACTTAATATTTTTGTGGAAACCATGATACATATGTATTTTTCAAGATTCTTTGAATAAAAAATTCAAAGGAAAAAACTAAAATAATTTTGTTGTAACAGTGTAAAAGCATTCAATCATTTTAATGGATCCTTGCTGAAATGAAAATATTTTAAAAAAATATTCTAGTATATGTATATTACGGACCCCAAACTTTTGAATGATGGTGTATAATATTGTTGCTATCATAATGTGCATTTGGTTTGATATTTAGCATCTTTGTTTATGGCAGCTCAGTTCTAGTTTTTCAGTTTTTATTGACAGCACTCATTGGCTGATGGTTGCACAAGAATATGCACAGTCCCAAGCACTTCACTAGTGCCTGTCCTGAGTTGTGGGCAGCAAACAAGCCAAAAAAAAAAAAAAAAAACCCATCAATTTCACGCTTTTATAAGCCCTCCAAAACAATCCGGTCTCCATTTAGCATTGTTTTTCCCCTGCTGTCCACGTCCATATTATAACAGACCTGCAACCCATTTTTGGGTCATAACCCTTCAGTTGAGAACCATAGGACACTTGTAGCATGAGCAATATTATGTTGCTGTAGAAGAGAAAAGAGCTTCATTTTATGGAGAAATAATATGCTTTTTATTATTACTGGTAAACTGATAAATAATTAAATTGAATTTTACAGTATTTACATGGCATAAGAAACCTCATAGCAGAATAGATGTGTGAACTGGACACATTAATGATGACATTCTAGTATATAGGAATATTCTCTGCATTAATTTATGTAATGTTTTGCATAACTAATATTAGGATTTTGATATTTTAGGCTGGAAATATTAAGCAGCACACTCTCATTGGAGTACGCCAGCAACTGCTTTGCAGTAATTACCCTAATATGTCATAACTCCTTTTAAGAAACCAAACACATCCCTGAACGTTACTATTTGGTTCGCTTTGCGTGAAACACATTAGTTTTCTTATTTGGGCGTTTCAACTATAATTTGTATCCATTTGCATGACAAGCCCAGAAGTTCAATAGCCCACACCACTTGTGCTTGCCATTAGTTATGAGAGCACAGCTTTGATTAATCTGCTTCAAAGAACATGGTGGAAAAGAAACCATTATAAAAGAAATTCAGCATAGGCTCAAAGAGGGGTAATGGACCTTAGTATGGGTCAATGAGGTCTAATATACCAGGAGAGAGCTATCTGTTAGCATTCCCATTCATCTCAATGGCCATAAATGCCATGTAACTGAAAGCCCTATATTAGAAATCCTTGCAGCAGACATTGGAAAACAACATTTGCAAACAGTTGCAAAAGATTTGCGCTTTCTAGAAATTTAATTTCATCAAAATGTATAACTACTGTGATCTACAGTGCATTTTAAACAGATTAGATTTAGTATTAGAATATCAGAGGGTTAAAAAGAAGCTATAAGATCTATTTTAGCCATATATGTGTGAATTATAAATGCTTGATTTTGTAACTTTACCAACATGTAAGCCTAGAGCTCATTTTGTTTAGGTAGTTTGTATAGTTGTGTGACCAACCTGCAGGAAGCCTCAAGCTAAAATAAAGGAAGCTGAAGCCTCTCTGTCTTCTCCATTGTTTTGAGGGTAATGTAAATGACAGTGTCGACTCTAAGTACAAGACTGCACTTGATGAATTAACTCGAAAACCTTACATTACCTTTACGAGTGTGCCTTCTCCTTTTTGACTACACGCTAATGAGAAACCTCCACTCTGCTGCATTAATATTCATTAATTCATAAGTGTCTACCCCTGCTCTACATAGAGATGTACTGAGTAACTAGATTTTTGACATTATCTGAAGAAAATATTCAGGGTGGATTCTAGGTGCTTGCCTTTACTAAGCTTCCTGCCACAATGTTGTAGTGTTAAAGGCCATGAGTAGCTAAGGGATTGCTGGGGTGTTCTGGATGACTGTCACAGTAACATGATTAATCGAAATAAATAAAACCGAATTCGTGATTATGGCTTAATGCAATTATTAAATTTCAAAGGCTGTGAATTAGTAAATGAAATATATGTGCTGTTTGTTTCAGAGTTTCACTATTCTCAAACACACAAGCAGCTCATGATGTTTTCTGTGTCTCAGAGCAGCTCAGTTTGCAGTAAATGCTGCTTCACACAGACTCCAGCAGTTTGGGTTAATGACAATGCGCATTTGGGAACATGACATGCGCCAACCATCTCGCCAAAATTGTAATGAGAAACACTTATAAACTGTCTGTTGTCAACAAAACAGAAGCTTTAAGGGCTTCCTGCATTTTTCAGCCAAAATCAGCCACGAAAAGCGTTTGGCGTTTGAAAATTAAGAAATTAAGACATCCATAAATATTAGTATTATACTTTTACAATTGTACTGTAAATTATTATTATTATTTTCTTAGATAAGTTTTTTATTTTATAGTGAAATATTACAATAGTAGTATTTCTTATTTTGTTTAATATTTTAATTTAGTTGTAGTTGTAGAAATAATCATTTTATTATCAATTATTGTTATTTTATAGTCATATTAATATAATTACAATACAATATATGTTTATAGGTTTTATTTATTTATTTATTCTTATTTCTTTTGATTAGCTAAGAAATCATTTTTTAAATTTATTTATATATTTTTCTAAAGATCAATTTTATGATTGGTTTACTACAAACACTTTTTTAAACCATTTTTTTTTGTTACAGAATAAGGCATAAAATACATTTTATAGTTTCTATACTGTAATAAATGGTATGTCAATTAGCTGCTTTATTCATATAGGTTATTTATCACCTAGAGATGACTTGAAAAACATACATACACCATACAATGCCCTCCGCTAATATTGACACCCTTGGTAAATATGAGCAAAGGTGACTGTGAAAATTAATCTGCATTGTTTATCCTTTTGATCTTTCATTCCAAAAATTCACAAAATTCTAACCTATCATTGTAGTAAAACAATTGAAAGTGGGGGGAAAATCTCATTGTGAAATAAATACTTTCTCTAGTTCATATTGGCCACAATTATTGGCACCCAATTATTGCAACGTCCTTTTCCCAAGATAACAGCCCTGAGTTTTCTCCTGTAATGCCTGAAGAGTTTGGAGAACACCTAATAAGAGATCAGAGACTATTCCTTCATGCATAATCACTCCAGATCCTTCAGATTCACAGCTCCATGTTGGTGCTTCTCCTCTTTAGTTCACCTCACTCATTTTCTACAGGGTTCTGGTCAGAGGACTAGGACAGCTATTGCAAAAGCTTCATTTTGTACTCAGTGACCTATTTTTGTGTTGATTTTGATGTTTGTTTTGGATTATTGTCCTAATGGAAGATCCAACCATGGCCCATTATACGATTTCTAACAGAGGCAGTCAGCTTTAGATTTTTTTATCTGTTGGTATTTGAGAGAATCCATGATGCCATGCATCTGAACAAGATGTCCAGGACCTCCTGCAGAAAAACAGGCCAACAACATTAAAGATCCAGCAGTATATTTAACCGTGGGCATGGGGTGCTTTTTATCCCTGTTTGTACTAAACCCATCTGGTGGGTTTGCTGCCAAAAAGCTCTTTTTTAGTTTCATCTGACCACAGAAGCCAGTGTCATTTGAAGTTCTAATTGTGTCTAATAACTGAATATGCTTGATTTTGTTTTAGGATGAGCAAGGAGAATTTTTCTTGAAACCCTCCTGAACAATATGTGGTGATAGGGGCTGTTTGATATATATATATTTTAGGCTTTCTGACTCCAAGACTTAACTAATCTCTACAATTCTCCAGCTGTGATCCTTGGAGAGTCTTTGGCCACTCAAACTCTCCTCCTCACCGTGCATTAGGACCATATAGACACACGTCCTCTTCCAGGCAGATTTGTAACATCTTTAGTTGATTGGAACCTCTTAATTATTGCCCTGATGATGGAAATATGGATTTTCAATGCTTTAGCTTTTGTCTTACAGCAACTTTCTATTTTGTGAATCTCAACAATCTTGTTCTGCACATCAGAACTTTATTGTTTGGTTTTACTCATTGTGATGGATGATTAAGGGAATTTGGCCTTTGTTTTCTTTACATTTATAATCCTTTGGAACAGGAAGTCATAGCTGAACAATTTCATGCTCCTGGTCTCCCTGGTATGCTAAAAAAAAATCTAAATATGAATGGGAATATACTTCAGAGATATTTTACTCATAAGAATTTCTAGGGGTGCCAATAATTGTGGCGAACATGCATTGGAGAAAAACATTTATTTTATCATTAGATTTTCTCCCATCTTTCAATTGTTTTACTTCAATGATAGGTTAGAATTTTGTGAATTTTTGAATGAAAGATCAAAAGGATAAACAATGCAGATTTATTTTCACAGCCACCTTTGCTCAGATTTTTAGTTAAGGTGTTTGTTAAACACCTTTGTTAAGGTGTTTTTACCACATTGCTAAGCATTTACTATGGTGTTACTGGCCCAAAGAAGAGCCTACCTCGAGTCTCTGTCATACTCTGCTGTGTAGATATTTTCTGAGTCCCTAACTTAACTACTAATTCTTTCTTTTATCATCCACATGTTGAAAGTCAGATTTCTTAGAAGAATAATAACACACATCTTCTCAGTAAGCCCCATGATTTGATTTGTACCCCACTATTACTTTTATTACATTACTTTAATTCTTAGAGGTGTTTTTTTTCCCCCCTCAAATCCCTAACTGCTCGTATGAGCAATATTAATAGTGATGTTTGCATTAGCAAGCGCCGGTAATGAAACGCACTAATAAGCCAGCACCCCAGTGGCTATTATAGGTAAATCCTGCTGCCTGTCAAGCCGTTTGAGCTGATAGAAATGGATGTGACACAGTTAGTACTGTATGACATGAAGAATGAGCTAATTAATACTGGGTGTGTGTATGCGTTTGCGTGTAGTTGTCATTTTGACAACTTGTACAAATTGACAGATGCTGCTGTGGCCACCACAAACTGTTCACACACTTCACCTACACACATACACGCTCGCAAAGCACGAAAGCACACTCATGCGTGTGTCCTGGAGATCCCCCCTGCAGTGGTGGCGGTGTGGAGGTGAAGAGAGATGACAGGTTGGCCCCTGATTGCCACTCACTGTAATCACAATAATTACAAAGGCTCTTGGCCTTTCACCATGGCCCAAAGGTGCTCTCATTAAACAGTAAGCCCATTGTTGCGGAGGGGGACCACAGTAAAAACATGAGCCTTGACATTCCTGATGAGCCCATTATGAGCGTACATGCATGACGAACGTAGACAAACACTTTGTTGATTTCCATGATGTGGAGTGCTTGACACTGGAAGTAGAATATGGTTTTAAGTGCAAAATTGGTGTGTGGGAATACATGAGCGTGATGCATACGCACAGCCCACTGTCATTGTTTCTTTGTTGTCATCTATTGTAATCATACACTCACTGGCCACTTTATTAGGTACACCTTGCTAGTACCGGGTTGGACCCTCTTTTGCCTTCAGAACTGCCTTAATTCTTCGTGGCATAGATTCAACAAGGTGTTTGAAACATTCCTCAGAGATTTTGGTCCATATTGACATGATAGCATCACGCAGTTGCTGCAGATTTGTCGGCTGCACATCCATGATGGGAATCTCCCGTTCCACCACATCCCAAAGGTGCTCTATTAGATTGAGATCTAGTAACTGTGGAGGCCATTTGAGTAAAGTGAACTCATTGTCATGTTCAAGAAACCAGTCTGAGATGATTTGAGCTTTGTGACATGGTGCATTATCGTGCTGGAAGTAACCATCAGAAGATGGGTACATTGTAGTCATAAAGGGATGGATATGGTCAGCAACACTACTCAGGTAGGCTGTGGCGTTTAAAAGATGCTCAATTGGTACTAAGGGGTCCAAAGTGTGCCAAGAAAATATCCCCCACACCATTACACCACCACAACCAGCCTGAACCGTTGAGACATGGCAGGATGGATCCAAGCTTTCATGTTCTTTACGCCAAATTCTGACCCTACCATCTGAATGTCGCAGCAGAAATCGAGACTCATCAGACCAGGCAACGTTTTTCCAATCTTCTATTGTCCAATTTTGGTGAGCCTGTGTGAATTGTAGCCTCCATTTCCTGTTCTTAGCTGACAGGAGCGGCACCCGGTGTGGTCTTCTGCTGCTGTAGCCCATCTGCTTCAGGGTTCGACGTGTTGTGCGTTCAGAGATGGTATTCTGCATACCTTGGTTGTAACGAGTGGTTATTTGAGTTACTGTTGCCTTTCTATCATGTAGCATTTGGACCAATCAGACACACATTTGTTCATTAGAGTTAACAAGTCAGTTATTCCTTAGATTAACAAACAGTCACAGACCCCTCACCCAACACCAGACTCGGTGCCTATATGTCTGTGAACGAAGTCCAGGCCCCTGGTTGCCATGGCAACCAGGAGACTTTTGCCAGGCCAGATGAACTTTACGACCTAATGGCATGTAGAGAGCTCTCCCTCTCCCTATTCTTTCCATAGGAAAGGCACATAAGGCACATAAGAATGGACTCTTCTCTAATTAATTCATTGAAAAACCTTTCTTTGAATGAACACACACATCCTCAGGTCATTGTGTATATTGTTACTGTTCTTGTATATTGTCTTTTGCACTGTATCCTGTTTTATGCATGCTTATGATAGATCACTAGTTAATATTACCCCACTTATACCATGTTTGATCTCTATCAATTCGTCTTCGGATGATCTAATTGAGAGTGTATATTATATGTTGCTACCTATGCAACATATAAGTGTTCTAAGAATCTTTAATAGTTTGTATATCATCTTCCAAAGCCATTCGAACCATGCTCTCAGACAAAGTGTCATAAAACCCCCCAATATTTCCAGCCTCCTGCTTGGAAATTCAGCCTTTCTCATTAGTCAAGCCCATCCTGAAAAGTATGACTCTTCCCCGACTTTTAAGGGCTCACACACAGGTCAGTCCCTCTCTTCTGCAAGAAGCTCTTCTGCTATCTTCTGATTGCTCCGTGAGGGACTCACGGAGAGCCTGAACCGGTGCGGGCGCACCCGGTGGCCCCAACATAGAGCCGTGGGTGATCTCCCCAGCCTGGGAGATGACTCTTGACCACAAAGACCCAGTCTGCGGATCTTTTAGATTCTAAGAGGATGAGGAGAATGTGAGCTAGAACTCTTCTGGACCATTAAGTTTTTGTGCCAGGCCTCACGGCCTTGTCTTTCCATTCGACCAAAGATTCTTGGATCTTAGCTGATGTCTCTTAACGCTTCTTCACTTTAACTCCCAATCACCATCGAGTCAGAACATCTTTGGAATTCATCACTCTTCAAACCAGGAAGAACGTGATTGCAAGTCTAAAACCTTGAAACCATCAAGACTTTCATCTGAGACTGCCTTCTGGACATTCGTCAATGATCAAGGCAGTGCAAGCATAGTACACTTAACTAAATGAAACAGAGATTTAGAATAAGTTATAGACCCCGTTATAAACGGCGCTGATGGTTTTACTCAGGTGGTTAACTGACTTTTTCCATAACTGCATTCTCTGTTTTCTCTAATGGCTTCATCCATCAACTCTCATTTGCCCTTTCCTCATGTATGAGTGATTGTATGTTTGTTTGTTTGTTAGACTAGTTTGCGTTAGTGCTTACTTAATAAAACTCTTGTGCACAAATTACATGAGTTGCTGATTCTGCCTTGCAAATAATTGTTCCTTTACAATTTTGACCCTTGCTACATGCTCTAATGCATTGATAGGAAGGTATTTTCTGTGGCCACGGAAATATCCTTTCTTAGAGTTGATATGAGTTTACAATGAATGTTCGCTGGACGAACAGATCAGTTGATGGGAATTTAACTCTGCTACAGTTATTACTGTCAGCCGATATAAATAATTGTAATTAATCATAATTAATTGTAATTATTTATATACGATTCCCTTTTAAGCTAATTTGCTACAATCATCTCTAATCAGTCTGCCCATTCTCCTCTGACCTCTGACATCAGCAAGGCATTTTCGTCCACACAACTTCCGCTCACTGGATATTTTCTCTTTTTTGGACCATTCCCTGTAAACCCTAGAGATGGTTGTGTGTGAAAATCCCAGTAGATCAGCAGTTTTTGAAATACTCAGACCAGCCCGTCTGGCACCAACAGCCATTCCACGTTCAAAGTCACTGAAATCCACTTTCTTCCCCATTCTGATGCTCGGTTTGAACGTCCTCACCACATCTAGCCTAAAAGCATTGAGTTGCTGCCATATGATTGGCTGATTAGCAATTTGTGTTACCAAGCAATTGAACAGGTGTACCTAATAAAATGGCCGGTGAGTGTATTTCAAAATATATAGTACAGCAGTTCTTTAACTCTATAGCTCTTATGTAAAAACGAAAATTTCTGTAACCATAGCTGGTTTCACAAACAGGGCTTAGACTAAACCAGGATTAGGCCATAGTTCAATTAGGACATTTGAGTAATTTTTATAAACATACCTTATTAAAAAACATTACTGGTGTGCATCTTGAGACAAAACAAAGGCACTGATAGATAATATATGCATTATATGCCATTGATTCCAGCAAAAAATGAATCTGTTTGAATAGCTGTAGTGAGTCAATGTGTATAAAGTATAAATAGTAGCACATCTATCTATCTATCTATCTATCTATCTATCTATCTATGTTTCTTTCTCTCTCTATGTGTGATTTAAGAAGGATTTTCTGAACAGATATTCTGATCTACAGATCAGCTGAAAAACATCTTTACTGTATACAAACCCTTTGTGTGACTCCTCCACACACTCTCAGAACAAAAGGTGCAAAAGCTGGCTTTTCAGAAGGTACACCTTTGTACCTAAGGGTCCTTATTGGCACCTTAAAGGTGCATATTAGTATCTAAATTGTACATATTAGTGCCTAAAAGGTAGGCTACAGCTTTTGTACCTTTTTTTTCTGGGAGTGCAGCATTTTCAAAGTCTTCTGAAGTCATACAATAACGTGTGATGAAAAGACTGAAATTTAATTTATGACTCACTGAAAATCTTCCTCTCTGTTGTAGCAGAGGAGATGATTTTTGGTTTCAGTTGTGCTTTTCCTCACACAAATTTATAATATGGGTTGAGAATTCTTGTTTATTTTGTCTTTTTTGCAGCTTGACAGCTAGTATTCACCATTAACTTCTAATTTATGCAAACTAGCAAGTGTCAACTTAAGTGTCAAAAAATAAAAAATAAAAATAAAAATTAAAATAAAAAAAATAAAATTCCAGTATATGGTTTGGAAGAAGTATATGATGACAGAATTTTATTTTTTGGGTGATCTATCCCTTTGAACATCAGTGCATCTGAAATCTCTGTCAAAAACAATTCTTCTATTAAACACAGACAAGACAAAGAGAAAATCTCTCTGAGAGGCTCTTAGCTCATCTTCAGAAATGTCACCAAATCAATCAATCCCAGCTTTTCTTATTGTTGAAAGACTGATGTTTCGTTCTCAAAGGAAATGTGAAAACCGATGCACCCACTGACTTTTCTCTGCCCTTGCAGGTGTGAGTGTAGGCGTACTTTGGCAATTTGGATTCCTCTTACAAGGCTTTTAAAATATCAGAAGAGCTCTTTTGATTAGAGGACTGATTTCAGGAATCAGCACATCAATCACTTTTGATTTTCATAAAAGGCTGACTTGACTAAATTGATTTGCATGGTGTTTTTGGATTTGTAATGGCAGAAACCTAAGAATTGTACAGGGCTGGCACAGCCTGGCAGTGCCATGACAAGTAAGCAAATGGTGTGAGAAGGACAGCAACTGTTCAAAACTGCTAACATTGTGACAAGGTTTGACAGTATCTGATATGAGAGGTGCCATTTGTATTGAGTTCAAGTGTTGTTTTTCCCTAAGGCAAGAGGTGTAAGAGTATACTAACACACAGCCACAGATACACATAATCTGATAAGCTATAGATCTGACAACATACACTACTGTTCAAAAATTCAGGGCCAATCTTTTTTTTTTTTTTTTTTTTTCTATTTTAATATATTTTAAAATGTATTATTTATCCCTGTGGTGCAAATCTGTCTTTAGTGTCATATGATCCTTCTGAAATCATTCAGTAACACTTTAGTATAGAGACAAATTCTCACTATTAACTAGTTGCTTATTAGCATGCCTATATTAATAACATTGGCTGTTTATTAGTACTTAAAAAAGCACATATTCTGCATGACCACATTCTGCATCCCTAATCCTACCAAATACCTAAACTTAACAAGTACCTTACTAACTATTAATAAGTTAATAGTAGTTTACTGAGGCAAAAGCCGTAGTTAATAGTTTGTTAATAGCGAGAATTGGACCTTTAAATAAAGTGTGACCAAATCATTCTAATATGCTGATGAACCATTTGAAACATTTCCTGTTTTTATCATTTGTCATTATCATTTATTTGAAATATAATTTTTTGTAACAATGTAAAAGTCTTTACTGTGAATTTTGATTAATTTAATGTATCATTTATATAAAAGTATTTAAAATGATTTTTTTTGTTTAACTTTTTGAAAAAATGTGAAAAACTTTGAAACACTTTTGAATGTTAGGGTACATTAGACCCTCAACAGCTGATAGTACTAAAATGGTGGCTCTTGTGACAAGAGATTCAAAATAGGGCTGTCCAGTAATGAAAAAATGTGGATTACATGGTATGATCGAAATACAATCAAAAATGAAAAAGCCCCTAGGTTGACATTTTATTTTATTTTATTTTATTTTATTTTATTTTATTTTATATAAAAGAGATTGGTTAGACTGGTTTAAAAACAATTTTCAGAAATTGCTAGTTAAATTAACAACAGTTACACAGAAACGACAAGTAACACACTGAATTAAATGTGAAATAATCTGTTTTACAACTTCAAAAAAGTAAGAAAAAAAGCATACAAGCCTGTACGACTTGCTGCTGTTGTGATGATGTGACAGTCTACCTGCCAAGATTTGCCGCTGCTGTGTGCTATCTCTGTGTTTCTGGGCCAGCTTGACTGAATAGCGCAACTCTAATGGACTTACTCATTATATGTACCTGGACGACTTGACCGAAAGGCTTAAATTGCTTGTGTCCTGCCTCATAATGCACACCCAGACTGGGATAGCTTAGAGCTCATTTAACGAGCTTAGCTTACCCATAAGTTTTATTTAAGCAAATGACCTAAGATAGCCATGTGTGCATGAATCAGATTTGGCCGAGGCTAAACTAGAAACAATCTAATAATCTTGTCCTGGCTGATGGCCAAAACAAAAACTTGCAAAAGCATGTTGCATTTGGTATTTCAAACCTGAATTGTTTAAATAGCAGGAAAATCCCTTATTATGGAGTTAAAATCATTCATTCAATCTCACTGCCTCACTGTTTAATTTGTAAATTGTTGGTATGCTGCTAATAGCTTGAAGTCAAATGCGCAGATACGGCGAGTGTGAGCGGTTATGTCAAACTGTGCTTCTGATCGTCTGTGTAGTCGCTCCTATTTCAGCAGACTGCCTGAACCACTCATCTTCTTAGCTTCTTCAGTCTTCTGTCATCCCACATCCTGCCATCTAGGTGCTGTCCAAAAATAAGTAATTGGTTTCCCCCTACAGGCTGCCAACCTAAGATGCACAAAGGACTAATGAAATCACCTAAAACCAGAGAGGGCGCCGGAGGTTGTTTCTATAAATACAAAGAAAAGGCATACATGGCTGACATATTAATTTTCTGCCGGCACATCCAGGACTGGCTGAAGTAGTTAAAAAAATTGTGCAGACAGTGAGTGGGGGGAGAGGAAGAGGAGGTCTTTATGGTAATGACTTTGTGTCATATTTTCAGGGTTGTATTGGGTCAGACAGTGAAACCCAGCCATTGGGGTTGCACAAGCCAGTACACTCTCAGTGCCGGTCCCAAGCCCGGAAAAATGGGGAGGGTTGCGTCAGGAAGGGCATCCGGCGTAAAACCTGTGCCAAATTAAGCCAGATTTCCATACCGGATCGGTCGAGGCCCGGGTTAACAACGACCACCACAGGTACTGCTAGCCAGCAGGGTACCGGTTGAAACTATGCTACTGGTGGTCAAAAGAAGAGAAGGAGAGGTGGAAGGCGTGTCCAGAGACATCAAGAAAAGAGGAAGGGTAAGAGTGTGGAGGTGAGAGTTGGAACGTTGAATGTTGGCACTATGACTGGTAAAGGGAGAGAGCTGGCTAATATGATGGAACGGAGAAAAGTAGACATACTGTGTGTGCAAGAGACAAAGTGGAAGGGGAGTAAGGCCAGGAGGTGGATTCAAACCATGGTGAAAGAAGAATTTTGGAGTAAGTTGGATGAAGTGGTGGTGAGGGTACCCAAAGAAGAAAGAGTGGTGATTGGAGCAGACTTCAATGGACATGTTGGAGAAGGGAACAGAGGTGATGGGTAGGTATGGTGTCAAGGAAAGGAATGTGGAAGGGCAGATGGTGGTAGATTTTGCAAAAAGAATGGAAATGGCAGTAATAAATACATATTTTAAGAAGAAGGAGGAGCACAGGGTGACGTATAAGAGTGGAGGAAGGTGCACACAGGTGGACTATGTCCTATACAGGAGATGCAACCTGAAGGAGATCAAATACTGTAAGGTGGTGGCAGGGGATTGTATAGCTAGACAGCATCGGATGGTTGTTTGTAGGATGACTTTAGAGGTGAAGAGGAGGAAGAGAGTGAGGACTGAACCAAGGTTACAATCGTGGAAGTTAAAGGAGGAAGACTGTTGCGTGAATTTCAGGGAGGAGGTGAGACAGGCACTCGGTGGTGGTGAAGAGTTACCGAACAACTGGGCGACCACTGCAGAAGTGGTGAGGGAGACAGCTAGAAAGGTACTTGGTATGACATCTGGACAGAGGAAGGAAGTCAAAGAGGCTTGGTGGTGGAATGAGGAAGTACAGGAAAGCATAAGGAGGAAGAAGTTAGCGAAGAAGAACTGGGATAGTCAGAGAGATGAAGAAAGTAGACAGAAGTACAAGGAGATGTGGCGCAAAGCAAAGAAAGAGGTGGCGAAGGCTAAGGAAAAAGCGTATGACAAGCTGTATGAGAAGTTAAACACTGAGGAAGGGGAAAAGACCTATGCCGACTGGCTAGACAGAGGGATAGAGCGGGGAAGGATGTGCTACAGGTCAGGGTGATAAAGGATGCAGTTGGAAATGTGCTGACAAATGAGGAGATTGTGTTGAGAAGATGGATGGATTATTTTGAGGAACTGATGAATGTAGAAAATGAAAGGGAGAGAAGGTTGGGTGATGTGGAAATAGTGAATCAGGAAGTCCTGGGGATTAGTGAAGATGAAGTGAGGGCAGCTATGAAAATAATGAAGAGTGGAAAGGCGGTTGGTCCAGATGAGATACCAGTGGAGGCATGGAGATGCCTAGGAGAGATGGCAGTGAAGTTTTTAACCAGGTTGTTTAAAATCTTGGAAAATGAGAGCATACCTGAAGAGTGGAGAAGAAGTGTACTGGTACCGATCTATAAGAACAAAGGAGATATGCAGTGCTGCAGTAACTACAGGGGCATAAAGTTGATCAGCCACACAATGAAGTTATGGGAAAGGATAGTGGAAGCTAGATTGAGAGGAGAGGTGATGATCAGTGAACAGCAGTATGGGTTCATGCCAGGTAAGAGCACCATGGATGCAATGTTTGCTTTAAGAGTGTTGTTGGAGAAGTATAGAGAAGATCAGAAAGAGTTTCATTGCGTGTTTGTGGATTTAGAGAAAGCTTATGACAGGGTGCCGAGAGAAGAGTTGTGGTACTGTATGAGGAAGTCGGGTGTGCAGAGAAGTATGTGAGGGTGGTGCAGGATATGTATGAGGACAGTGTGACAGCGATGAGGTATGCAGTAGGAATGACAGACTGGTTCAAGGTGAAGGTGGGATTGCATCAAGGATCTGCTCTTAGCCCTTTCTTGTTTGCAATGGTGATGGACAGGTTGACAGATGGGATCAGGGAGGAACCTCCATGGACTATGATGTTTGCAGATGATATTGTGATGTGTCGTGAGAGTAGGGAACAGGTGGAGGTGAGTTTGGAGAGGTGGAGGTATGCACTGGAGAGAAGGGGAATGAAAGTCAGTAATGTTACGGCGTGGGGCATGCCTTCTGGGAGGGGTGGAGTAATGTCACGTACAAGGACTGTTCTGTGTGTGTTTTCTGTCTCCACGTGCTCCCCATGATTTTGTTTCTCCCGTGTTTATGCCCATGTTTGGTCTTCCTGTTCCAGTTCCCTGACTGTGTTCTATTTGATTCCAGGTGTGTCTCGTCTTTCCCTGATTGAGTTGTGTATTTAAGTAGTGTTCTGTTCTGAGTTCTTCATCCGGTATTGAATGTAAATCTTACCCTCCTGCTACGTGTGTCTTCCTGCCAGTTCCTTTTTCCTTGTGTTTGGATTTAATAAAGACTGTTATGATTGCTGAATCTCCTCGTCTCCTCGTTCTGCGTTCCTCCACAGTAGCAGTACCGTGACAGTTTGAGGAGTCCAGTGTTTAGACGACTTTAAGAGAAATTCTAATTGGTTAAAAGCCGTCTCAGATTTAAATTCTTAGAAATGTTAATGCTGAAAATGGAGTTTTCATACAGTTATCAACCAATCTAAAGCCATGTTTGAGATGCATTCAGAATTGTCATGATTCATTTTGATGATGGCCAGCAGTTACATAAATAACATAACTTCACATGTACCATGATAACTTGAGTAATGAGTAATAATAATTATAGGAAGACAATGAAGGTAGAATCTCATCTGGTGATGACCCTGCAAATGTTTTTTTTGGGGATCAAAGTGGTATTTTCATTCATTCATTCATTCATTCATTCATTCAATCAT
The DNA here is from genome assembly GCA_039654775.1 of Spinibarbus caldwelli. Classification (NCBI taxonomy): domain Eukaryota; kingdom Metazoa; phylum Chordata; class Actinopteri; order Cypriniformes; family Cyprinidae; genus Spinibarbus; species Spinibarbus caldwelli. The sequence continues at coordinate 14,086,418 of CM077219.1, read as the reverse complement.
TCATTCATTCATTCATTCATTCACTTTCAAAACACTACAAAAAACAAACGACATGCTTTTATTTTGTAGCAGTGTTTTGTATGTTTGGTTTCAAACATACAAAACACTGCTAAATAATCAGTCAATCAATTAATCAATCAATAAAGTTAATTTGTTTTTCCTAAATCTGTAGCTGTTGGACATGCAGTATAATGTCACATTTATTTCACAGTCATTTTTGCTGAAAACTTACAATAAGCTGTCTAATGGCAGGCCCCCAGTGTAACAATTGCCAAATATAGTGTGAAGGTCAATGTGTGTTCAATGAACTGTATCTTTTTTCAGGACAATAATGCTCTAAATGATCAGTTTTTTTCTCTCTGTCTGTAGTAAAGACTTGTTTCTCTACAAGAATTTACCCTTATTTTGGAATACTAAACGAGTCTCTGTAGTAAAATATGAGACAACTAGCCCTAGTCTCTTGTATACTTAGTGTGAAAGAAAGGCATCACACAGGGTCTGGTTTGCTCAGCTGGAGAGCACAAATGTTATACACGCTCAAACAAGCACAGACACAAATCATACGCACACACACACAGGCACTCACAAACATCTTTGTTAATTATCACCAATGTCCCGTCCTGTCATAATTTTGTTTACTTGTGTTCCTGTGAAACAGAGCCTTGACCTATAAAGGTCATCGTTGCCACTGGTCAGAGTAATTAGAAGAAACAAATGTTTCACAGTGAGGGAGAAGCACAGGTTCCTGTGAATGAAGACTGAGCAGAAGACCAGCAGCTTCTGGATCTAGTTCTTTCCAAAGTGGTCTGAAGAAAGCAGTCTTTTAGTATTCCCATGCATTTGAATTAATCTAACTCATACATACTTACAGGATAGAAAATAAATAAGTTAATCAACTCTTAGAAAATGATATCTAATCTACTGTTTCCAGGTCATTTGTCCAATCAAACTGTATGGTAATTGATCTGTCACTTGGGTAAAACTAGCCAAAATTATTAATACATTTCTGTGTTGACAAAAAAAAAAAAAAAAAAAAGAAGAAGGTTTTAGAGGGGTTTTGAGAGTTTGAGAGTCCAGGTAGACTAGCTGAAGACCAGTTTGGCCAAGTTTGGAGACCATTTTAAACCAAATGTACCACAATCAATCAGTCAATCAATCAATCAATCAATCAATCAATCAATCAATCAATCAAATAAAAATAAATAAATAAATGAATGAATGAATGAATGAATGAATGATTAAAATATTGGTAGCAACATTTTAGATTTTATGCCCTGAATTTATTTATATATATATATATATATATATATATATATATATATATATATATATATATATATATATATTAAAATAATGTTAATATACCAACCTACTAAAGTACTTAAATATATTTCTTATCTTTATAATACACTAGCAACCACCATAAAAATGCAAAAAACACCATAATGGTAACACACATGGCACTAAAATAATGCAATAAACGTTAATTCAACGACGTAAGATGTAACGAAACTTTAATGTACATAATTATTGACAAAACCTTAAGAAAAAACATCATCATTTATGAAAAAAGCATCAAATGGCAAATGTTACACAAAAAAATCTGTGAATGCCAAATTATAAGATCTCTTTTTAATTAGCAAAAACTTTTATTTTAACAGTATTTCACTGTAAAATTACATGAAATGTCCCATTAGATTTATTAAAGGTTTTCACCATAAGGGAATTTACTGTTAACTAACCAAACATGTTTTTATTGTAGCTTATTTTAGTTTTTTTTTTTACAGTTAAAATGATGATAATTTTTAATAAGACCAGTGAAGCCATTTTTTCAGTAGGAAAACACTAGAAATATTTATAAACTGTTCTAATTGACCTGTTGTGCTTTTACCTTAATTGGCAATCAGTCAGCTACAAGGTGTGCAAATTTGAAAATGCAGTCTGCTCCTTGCTGATAAAATCCATCCATTATGGTGCACCGCATATACTGACTATTAATGTTGCACATGGTGCACAATTGATATTCTTCATTTCATAAGGCCTGCTGTTAATTGTAAAATGATGTGGTCAGAGCAGACTTTTATTTCATCTTTTGAGCGCTCGTACCTCAGCTCAATGAATGCTATTATATCTCATGGTATATTTAGTAAATGCACCATTTCTCATTCTGCTCGCACAGCAAATCAATCCACAGACCTCACCTGAGAATTGAAAAAGGTGATGGCTTATTCTATCATTTTAATGTTAAGCAGTCAGCAAGCTGTGGCCCCAGTGCCCCACATCACATGCACACAGCAGCGCTGGCAAGACATGTGAAATAACAAATTTGAAACGGGCCCCTCACTGGGCATTTCCAAATTCATTTCAATGTATGTATTTATTGAAAGCATGATTGACAGGAACCAGTCTAGCATGCCAGTAATTGTATTCCTGGAGCATGTATGCATAGTTTTGCCCAACAGGGAGAAATCTGAAAGGCTATTACATTCAGCATTTAACTCTTGTGGCAGAAGAAAATAAGGCTTCTGCTATTTTTGCTTGCAAAAAGAAGTCTGCCAAACACTATCTGACTGCACATCAGTCCAACATTAGATGCAGGAATTGCATAAATTATAGGCTTGTGTCACTTTTCTATGCAAACTCTAGACCCAGCAAGAAAAGGGTTATAGATATTATTGTCTAGGTAGAAAAAATCTTGCACAGGAATGACTTGATTTTAAAGTGAATAAAGTGAATGTTGGCTTATCTATCGTTCTCTGATTCAGTCATTGTAGCTATTGTTCTTTCATTGTATCTGTCGTTCAATGATACAGTTGTATCTATCACTCTATTATTGTATTTATCATTCTATCGTTCAATCTTTGTATCTATCGTTCAATCAGTCAATCATTGTATCTGTCATATTGTTTAATCATATTTATCTATCTTTCTGTCGTTCTATCACTGTATCTAACTATTGTTGTATTTTTATATTTTTTTCTTAATAAAACTGTAATTTATATGAACTTTTACTTAATTTGGCACATGTATTTGTCTGTCTACAGACACTCTTTTCTTTGTGACGGAAACAGTGATCTGGACTCAGTGATTAGTTTAAAATAATTCCAAATACTGTAAAGTACAGTACAGAACCGCAGTACTACTGCGTAGCAGTTTTAAGGACACAGTGTTTTCATTACAGTGGGTGCTCTATCCAAACTAAAGGAACAACTAAAATTGGTTTAACAGCTCACAGATTGACTTGCTATGAGAGTCAGGAAGTCAGATTAATCTGGTGCCTTCAGGGAATCTAACAGTGGAACAAACTTGACTTTGTGCTTAGCTGCAGTAGGACATGAAAACAAAACAAAATAAATGAATAAAAATCAAAGGTAGGGCTAAAATAGGTGTTTATTCGGATATTCTAACACAAAGGCCTTTTGGTATTTCCCTGACATTTTCCTCCTAATGACTGCTGGAAACTGCGGTGTACTTTTTGAACATGTTTTGACATGGTCTACAGTGCACAGTGGATTAAGAAACGAGAAGACATCAAAAAGTATAAACACAAAGACTGCCAAACTGTTACACATTTCCAATGCTAAACACCAGCTTCTCAGTACAGCTATGCTGCATTATACTACTTGTGGATATAAATAAAAAGCTTGAAACGGACTTCCAATCCACTTTTGGTCTACAAAGTGGCATATTTTGGAAATTTATTGAGAAGAAAATGTAGAGACTTGTTTTTATCAATTAGGTATTGACTGGATCATGAAAAGTGGCTGTTTTATAACTGAATGGAGCAAGACTTAAATGCTAGCCTGCTCTACTCCAGAAACACCACTGGCATTCCCTTTTGGAGGCTTTTTGTCCTGGACATGGTGGTGAAGGTCTTAATATGTAGTAATATTGCTTTTTCAAATCTATTGTTTTTACTAGAATTGGCATATCTTTTATTGTTAATGTGTTGACCACTGTCAAGATTTCTGAAAAGCTGCATTATCTACAACAGTATTCTAAAATGATGACTAAATAGCTTGTTGATTTTTGGTGAAGATTGGTCTACTATTCAGTGATGAAAAATGGATTGACTTTTTCACAGGGAGTGTGAAGTTATTAAATTTTGATTAAAAAAAAATATTTTTAATAACATGCACTAAAAGGAATAGTTCACCCAAAAATGATATTTTTTGTTGCTTCCGGTTGAAGTATGAGTGCTTTAGTGAAAAGCCATCCTGTCTGAATCAGGAGAGAGATATGCACAGATCAATTACCATTTACAAGCAAAAACAGTCTAAAACAGTTCTAAAAATATATGTCAGTGGTTTTTGATGTGAGAGAACAACAGGGGATGGACATTTATACTGGAAGAAGCATTATGGATTAAGAACTTGTATTTTGGAAGGAAGTGACAATTTTTCAATTAAAATATTAATTGATGGACTGGAATCATGTGCAAATTTTACATTTTCGGGTGAAGTATTCTTTTAATTGTCTAAAATAAGACTAAAAATGCTAAAAAGTAAGTAGGTCAGTTTTGATTTCATCCAGACTTTATTAGACGAAAATGTAGCTGGTTCTTGCCAGTGTGAGCACCTGCTGAAACTATATACCTTAAAGTAAAATGTAAAATGTGTTTGCTGTTCTGCTTCACGTGAAGTTCCTGTTTATGCTGCTGGTGTTTATTTTTCAGTGACTGCAACTCAGAATCAAGTGTTCCAGAGAACTCTGCAGGCTGATTTAGATATTTTAAAGCTGGTGCCAAGGGCTTGTTGTTTCTCAGAATGAACAGAATCTATAATATGCCTTATGGTTGGCAGACTATTTAGACCTAGATCAGGTAATAATGATGGCATTATCTCTGAAAACTATACAATTTCATGAACAGTACTTTTTTTTTTTTTCAGCAGAAAAGCCTGGAAAGCCACCTGAAAACCTTAATGATGACCTGCTTGCTGAGTACAAAATCAACCTCCTCTTGGGGCTGCACTCAATGCAAATCTCACACTGATTATCCTTAACTACTTGGCACTGAGTTTATTTTGACTGCCATTTATTTATTTATTATTACTTTAATCCCAACACATGATTCTCAGTGTTATTTTCGCAAGTAGGACATGACTGATCATCTTTTGTCGTTACTGGAAAACCTCAACCAATCAGTGGCCTTTGACAGCAGAGCAGGGATTTTAGGTTGGTAAAATTGAGTTGCAATTGGTTTTATAGAAATTCAGTTCTAGGAACGACAAAGGATGTTGATCCAGGAACATCTCCTACTAACTTGTGCGTCTGGTTTTCATTACCCACCATTCACAGCTGAACAAGCCTTCACCTTGATGTTCAAGCAGGCAGCCATTCTCTCCTTTATACTTACTTTATTAACAATGGACCTCTAGAGCTGTAAAGACATGGAGTGCTGGGGAGGCATACAGTAGATGATGAGTCACTCTTTGAATGATACCTTAAGTGATTACTGAGTAACGCTGCCCGCAACAGCCATATAATCTCATTGTCTGGTGCTCCTTGCAGCCAAAGTCGTGTTTCACATCTGAGTGAATTTGGTGTGATTAATCACTGGGGCTCTACAGAATACTGAAGTTATCTGCAGAGCCTTCAATCTTCATCAACTGAGGATATGAGCGTCTATAATATAATGGGTCATGTTCAAGGATTATTACTGCTGTGAAATGTCTTTGAAGGTGCCCTTTGTTGGAGCCAGCTTGTAAAAAAGTTTGATATCAAGTGCAGAAACTAGAGTTAGTTTCAGGCTTTACCTTATGGTTTTACATTTGGACCCAAAAATTGGGCATCAGAAATCTTGCATGTTCATTTTGGGAAAATTGAATGTTATTGGTTTATTTACTGAGGCAGGAATGAGAGCGAATTAATCACACTGAGTGCCAAACTTACTCCCGTGTGACATTTTCGAAAGGAGAGAAAGGCTGAAATGTGCCTTTTATGTTTAAAATAAAAGGTTGAGAATCCCTTCTGGAACACTGAAGTGAAGCTCTGCTTCAGAACTGAGTGAGCTGCCTACATAGTCAGTTGCCTTTTAAGGCAGCATTCTGAATGAAATCTTGTAAATGATTGGAATGCTACAGATATGCAGCAACTCCTATTGTGAAGTATATAGCTGAACTATTCTTTTATTCTCAGTCAGTTCAATATAAAATATAAATGCATTTGTAATTCACAAATTCTAAGTTTTGAAACAGAGCTTGAGGTTGTCTCCTGTACACAAGCTTTTGTGGAAGCATGCAGTATACACTATTGGTTAAAAATTGCAGTAGAGACATTTATAATGTCACAAAATATTTCTATTTCAAATAAATGATATTTTGTTAAACTTTATTTTCATCAAAGAAAAATGTATCACAGTTTCCATTCACATATTAAGCAGCACAACTGTTTTCAGCATTGATAATAGTAAGAAATGTTTCTTGATCAGCAAATCAGCACATTAGAATAATTTCTGAAGGATCATGTGACACTGACGCATGGAGTAATTGGTAATAAAAGTAAATGGTAATAAATTGCATTATACATTTTGAATATATTTGTCAGTCCTGTGTTCCTGTGTCCCTGTGTCCTGTGTTTCCCTCCCTCATGTGCCCATATTTGGTTTAGTTCCTGTTGCTGTCTTCCTTGTGTCATTATTAGTTCATTAAATTCCAGGTGTGTCTCGTCTTCCCCTCGTTTAGTCCTTTGCAATTAAGCCCTGTGTTTTCCAATGTCCAGCATCCGGGATTCTATGTCATCCTTGTGTGTCTACAATTGTTCCTAGCCATTTAAGTCATTAAAGACTGTATTTTGTGAAGTTTCTCCATGTCTCCTCATTTCCTATTTAGTGTAACGTGACAGAATCCCGGACCTCTAACAAACAAGTATGACGACAGCGGAGGACAAGTTATATGCGCTTCGGCAGTGTGGTCGGGAGTTGGAAGGATATGTGGAGGAATTCCTCGTGCTTTCCAATGAGGTGAGCTGGCACAACTCATCACTTGGTGTGTGTTTCTAGCTGGGGCTGGACGAGAATATAATCCGCTGCGATCTCCCCACGTGTGAATTTCCCCTGATCGAGCTGATTAATCTCGCCCTTTATTTAAACGGTTCTGACTTCAAAGTTGAAGAAGTCAAAGAAAATTCAAAATTTTTTCGTCCAGTCCCCACTGGAACCAGCCGTGTCTCGCCTGCTCCCCTCATGCTGAGAACCTCCACATACCTCACCAACGGCTCCGACCAACTGCCCAGTCAGTCAAAGAGGCCAGCTGTTCTGAAGTCAAGTTTGTTGGCCGCCCCATTAACCCCCTAACCAAAGAAGGAGGATGAGGAGGAAAAGACTGTTCACAGCTCGGCTAGGAGCCCACTCACGTTTTAGAGCTCGGCCAGGAGTCCAGCCCTCCTTCGTCTCCTGAGTCTCTTTCGTTTCTGCTGGTTCCAGCCAGCTCCACTCCTCCAGAGCGCCCTCCAGTGCCCTCTCCTCCAGAGCTCGCTCCAGTGTCGGCTCCAGCCTTAGAGCTCACTTTAGGGCAGGCTCTAGTCCCTGACCAGAGTCGAGAGATGGCTCTAGCCCCTGACCAGAGTCGAGAGATAGCTCTAGCCCCTGACCAGAGTCGAGAGGTGGCTCTAGCCCCTGACCAGAGTCAAGAGATGGATTCAGCCCCTGACAAGGATTCGAGAGATGGCTTTAGCCACAGTTCCAGAGTTAAGCCCCGAGAGGGCTCATGTCCCCACGTCCAACCCAGTGAGGGCTCCTGTTCCCACGTCCAGCCATGAAAGTGATTCTGACCCTGAATCCAGCCCAGAGAGGGCTCCAGTCCCCGAATCCAGCCCAGAAAGGGCTCCAGTCTCCGAATCTAGCCCAAGGAGGGCTCCTGTTCCTGAGTTTAGCCCAAGGAGGGCTCCTGTTCCTGAGTTTAGCCCAGGGAAGGCTCCTGTTCCTGAGTTTAGCCCACGGAGGGCCTCGGAGCTCATAATTTCCCCAAAGGAATTTTTTGGGGAGGTTATAGGGCTCCAGCCGTAGAGGCCGGGGCGGGGGCTGGGGCCGTGGCCTCGGAGGCTGATCCGCCATGGCCTCCTGAGTCCCCTGCTCCGCCATGGCTCCCCAGACTGCCTGATCCGCCCTAGAGGCCTTCCCAGAGCAGGCCTGTCCCAAGAGGCCTCCAGAGCGCCTTAATTTGATATTTACCTCCAGTTATCCAAAGAGCATCGGTGGCTACGTGGTGAGACCAGTGCAGCATTCCCGGCTTCTGTTGTTTTGTATAGTTAATCATAGTTTTACAATATTACGGTGTTATTTTTGATCAAATAAATGCAGCTTTGGTGAGTATAAAAGGCTTCTTTCAAAAACATTTTAAAAACTCTTACCAAACCCAAACTTTTGAATACTATTATATAATAGTACAAGCACACTTTTTAATGAAAACATTTCACAGAATAAATTTAGTTTGGTCATTAGACATTTTTAAGTGTGACTTAAGTATCCACATACTTTTTTTTTTTTGGGATCACTGTATAAATATGTATGTTTGTGTATATGTTCTCTGCAGAGCAGTGAAAGAAAAACAATAGTGCTCAGTGAACACTGGTTCCTTCTCTTTCAAGCAGCAGCTCATTAAATTCAAATTGCTGTGTAGTATGCAGGTGTCCTCTGGTGTGCTGCCTTTAGTAATCCCATATTGATTGATTGCCTCCATCTTGATGTGGGCCACGATAGGGCAGCTCTCATGGATTTATCATGAAGCACAATGCAGCCAGAATAGGATGAGGGTCACTTGGGAAGCTACACAAGTGGATTTTGACCTCTTTGATGGAGGGGGGTGATGATAACAAAGGGACGGTGAACCCATTTGGCCTTCAAGACGTAATTTCTGTGGTATTGGCATTGGACCCACGAGAGAGAGAGAGAGAGAGAGAAAGAGAAAGAGAAAGAGAAAGAGAGAATTACAAATAGAGAAAGAGAAAGAGAAAGCGAGAATTACAGGCTCAAATGAGTAGTAAAAAACATTCAGTGTGGACAAGAGTGCAAGGATTACATTTCATAGATGAGGAAGCATCTGGAGGACATTGTACTATCAAATTGATAGATTCATTGATTTACTTTTTTTGGGGGACACTACCAACCCTTTGACAGCCCCAAGTATCTACTTAATGGCATTCATATATCAGTTAATTTTGTTATGATTAATACTGCACTTAGTGTCATTTTAGGCATATTTATATACTATTATAGCATTTATTAATATTTTGAATCAGCCTTTTTTTTTTATATTTCCTGTTTTCTTTTTAGGAATTTTTTGTACTTTTGTCATTTTTCTTACTTTATTTAAATATTTATGTATAGCTTTAACTTAAGTTTCCGTTGTTCATTCTAATATTTATATTTTATTTCAGCTTTAAATTTCAAATTTTAATCAACAAAATTAGTTTTAACAATAACAGCATTGCCACTTTTATATTACACTTTACTATAACACTTCTTTTTAAAATGTATTATGCGTGACTAGTTCTCATGCATCATAAGTGTGTATTTTATCTCTACAACAATGGTATGGACTTCTGAGAATAGTATGGAAAGCATTTTTCACCATAAAATGATAACAATAATTTGGTCTTCATTTCTTCAGCTACACGTTGTTCCAAATGTGAATGTCCAAATGTGGACATTCAAACAGACTTTAAGCTTCAAAAAGTATGTAAAAGCTCCATAAAAGTATTATAAAAGGATTTCTTGGTGTGTTTATAAAAGCAGTAAATATAAACAAATTGTTCTTCAATTTGAATTGGATCTTTTTATGAATAGGTTGCTTTTATTAAAAAGTGGTTTGTTTACTAATCAGATTGATCAGTTCAACTCATCGAATTTGTTCATCTGAGAGATTGGCATAAGTTTTGATCTGTTTCTCACACAAAGCAATTATATGGCTATATAAGCTATTAAGACAATGCTACAATGTAGAGCACAAGTCAAATGGACTACTTTTATGGTGTTTTATGGTCTCTTAAATGATTTTCATTTGGATTTAATGGAAATGAGCAATTGTTACATTAATAGAATTTCTGATTTTTCTCTTTCACAGAAGAAAGCATGTCATTTGAGTTTGGAACAACATTAGGATGAGGACATTTTCATTTCTGGGTGAACTATCCCTTTAATTTGAATCTTGTTCAGCATGTCTGGCTATTGTTGGCTGCAAGTTCAAAACACTTTAGATATGCAAGTTCGCGTCAAGGATCAGAGACGGAGGAGGAGTACTAAAATAGAAAGGGTTCACTTGTGGTGAGAACTAATGACAGTAGTTCAAAGTTCTGTGAAGAGGCTTTCGGGTCCTCATCGCCTCATTCTCTCATTATAACATGTCACATACCCATAATCTGGCATCTCGCAGTACAAATGTGTCATAGAGTGATGCATCGTACACTTATATACTCTCCAGTTCAACTTTTAGTTGAACTGGAGTTCAAACTGCAAATAGCCACATCTGCTCTCTGAAAGAATGGTCCGTAGACAGTTATTACAAGTCAATATTAATATGCATTAATACGGCAGGCTCTTCACACCGATTAAACTTTAAATCTCATTCATACAAAATCCAATAAAATGTTAATTAGAAAAAGAAGGATGCTTTGACAGGATGGACCAGCCTTTTTGAAGAGAAAAATCATTAAATGCAAATAGGTTTGTATTTAACCTCCACAGAGGCCATGGGGGAAAAATGACTCTGTATCTCATGTTATGACACTTGTTATAGGAAAAAGTTTTGAGGAATATGAAATTTAACAAACCACCCACAGTGTCACAAGTGCTCGTTCATCAGGCTTTAAGTGTGAAAACCAAAGGGGTGAAAATAAATTACATTAAATTATAGGTTATTTTTTTATAATGGTTTCAATTAATTGTTAAACCAGGGCTAACCTTTCGAATATTACTAGGCTGAGTTTATCCACTGAATATGGAAACTAAAATGTCACACTCTTCTTTATCTTAGGCCTGAAGTTATTTACTCTGCTTAAAAATCATGAAGATTTATATTATAACTGAGAATATGCATATACCATAATGAGCCTACAACATACAAACAAACCAAAAACAGAACGAAAGAACAAGCTCAATCTGTTTGTGTACACATTCATGTAGCTACATGGCACATTGGCATACTGTGAATAAGCACGATGGCGTACAGCGCCACATAAATCTTAGTCTTTGAATTTTGGTCGTGTTCAGTTTCAGGGCATTGTCTCAAATTCATTGTCTCAAAGTCTTTCCATGGCAACCAGCGTCTGGCTCTGTCCTCCCCTGTGTTGTTGCATAGCAAAATCCCAATCATTGTGTGAATGCATTCTTGACATTTGATCAACATATTGCAGCATGTAATCATAGCTGTTGTCGTGGCTGTAAATCTCTGTGGAAACAAAGATGGATGACAAAAACCATTAATTAGAGAATATGAGAACATAGCCTATCTTATCTAAAGTATTATTATAATAAGGCACTAAAGCATGTCATCACTCAACATGCATCCACATTATTTTCCCCTCTTGATTTTATCCAAGACAGTGATTCCCAACCAGCAGGGGGAGACTTTTTCCACCCACATAATTTGATGTTTTTAGTGAGTCATTGTACTAAAAGCCATTTCACTAACATTAACCGTAATGCTAAATGATACCCGGTAGGGTTAAACATCATCACGTGATGATTATGTGCATTTATGATATTGCTTTTTATACAAAAGTTCATTAAACAAGACGTCAGTATTGAGCAAAATACATTTTAGACACAATATTGCAAGTTGATTTGTTTATTTTCGCTCCATTGACACATTGTTTCCAACGAAGCAGAAGCAGAATTCATTCTGCTCCTGTCAACACACACAAGCTAGATAAGACCTTTATTCCTCGGCTGGAATCGTGTAGAGCCCTTTGAAGCTAAAATAAATCTGCAGTTTGGACCTTCAACCCCAAGGCCACCATTCAAGTCCACTATATGGAAAAAAATCCTGGAATGTTTTCCTCAAAAACCTTAATTCCTTTTCAACTGAAGAAAGAAAGACATGAACATCTTGGATGACATGGGGGTGAGCAAATTATCAGGAAATTTTTATTCTGGAAGTTAACTAATCCTTTAATTGCTGGAGTAAAACACAATGACTTGTGGGTAAATCTTCCTCTCTACTCAGTGTGAAGTGATTCAAGTATTGATATTCCCTTATTACTTATGCCATTTGCAGTGCGCTTCAAGTTCAAACTGAACATGTTTGCTCCCTTTGGATTGGAATTTCACCTGTGAAGTTTACTTTGCAGGCTATTTTAGTGTTTTTGTAGTGGCATTTAATTCCTAAATGAGACTGTTTTGAATGAAACAGCTGAGAGAATGATTCAAACACTCGCTCATAAATTCATTAACTGCATCCAAATATGCATACTTCCCTACCATATAAATGAAAAAGATTGTCCGAATTTACAGTATTCATAAAATAGTAGGTGAAAAGTACCTGTATGACTTACTACTAGTTTCTAAAATACATATCTTATGGACACTTTACTATCCCATGAGGCCACGAGGGAGGATTTGTGAATGGTAGTCAAATGACACAATTGGTGGTCACATGACAATGGCGAATGTAGTACATCTGGATTGCATTCATACTACACACGTTTATACTATACAGAACATACTTTTTTAACAGTTCATGAATAAATCAGCATTTTGAACAAATAGTTGAATGAATGATTCACTCATATATATACATATATATATATTTGTCGCCACCTACTGGTGTAAAGGTGTAACATGCAGAAAGATTTACTGAAAAAGACCTGTTATGTAATACAAGTTAAAATCAACACATCTCTGTTGTGATGTCGATAAAGGAGTACTTAAACCTTACTGATGGGGCTTTGGGGGTGCATTAGACCAAAAACTAGTCTACGACATTGCCAAACCCTCGGGGCTTTTCTGGTATTTCGTAGTATAATAATTCTGAAAATGATCTCTAGTAGTGGAAAATTTTATTCATACACCCTGTTGTAGTTAATTAGATGCAGTCAATATACTAGGCAAACCAGCCAGGGAAACTTTATTAGGTGTGTGGGATATGAGACTCAGTTTCTAAGCTATGGAAATGCATTTGCCAAAGCATTTGGCCTTCAGGGGAACAGAGGAGACACACTGAGGTGGTCTAAATTCTTGAACTGCAATCATCCTATTTTGTTTTAGTTATAGAGCTGCGCTGTTTTTATGTTAGCATAGCGCCTGCATGCTAATAGGCTACTTTCTCAATGTCATAGTGAAAATTCTGATTCTCAAGGATGAATTTTGGTGGTTTTATGACTAAGAAGCTTTCATATAAGTATTTCTATAAGTGTTCTGAATGATTCAGAAAGTGTGAGTGCAGAGTGACTCAAAAGTGTGATCAGTCCTCACTGCTAACAAGTGCTAATTCATGTCTCTGCTGCTAATTAATATTCACAACAAGAGCCAAATGTGACAGTGAGGATGCTTGGAAGATGTTGTGTAAGGAAACAAAATGGTAATGCTACCATCAGCAGGTGTTTGAAGTCTCCTAACAACCAAATTGTTATGTAAGGCTAGTATTTATTCTGCAGGTGTGTGATTATCATCAGAAAGAATCATCATTTATCACACTTGTCTCTGCAAACTTTGCTAACAGAATGTCTTGTAATATAGGAATCTTGATTTACTGATTTATCTTATTTGCTTTATGGCATAGTTCACCCAAAAATGAATATTCTGTCTTCATTTATTTGCCCCTTTGCAGTAATGATGCGTCTTTACATGCTATATTTGAATGATTTTAAGAGCTATAGGAGAGGGATTATCAGACCATTTTCATTTTTTTTTTCGTACAGAAAATATTTATACAGGTTTGGAGTAACATCACAGTAAGTAATTGATGATAAAAATGTTTTAAGCATGCAGTCCACACATGAAAGCTTAAGACTGAAGTTGCATTTATGACGGTAAGAATTAAAAAGGTTAAACTCACTTGAGCTGTCAGTTTAAAGAACCCACTCAAAGAATGTTTCTTCTTTGTGTAAAAGGCACTAAAAAGCAAGCCAGAGAATAAAAATGGTGAAAACAGTGGGTTCTAGCTCTCTTCAAGGACTTAGTGTCACTTGTCAATCAAGTTTGGCCATTATCTCAAAACTTTAGAGTTCAATGCCACTTCAAGCTATTTATCTGTCCTTAGGGATTCTTTTTTAAAACTCATTGTATTTTTGCTGGTGTAAGTTGCTAGAGAAACCATGAAAAATCTGAGATCTCAGCTATTCTTGGAGTTTTTTTTTTTTTTTACCGTCAAAGTCTCTGGGTCAAGTCACTGGCATCTGTAGAGTAATGAAACTTCTGCTGAGAAGATCGATGAGAAGATCGAGCCAGGCTTCTCTATATTATTGACAAAGATGCAGCTGGCTTCAAGAGTGTGGGTACTCTGACAGAAACATATTTGAAGGCGTCACCCACATCGGTGGAGATACAGAACACTGATCTTGGGTTGACTTACATCACCCAAATCCTAAACGTGTCCATTCTAGTTATCTCAGAGCAGCAAATGGACATGTAAGCCTTCTGAGATAGCAGATACTTCCTTATTCCTTGTCATCCTTCACAGTGAGTTGGCATCTCTCTTTTTTTGTTCTTACTTACCCTAACCCTAACTGTTCAGACAACCCAAGAGATTAATATATTATGCTACAAGAGAATTTAGGCATCAATATTATAATGTATAGTGTGAAAATGGATGTTAATACGATTAGCTAAAAATTACATTTAACATTGTTTTTAAATGATTAGTGTTTTAGCGTAATTAGTGACTAGTAATTAGTGAATTAGTAATTTTCGTTAAACAGATGATCAAAACTAAATAAAGTGTCAATATATATAATAGAGTAATTTGCAAGAGAAACAGGTCAATTTAACTCAAAGGGAATTATTTATGATTTTATAAGGAATTTGTACAGAATCACTGTTTTACGGCTGATCACTGAGTCGGCCAGTGATTCATTGAACAAGCCGTATAACATCAACCCTGCAATGTATATTAATATCCACAGTGTAGTGAAAACACTATTTATTAGCACAGTAACAAGATAGGCAGTTTTAGACATTAACTTGTAAGCACAAAACACAAGATACTTCTCTTTTCAATATAAATATTGGGTAAATCTAAATCACATAAACCAATTTAACACATAAACACATGCACTCACACATTCACACAAGCTGCAAAAAGAGAGAAAGTGAGGAAAGAATGAGTTTAAGAAAATGTGAAATCCCAAGTTTACAGCAATTATGCAGTTGCTTAGACCTGAACAACCATGAATCATTTAATTAACCCTCGCATTGAGTTTCTCAATGAGGCTATTAACTTTATATTAAATGCACCAGCTCAGCTAGAATCTGGAGGTACTTGCATTGCCTGTTTGGGGTATTCCCTTTGTTGTTGTTGTTGCAAAGGTTTCCCAAGGTTGTTGATTGGCTGGAAGTTTAGTAGTCATTCAGAGTGAAGTCTTGGGAAGCCAATGGTTGGGCGTTGGCTCAAGATGTGGAGTTGTGGGCTGGTTGAAGTTTTGAGGCGGTCACAGTTGAGGTGAACTCGGAGACGTGGCTTTGCGGCAAAACCTAACTCAGAAAATTAAACTCTCAACGGAAAGAAAAGAAACTAAAGTAAAAGAAAGAAAAGAAGTAAAGTTTGACGAGACTAGATGACGTTTCTCCTTATGGTTTTAGAGGAGCAGCTGGCATGTAAGCCAGAGCACGCTCAAAGAGTGCTAAAAAGCAATGGCAAAAAGGCAAAAAGCCCAAAAGGCAAAAAGCAAAAAACTAAATTTGTTGGTGTCCTGGGTTTTAAACTCGGTTGTTGGACACATCCCAAATGGTGTCTTGACCAATTTGACATTGTCTTAGCTCGGGGTGTTGCTATGTTTCTCCTCCCAATACATAAATAAACATGTTATCTTATTAGTCACATGGTCCAAATTTTCCCGCTCTTGCAGAGTAGAATTTGGACATTAATCTGTATCTATAACATGAATCTATAACAAGAATCTGATACATTTTACAAAGAATTGATTGGAAGAAACATTTCAAGCAAGAATATTCAAACACACATATACTAAACACGACTATAAACCTATAAACTATTCAATAGTTATTAAAAATGACATACAGGTACACAATGAGTGATTTGAACATGATAGTCAAATGTGTGGATTACATACATGATGTGGAGTTATGCAACGGAATGATATTTGTTCATAAGTCCTTTTAGCATAATTTCGGTGCATATATACATGTAAAGGCAGTCTCTGTGCTATTCTGTGAATGTGAGGACGTATTCTGTGAGGAACAAAAAGGTCAAAAGGTGTAGAAGGAGCCTGGTCTTTGTCTACTTGCCCCAAAATTGACAATCTCCTTCAAAGTGTTTGTTTGTGTTAATGTTGCAAGCTGTTCAAAGCTGTGAAGAGTTAGTTGGTTAGGCTTGCTTCAGACTCGTGGCGCCAGGGTATCGTGGACAGATATATGACATTGTCTTGTTATCCTGAGCCTCTTTGTGGAATTTGGCTCTTTGGGTTGTTTCAACACTGTTTTGATTGAATCTTAAATTGTCTGATTCGCCCTAATATGCTACAATTTAAAGTGTCTTTTACTAGCAAAGCTTGATGACTATCATAGGACAACATGATAAAGCATGCTAGCAACATGGTAATTCAGGTTAGCAATGTGTTAAATCACGCTAACCACATGCTGAAACGTGAACAACATATTAAAACTTGCAATCTACTAAATCATGCTAGCAACATGTTAATTCATGTTACCAGCATGCTAAAACATTAGCAGCATGTTAAATGATGTTAACAACTTGCTTAAACATTTTAGCAATGTGCTAGAACATGTTAATAACATTTTATTAGTTAGTTTCAAACTTTCAAACGAAAAGTTTAAGGTTGTCAAGCCAACCTTAAAGTTTGTTTACAAACTTTTCTCATCTAATTTTAATATTATCCCACTGTGCTTAGATGACTAATGCAATCGCCAGCAGTGCTTCTTAGCCTCACAGAAACTTTGAGGCAAACAAATGGAAACTGTGGCATTCTGTGATATTATACGAGAGTTTTGGCCAGGTACTGAGAATAGCTTGATTTAAAAAATGCCTGTGACCTCCTCTGACATAACGCAAGAACTGGACGTGATCCACAGTAACACACCATATAAATATTACTTCTCCTATTTTAATCTAGAAAGTTTCTATTTTAATTTTTTATCTGAGGACTAATAATCTATTGTAATTCTCTTTCAACAATTGTCATTTCTAGGGCCAAATCCACAATTTAGCCATGTTGGATTTGATCACAAGTTCGGAAAGAGGTCAATAAAGTGGCACACCTCACACAAATCCTAAGTAAGTCCTTGCTTATGCATTTTGGGAGCTTTTGTTGCAGAGCAGCTTATGCGGGCAACCTACGCCCAGGGTAAAGGCTCCCACAGGGGTCCTTAAACATTTGTTGGCAGTTTGCATAACAGAAAACTAGGGCTTGAGTTCACTTGGCACAGTTCATCGCACACCAAATAGGTCACTGCACTTGGGGTGACTGGGCTGGATCTCAGGGAAAGACGTCTCTTTTCTTTTTAGTCAGCTCAATTTGCACCGTAACAAAATCTCTGTGGATCTATGTTCCTGATATATTCTCTCAATAATCAAGCTCAATAATGTGTCGAAATTAGAGCTGGCTTAAAACGAATTGTTCACCCAAAAATGAAAATTTGCTGAAAATGAACTTACCCTGAGGAAGTCCAAAATGTAGATGAGTTTGTTTCTTCATTGGAACTGATTTAGAGAAATTTAGTATTACATCACTTGCTCACCAGTGGCTCCTCTGCAGTGAATGGGTGCCGTCAGAATGAAAGAGAATGATTAAAACATCACAATAATCCACAAGACTTCAGTCCATCAGTTAACATCTTGTGAAGTGAAAAGCTGCATGTATGTAAGAAACGAATTGGCATTTTAAGCCGTTTTAACTTCAACCAAACTTTAATCAAAATACCAGCCATAAACCATAATAACACTTTATCCCTCACACTTCACATTAAAATCCACAATGTATTTGTTTAGAACTGTTTTGGACTGTTTTCACTTGTAAACAGTGCTTGATCTGTGGATATTTCTCTCCCGATTCAGACAAAGCAAGTTTTTCAATGGAGATATTATGGATAAAAGACTTGTAAGCAACTGTTTAAAGTTAAAATTGTCTTAGTGATGACGTTAATTGATGGGATGAAGTCATGTGGATTACTTGTGGATTCTTGTGATGTTTTTATCAGCTGTTTGGACTCTTATTTTGACGGCACCCATTCACTGAAGAGGATCCACTGGTGAGCAAGTGATGTACTGCTAAATTTCTCCAAATCTGTTCAGATGAAGAAACAAACTCATCTACATCTTGGATGGCCTGAGGGTGAGTACATTTTCAGCAAATTTTCATTTTTGGGTGAACTATTCCTTTAAGGATTATCACCTTGTGCTGTGTTCTGCTATGCTTCACATCATTGGCCTATTTAATGGAAGCATTTATATTTGCACACTAATGTAATGAGTCGCATTTGCCATCAGATGGATCGTTTGGCGTTAATACTCCCTTTAATGTAGCAGCAAGGTACAGTTACAATAAATGGCTGCTAAACTATCATTATATACTCAGCCAAGATCTGCTTTGAAATTAATTTATTGTGTAGGTGTTATATTGCTTTTTTAAGCAATTTTGCGAAAGATACCGTCCATTTATTTCCTACAGCACTTCTCAAGTGCGTGTGCTTCCTGGAATAGCCTTGACCTCTTTCATGAAGTTGGATGTTATGCTGAGCGAGGTAAAAAGAAAGCATCCTTTTTTGTGAATGTAGATTAATTTAAAGGCACTTACTCCACCTTGCTGGCTTAAGCCATGGAATATTTCACCTAATTATGCAAGCAACATTTGTTTCGGTTGAGAGATGCATTAAAGCGTGTTGCCCTTTACAAGTGCAGTCATATTTCTCTACAATCTTTTGGTTGGCTGCTCCGCTGTCTCTGATTGCTAGCTGATACGATTGTGGCAGTTCCAGCTCTACTCAGGGGTCTGTTTGTGATGAGTGTCTTTGTGAAAGGCATAATATTGATGTCAAAGATATAATTAATTAAATCACCTTCATCTCGGCTTCTCATCACACATTTTATCAAGCACATTCAGTGTTTAGATGTTGATTCTGAACTTGAATTGCTTTGAAACTGAAAATACACAAGACATGCTCCTAATCTTACTGTTTCACTATCAAAGCTAAATATAATCCAATTTCAACACTCCTCAAGTCTTCTGCCCAAAACTTTGTGCCAGGATACATAACTTTCCACTTTTTATTTCCTCTGTCCTTTCTTTCTGTCATTCTTTAGCTCTTTCTTCTTTTTTTCTTTTGTTTCTATAATAATGTATATAACTTTATAGATTCTATATAAAATTATTTTTTGTAATGTTTTTAATTTTTTGAGTTCTCCTTTCTCCTTTGAATCCTTTCTTTCTTTCTTTCTTTCTTTCTTTCTTTCTTTCTTTCTTACTTTTGTAAAAAAATAATAATAATAATTTGCAAAACATATTTTATGTCCTTTTTGTTTGGCTTCTTTTATTTTTTCATTTCTTGCCATATATATATATATATATATTTATATATATATATATTAAAACTGTGCATGTATGTAATATGTTATATATGAGTAAGAATATGTCTCTGACCATTTCAGAGACATATTCTTACTCATATATAACATATTACATGCATGCACAGTTTTAAGGCAGCTTTAATCGCCTTTTTGGTAACTTGATCACTTAACTGACCACGTCATTGCATGCACGTCGTTTCTTTCACGCTTTGATATGAAATGATACAGACTACAGCGCGCTGGCGCCTTTGTGCGTGCAATTGAGCGTGCGCCGAGCACAGTACTGTTTCCGCACTTGTTTGTTTGACTCGCGCCTTCCGCTGAGGTGAAGTTGGAGTGCAAGTCTGAAACGTCTCCTGTTTGATGTCGTCGTAAAGACATTCTGTAACTAAATAAATGCACTTCTTATGAAGAAAAAAGAAACAGAGGCAGCAGTTGTGAGTAGAGTGGCCAACCGCCCCTCCCCTAGACCCGTCCCTGCCTTAATTACGGTAAATGTTTTTAACGTGATAAACTGAAAAAATAAAATAAATAAATAATAAATAAAATAAATAAATAAATAAAAATAATCACCTGCGTTAACGCGCCAATTTTGACAGCACTAATATATATATATATATATTATATATATATATATATATATATATATATATATATATATATATATATATATATATATATATATATATATATATATATATATATATAACTTGGTAATGACGGGCCCCAGTGCAGGCTATTACGATGGGCCCCCTGGGCTGCATGGTGAAACACACAGCGCTCGTGTCTAGAAGGGAACCCATATAAGTGAATTTGTTCCTAACCTATTTACCAGTATCTTAAACCTATAAACCAGTATCTTATCAGTTTCTTATATTAAATTGAATAGTTCTCTTTGCGCGCGTCTCTCTCCAACACACACACACACACACAAACATGCAGGAATCACGACCATCTCACGGCACGCATGGTCGGATTGTACCTAAAAGAAAGAAACATCTCCATTCGATAAGAAATTAGTTGGTCTGTGTTAAATAACAGGCGATCTATTGGTGGAATGCGTTATGGCAAGTGCTCGTTGCTGCTGTTATCAGTTCTCTCTTGGCGCTCGTGCACAATACGCATCTTCATACAGACGATCGAGCGTTTCGTTCTGGTAAAACCACAAAACAAAATGCACACAAAAGTATCCTTGCTCTTCATATTCAATCACTAATGAACGCTGCTTTGGTTTTAATGAGGAAAAAACTATACAAGGGCGGCTTAGAATCCAGAATCTCAGAAATGCTTGACCAAACGTTCTACCACTAGACCATTAAAGTCCTTAAAGACCATTAAGTCATTAAAGTTAACGCAGGCGATTAATTATATATATATATATATATATATATATATATATATATATATATATATATATATATATATATGCAAAATATTAGAATATTTCCTAAGATCAATCAAAAAAAGGATTTGCAAAACAGAAGTTCAAGTTCTTTAAAGTATGTTAAAGTATGTTCATTTATGCACTCAATACTTGGTCGGGGCTCCTTTAGCACAAAAATGACAGCATCAGTGAGGTGTGGCATGGAAGCGATCAGCCTGTGGCACTGCTGAGGCACTATTGAGGCTTCAGCTCGTCTGTATTGTTGGATTGACTGTTTCTCATCTTTCTCTTGAAAATATCGCATAGATTCCATATGGGGTTCAGGTCAGGCATGTTTGCTGGCCAATCAAGCACAGTAATATCATGGTCAGCAAAACACTTGGAAGTGGTTTTGGCACTGTGGGCAGGTGCTAAAGTCCTGCTGGAAAAGGAATTCAGCATCTCCATAAAGCTTGTCAGCAGATGGAAGCATAAAGTGCTCCAAAATCTCGTGGTAGATGGCTGCATTGACTTTGGACTTGACAAAACACAATGGACCAACACCAGCAGATGTCACGGCAGCCCAAATCATCACTGACTTTGGAAACTTCACACTGGACTTCAAGCAGCTTGGATTCTGTGCTTCTCCAATCTTCCTCCAGACTCCAGATGCAGACAGTATTCTCAAGCTTGCATTGCAGTCATCCCTGTTGCTTGTGCACCTTTTCCTACCCAATTTCTTCCTTCCAGTCAACTTTGCATTTAATATGCTTTGATACAGCACTCTGTGAACAGCCACCCCTTTCAGTAATGATCTTCTGTGACTTACCCTCTTTGTGGAGGGTGTCAATGATTGTCTTCTGGACCATTGCCAAGTCAGCAGTCTTTCCCATTATTGTGGTTTCAAAGAACAAGAGATACCTGGAATTTATACTGTAGGGATGCTCATTTAATGAAACTCAAATATAAATATTGTAATATTTTGAGATACTGGATTTTTGACTTTCATGAGCTGTAAGCTCTAATCATCAAAATCAAAACAAAAAACTGAACTTTTTCTTGGAAAAATGAACTTTTTCACAGTTTTCTAATTTTTTGAGATGCACCTGTATGTATGTGTGTGTGTGTGTGTGTGTGTGTGTGTGTATATATATATATATATATATATATATATATATATATATATATATATATATATACAGTCAAACCAAAGTTTATTCAGACACCTTCAACATTTCTCACATTATCACAGTTTATTCGCTGTAGTTTAGAAAATGGTAATAAAACATGACAAGAACTCAAGAGTTAAACTCAATAGTTAAAAGAGTTGTGTCAGAACAAATTCATCTTGATAGTGTCAGATAACTTTGATAGAAAGGTATG
Organism: Spinibarbus caldwelli; assembly: GCA_039654775.1. NCBI lineage: Eukaryota > Metazoa > Chordata > Actinopteri > Cypriniformes > Cyprinidae > Spinibarbus > Spinibarbus caldwelli. The sequence continues at coordinate 14,063,978 of CM077219.1, read as the reverse complement.
TAACAAAACATAGTCAGGTCAAAGTGTGTAACGGGGCTGACGAGACGAGAGACGTGCGGATCCATATGCAAGCTTTTATTTAAAGACATGGTCATAAATACAGGCAGGGTCGAAACAGTGGCAAACAGGTATGGCAGGGACGAGACAAAGAGTAGTCCTAGGGCAAGCTTGGGTCGAAGATCGGCGAACAATATTCAACGGGGCAAGGCAGAGCAATAATCCAGGTACACGAGCAATAATCCAAACGAGGGGCAAACAGAGTCCAAACGGCAAGGCAAGGGTTAATCCAGGAAACACGGGCAGAAATCAAAACACGGGAAAACAGGCAAGGCTAGACTAAGACAACTCAGAGGGCTTCGTAGGGTAGATATCACTAGGATATTTGCGTACAATACTCGGCGATCTGACAGAGGAAGTCCATGGCTTAAGTAGTGTGTGTGATTGCAAGATGGGTATCAGGTGTGAGCATGTGATTAGGGAAATGGCTGCTGGGAAATGAAGTCCGGGGTAGTGTGTGGTGTGAGAGTCAATGCGATGGAAGGGTGACCTCTGGTGGCGAACAAATGGAGGTCCATGGACCAGATTCATGACATAGCCCCCCCCCCCCCCCCCCCCAAGGAGCGGCTTCCAGACGCTCCAAACATTACACAATCCAAGAGGGAGGTGGAGCGGAGGCGGAACAGAGGGAGGGACGGAGGGCCAGGTCCACTTGGGAGTGGAGAGGTCGAGGACCGAGGTAGAACAGGGCACCAAGGCGGAGCAGGCGGGACTGGAGCCCACCAGGGTGGCGCAGACGAGGCCGAAGCCCTCCAGGGCGGCGCAGACGAGGCCGAAGCCCTCCAGGGCGGTGCAGACGGAGCAGGAGCCCACCAGGGCGGAGCAGAAGGAGCAGGAGCCCACCAGGGCAGAGCAGACGGAGCAGGAGCCCACCAGGGCAGAGCAGATGGAGCAGGAGACCTCCACAGCAGAGTAGGAGAACAGCATGACGGATCAGGAGAGCACCACAACGCATCAGGAACCCACAGCAGAGACTGGGACCTAGGGAAAACTGAGACACAAGAGACAGGCAGAGCATATATGGCCTCAAGGACTGAGGCAGAGAACATAAGTTCATTGATCTTTTCCCGGGCTAACAGTTCATTAGTGGGCTCCGTGGCCGTGATAGGGCAGGACGAGAGTTCAGGAACAGCCCTTCTGGCTGTGACAGGACAGGACGAGGATATGCAGACGGCCTCCATAGCCGTGACAGGACAGGATGAGAGTTCAGGGACAACCTTCATAGCTGTTTCAGGGCAGTACGGGAGCTCACAGACGGCCTTCATAGCCGTGACAGGGCTAGACGAGGATTCGCAGATGGATACCACTGGAGTGGAGAGGTCGAGGACCGAGGTAGAACAGGGCACCAAGGCGGAGCAGGCGGGACTGGAGCCCACCAGGGTGGCTCTGGAGGTTCTGCAGCAGTTGGCGCCACCTCTGGAGGTTCTACAGCGGTACCGTAGGAAACGAGAGGGAGTTCTTTGCTGGGCGCCACCACCATAAAAGGGTCTGAACTAGGCAACAATGCCTCTGGAGACACAGCAGCGAGCGACACTACCCCAAGAGGTTCTGCAGCATCAGCCGCCACCTCTGGAGACATCTCAGTGGACGCCGCCACCTCAGGCAGTTCGGTGGTGGTGTATGCAGCCCAAATGCAACATAAAATGATCCCCATCATGGGAAGCGCTTCGGACAGGGGACTCAGTTCAGTGACAGGAGGGCTAGAGTGAGTGGGTTTGGGGATACCAGCAGCACGTGCAGACATCAGTGGTGTATCCTTCACACTGGATACCAGACTGCGAAATCGAAGCACTGACCTTGAATATCTGGATGTAACGGACAGGACGTCACAAGACTCTGGATGATCAACTGTGACGTGACAAGCCTCTGGTGGATCAGCTGTGACGTGACGATACTCTGGCGGATCAGCTGTGACGTGACGATACTCTGGCGGATCAGCTGGTACGTGACGAGGCTCTGGCAGATCAGCTGAGACGTGACGAGGCTTTGGCAGATCAGCTGAGACGTGACGAGGCTTTGGCAGATCAGCTGAGACGTGCTGGGACTCTGGACGATCAGCAGTGACGTGCTGGGACTCTGGACGATCAGCAGTGACGTGCTGGGACTCTGGACGATCAGCAGTGACGTGCTGGGACTCTGGACGATCAGCAGTGACGTGCTGGGACTCTAGAAGATCTGCTGTGACGAGACTTGGGTCAGGAATGACAGCTGTGACGAGACTTGGGTCAGGAATGACAGCTGTGACGAGACTTGGTTCAGGAATGACAGCTGTCGGAGCGTCGTTGTGGCCGCCATTTTGTGAACGGGCTCCGCTACGGCCGCCATTTTGTGAATAGACTCTGCTGCGGCCGCCCTGACATGAATGAGTGCGGTGTCGTGTTCCTCCGCGACACCCACAGTGAACACAGAGCCCACAGACAGCAAAGCAAAGTCCATAAACTGTGCTAATGATGAACGCGGACCCTCTCGGAGAAGCTTTGATCTGAGCGGTTGTTTAATGCCGTCACAAAATAAATCAATTAAAAAACAGTCCGGCAACTCAGAGTCGTTTGCTAAAATTAAAAATTCTTCTATACACTCCTCAAGGGATCGGGTACCTTGCTTGAAGCGTAACAGAAGTAGTTCTGTGTCCATACCTGGCCAGTATTGTTCATGAAAGCCGCTGGATCCTTGTGTGGCCGAGTATTCTGTAACGGGGCTGATGAGACGAGAGACGTGCGGATCCATATGCAAGCTTTTATTTAAAGACATGATCATAAATACAGGCAGGGTCGAAACAGTGGCAAACAGGTATGGCAGGGACGAGACAAAGAGTAGTCCTAGGGCAAGCGTGGGTCGAAGATCGGCGAACAATATCCAACGGGGCAAGGCAGAGCAATAATCCAGGTACACGAGCAATAATCCAAACGAGGGGCAAACAGAGTCCGAACGGCAAGGCAAGGGTTAATCCAGGAAACACGGGCAGAAATCAAAACACGGGAAAACAGGCAAGGCTAGACTAAGACAACTCAGAGGGCTTCGTAGGGTAGCTATCACTAGGATATTTGCGTACAATACTCGGCGATCTGACAGAGGAAGTGCATGGTTTAAGTAGTGTGTGTGATTGCAAGATGGGTATCAGGTGTGAGCATGTGATTAGGGAAATGGCTGCTGGGAAATGAAGTCCGGGGTAGTGTGTGGTGTGAGAGTCAATGCGATGGAAGGGTGACCTCTGGTGGCGAACAAATGGAGGTGCATGGACCAGATTCATGACAAAGTGTCAAATAAAATTTTTGGTCCCAAATTTTTTTATCAGTTTTACTGGTAGTCCACTGTATGAAGAATTGTTGGGTATAATATGTCACAGTTTACTTTATTTTGCTATCCTCACTTACATAAATGAACTATAGTGTCCTGCATCCACTAGTAAAAAATACCAAAAAATTTTGTTTTACTTCTTCTCCTTTGTCTTACTTTTGTCGTATCTTTAGTTCTTTCGAAAAAGTAATGTGTATAACATCATACAAATTATATATAAATTTATATTTATAAACTTTTTTTGTAATGTTTTACTTTGAGTTCTGCTTTTTCTTTCTTTACTTCATCCTTTGTCCTTTCGTCCCTTCTTTTTTCGTCTTTTCAAGAAACAGTATAAATAGTCACTGTGTGCCAGTGAATGCATTTTACAATAGTTTGTGATTTGTTAAAACCTAAATTGAACTGTACTATACTGTTTGTAGCATATTGTTACTGCTTGATTGAACAATTTGTCTGGGGAGATGCAGTGTGACCCTGCTTCCATCTGAACTCTCCTAATGAGTTTTTGCTTTGAAATTTCTCACTCGTTTCCATCTTGGCTATCAATGGCATGGAGATGAGAGGAATTATCTGAGAAGTTCCCTTCTACATTATCCCACATCCTGAAGGGCTTTCTTTCCTGGGGCGAGAATCTGAAGTGTATCTCATGGTGAGAATAAATCAGAGTCAAGGCCAAATTCATTCTGCTGTGCTGTCTCACATTGCATGCTGAACAGGTTTTACAGCATCTTCTATCATGCCAAAAGTCTTCACTGCATCCATCCGGTGCTCCTATCTTTTTTATAGCCATGGCATTATACCAAGTGTCTGGCACTATGAGATGTAATGTGCCACTGTGGAATTCAAGCAAGCCCAGCATAAAAGATCCTAAATGGTCTGTGATACATATATAATGATGTGTTACAGAAGTTTCATTTGGGTGAGCTGATGTACAGTAGTATAGTTTGATAGTGGTATTTCATTAATGTTTAATGCTTTAATAGCATCACAGAGACTATTAAGTTTAATAACAGACCAGAGTATCATAATCACACATTCATAATCAGACATTCATAATCACACTTTCGCCTTTGAGACCAGAGAGAAATATTCAAGGTCAGGATCTTTTTTTCACATTTTTAGATACTACTACCGGATATGTAATATGTATATGACATATATGTATTTTTTTTTTTTTTTTTTCTGTCCAGAGAATATTTGTCCTTCTTTGGGAGCAGATGTGAATTCTGAGTAAAGGAAACAATGTGGAATGAGCTCATGCCAAACCAGTAAAGCCTTTATGATTGATTACTTTTCCAGTAGCCTTTAAATGAGCATATTAATCATGTAGAATCTGAAGCAAGTTGATTTATGAACATAGTTTTAACATTTCATGAAGACTGTATGGAGTTTGTTGGACAAGTAAGTGACATAAATGCAGACAATATAATAACTTAATAATAATAATATAATAACAGACATTTTCATATGTGTGTGTACAAAATTATTCAACCCCCAAAAGTCTTTATGTAGAGAATCCTTTATTCTGTATAACCTACAATAAACGTTGCCTCTATGTATTTACATCCTTCTGTCACCTCTCTACTAGAATCTTAGCCCATACCTCATGCGCAAAATCTTCTAGATCCCTGATGATCTTTAGTTTTCATGTTGCCATTGCTTTCTTCAAATCCCTCCCAAATCTGAAGACTGAACAGGCCACTCAAGAACATTCTGTGACCGATCCCTGAACCAGGCTTCAGTAGATTTGGGAGTATATTTTAGGATGGTTGCCCTGCTGGAAAGTCCAGTGATCATCAAGCTTCAGTCTCTGCACCGAAGAGACATCACAATCTTTGCAAAAATGCCCTGATACTTCAAAGATTCCATGGCCTCTTTCATACAGTCAGGATTTTCACGTCTTGCATCCACAAAGCACCCCCATAATAAGTATTCAGCTTCTATGTTTGATCATGGAGATGGTGTTCTTCTGCTCATAATCCTTGCTCTTTTTACACCAGACATACTGCTGATCCACAGGTCCAAAAAGTTCTCATTCCATCACATCACTCCATAAAACATTCTTCCAAAACTTCACAGGTCTATCCAAATTAATTTGAGCATATTCAAGTCTGCTTTTTATGTTCTTCTTGGTCAAGAGTGGCATTCAGCAATATGCCTGACATGAAAGGCATGTTTATCTAGTGTTGTTCTCATACTTTGCATTAAAATTTTTTCCCCCTTCTTTCATCAGGTCATCTTGCAAGTCGTTGGCAGTAAAATCGAGGATTTTTCTCAGTTTCTCTGATCAAACATTTTATTCCCCTTGATGATAACGTGCTTTTTTTTCAACGCCCTCAAGGTTTTTTTTTTTTTTGTTTTTTTTTGGTACAACACATTTTACATTTATGAAAAAGGCTGCCAGCTGTGTCTTTAGGAGCTTTTAGTGTCTTGGAAATAATCTTGTAGCCATAGACTTACATAATAAAACAATTCTTTTTGGGAGGTTAAACAATTTCATGGCATCTTGTTGGCATCTTTTTGTTTGCTATGTTAGTTTTGTGTGGTGGTTACAGCTTGCAGCAGACAGGCAGTTGAAGTAGTTTGGCTATTTTTATTTATTTTGTTTGGTTATATTTTCTGTCCATGCTGTCAGATTGAAGTCTGCTGAGAAAGAATGATGAATCATTCACAATAAGACCAGCATCATGCATTAAGAAAACAAGAGTCAGTTTTTGATTTCATATTGACTTTAGTGTGTGCCAAATCAATTATACCAGTGGATAAAAGCATAACATGCCTCTACGACAGCTGCATTGTGTTTCAGCTGTAACAACTGTTGTAATATCTGCTAGATCATGTTTGTTGGAGGCAGTCGCAGTGCACTGCTGTCCAGCCGGATTTGTATTCCAGTGAATCCGTTTCTGGTAAAGGCTGTTCGCTCACCTCCTACACACACACAGTCCGTCTCACCACAGCAAGTGACTGGTAAACAAACAACTCTGTCTCCTGTTTACAAGAACACACATGGAGAGGAAAAGTCAAATGACTACCCATCATTGGGCAATTTTATCAGCTCATCAAGTAACATTCAGCTAGAATCACTACAGATATGTGAGGATTCAGCTTAATATAATGAATATCACTGAACTGAATATCAGATTATGTTAGAAAAAGAAGACATTTATCAACTGAGGGAAAGCAAATGGAAAAAAAAAAAAAAAATCCATGATTACAATTATCATAATAAGCAATTAACAAAACTGGCTGGTATAATATCGGTAATTAGAAAAGAAAAAAGACTGGACTAAATATTGCCCTCGTAAAGCCATATGAAAAAGTAGGCAGAAAATGGAAATGGAACAGTTTATTGAACATTTAGACAATATGGAGTTCATACGCATGAGCAAAAATATACAATTTGGTGCAGTTGCTGATATTTATATGGCCATAGAGTGATTTAATGTTCTTGTAATTTAAATCAGTGAGAACAGTATTGCAGACCACATAAATTGCATATAAACATCAGTTGTCACTCTGTAACTCCTAATAATATGTCTTAGGAAGATGATATTTAAATGCTTAGTTTTGATCAAAGCTCTTTATTTATTGTTGTGGGAGTCAAAACATATAATCATGCGATGCACTACAATGATGACTGAGAGATGAACAAATAAACATTCCTCAAAAGTCTGATGTATGTATCATATTTGATATACTCCATTTTCGCATGGTTTTTCAATGGATTATTAAGTAAACCCAAGTTGCTTCAGTCCAGTAAATTCATCTTGAAATATTACTAACAATATAAAAGTTACTTCATAAAATAAGTAAAGATTTCACGGTAAGAAGACACATCTACCACGACCTGAAGGGAGTGTTTTTAGAATTAAGGCCTTTTACTTGCTAAAAAAAGTATAAGAAGCCTTAGGCTTTATGGGGTTAAATGGACAAAAATTTCTGCCCACATGAGAGAGATACTCTCCAGTGGCATTGTTTTCTTAAGTATGTTTGTTCTTCTGGTTCTATGCATAATCCTCCCATAATGCAACATCTGATGCCAAAAATAAAACTTGGTTCATTTGAAATTCATCACGACATGATCTAGACTAATATTAGATATGAGATTGATTCAAACTCGGAAGAAAGCATCTACAGACCAGAGCAAAACCTCAAGAATGTCCAATACATACAAGCCTCAAAAGTAGAAATAATCAATAAACCATCAGGCCATCTGTCTCCAAAAGCAGATTCAAGGGAAAGGCTAGAAAAGGTGCGAGAGATGAATGATCGCATTTCAGTAAGCTGAAAAGAAGTGATTGCGTTCCGAGGTTTCTTTTTCAAATAACATGAAGGGAGAGTCACAAAGGTACTCCGGTGACTGAGAGAGTCTGAGTATGATTCATTATGGAGGGAAAACTTCAAATAATTTTAGAAAAGTAGGAGAAGAGAGAAGTGGCACAGAGAAGCGTCTGAAAGCTGCCCTATAATCATACCTGCCCTCCAGGGGGCCCAATGAATCCTTCCTATTGTTTCATATGCTACGTCTATATTAGAACTGGAGGCCCGAAATAGAGGTCAATCATAAAAAAGTGCCTAAAAATTTTATTTCAGTCATTATTTACTCTTATGTTGCACCATATGATGTTTTTGTTCTACTTTTTGTTCCAAAGAATGAGGAAAAACCTTTTTTTCCCCCATTGTAATTGCATTGAAATTGCATCTATTGGCATTGATGGTTCCATACAGAACCTTTAACATACACTAATAAATAACAAACGGTTCTTTTAAGAACTGAAAGGTTCTTTTGGGAACCCAAAATGGCTCTTCTATTGCATCCAAAAAAAAAAAAAAAAAAAGCCAATGAATTGCAGTTCATAACACTTCTAACTTCCATACTCTGACATACAGCTGTGAAAAAAAAATTAAGAGACCACTCCAAATGTTTCTTAAGCCAGCATCTCTACATGTATGGCAGCCATTGCATTCCAGTGTCTGTTGAATTCCAACACAGGCACACCTCATTCTGCTTAATGAAGTACTGATTGGGTGATCACCTCTACACTGTAAAAAAATGCAACTGCATATTTTCCTGTTTATGAAATCTTTTGAGTCTCAAATATTAAAAAATGCTATTTTTTTGAATCTACATAAAAACCTTTGTGAGACCAACAAAATTACCCCAAATATTGTCCCAACTAGTCAAACACAGTTGTCTCTCCATTGAAAGGGATGACCTCCAATTCATTTGAATGTCACTCAAGAACCTTAGGATGATATCAAGTGACCTACAAAAAGAATGGCAAACGGCAGCTGGGGTGAAGTGCATGGCAAATGACGGTTCCTAGCTGAGGTTTGCAAAAGATGATAAGGATTGAATCGTAGAGGACTGAAGTAAGGTCATCTTCTCTGATGAATCAAATTTTCAGCTTTGCACAATATCTGGTCATCTAATGATTAGATGGAAACCTGGAGAGGCCTACAAGCCACCCACAGTGAAATTTGGTGGAGGATCAGTGATGATCTGCTTTAGCAAGACTGGAATCAGGGACGTTTGTCTTTGGGCGCATGAATCCAGCCACGTACAAGGTTGTACTGAAAGAAAACTTCCTTCCTTCTGCTCTGACAATGTTCCTCAACTCTGAGAATTTGTTTTTCCAGCAGGAAATTGCTCCATGCCACACAGCCAAGTCAATCAAGCTGTGGATGGAGGACCACCAGATCAAGATCCTGTCATAGCCAGCCTAATCTCCAGACCTGAACCCCATTGAAAACTTATGGAATGTGATCAAAAGGAAGATGGAGGGTCACAAGCCATCAAACAAAGCCAAGCTGCTTAAATGTTTGTGCCAGTAGTGGCATAAGGTCACCCAACAGCGATGTGAAAGACTGATGGAGGGCACATGAAACCTGTGATTGAAAATCAGGGTTATTTCACCAAATATTGATTTCTTTACTCTTCCTAAGTTAAAACAGTAGTATTGTGTTGCTTAAAAATTAATATGAACTTGTTTTCTTTGCAGTATTTGAGGTCTGAAAGCACTGCATCTTTTCTGTTATTTTGACCAGTTGTCATTTTCTGCAAATGAAGGCTCTAAATGATGATATGTTTATTTGGAATTTGGGAGAAATGTTGTCAGTAGTTTGTAGAATAAAACAAAAATGTTCATTTTACTCAAACACATACCTATAGTAAATAGTGAAACCAGACATACTGATAATTTTGCAGTGGTCTCCAGAGCTGTATTTTTGAGTAAAACAGGAGCTTGGAAGAGTTTTTTTATTTATTTATTTATTTTTTTTTGCAGTGATGAATTTTGCACAATAACACCAGTATTAAGTAAATATACACTCAGTTGTGATTCATGTTTACTTTCACATTGAAAGAAATGTCCACAACAGTTCCACAACAGATCGCCTGTCGCTTCATAATAGTTGCGAGGACTTAGGAAGCTTTGTAATATTATGTTTTGCATTAATGTTTAAACCAGCAGACAACGTCTCTCTGTCATGAGTGCAATATTCCTGATTTGCGATGGCGAGCCGTACGTCTAGGCAGATGATCCAGGAGATTAGTGGTTGCGCTTTCCATCTATGGAACATAAATAAATAAACATGCTGTGTCTTTTCTACCATGTAGACCTGCCAGACTGAAATGAAAAATGTTGCAGGATGAAATTACGCTGTTGTTGACACAAAGTGGGCATGAAAGCATATTCCAGTAGTTTCCATACTGCAGGGCTAAATCCTGACAGTCGGCTTTATAAGAAATTTGAGCTTCTGGTTGTGACTGATTGCAGGAATAATGACAGCGAGAAAAAGAATTCCAATACTGAAGAATTATACATTTTTGTGGCAGTAATATTTCTGAGGTAAAAATAAAAAGCCTGAGGCAGAAAAAGAAAGAAAGAAAAAAGACACGTAATATAAGGAATTCTTGACTTGCTATCTGTTTTTTACCGGTTATGTGTGTGACATATTGTTTTTATAGCTTATTAAACAAACAAGATGTTACTAACTTGCATTTAGACACAAAATAGTTTTGTCTTACATTTAGATTCAAAATAATTGTATATTTTGCTTTACCAACAAAAATTGTCCCAAAAGTAACTAAATCACAATCAACTTGGCGCTTTACAGAACAAATGATTGATTTTGTGTTTTAGAACGAATCAGTTAAGTGAACATGAATTGGTTCACTGAAGGATTCAGTGACTTATTCATAAACTGAATAAGTGAAAAATCCCCTCCACTAATGCTGTCTTTAACATGCCAACATAGCAACAGAAATCTCTCTCTCTCTCTCTCTCTCTCTCTCTATATATATATATATATTTTTTTTTTTTACAGCTTTTTAAGACAAACTAATCACATGAAATTGGTCCGTAAGCAAAATTGTCATATCTGTTTTTTTGTTGTTGTTGTTGTTTTTCATAGTAGTTAATAAAATCAAATTGACCTGTTTCTTATGGTGGAAAATGATCAGATAAGAGACAAAAAGAGATGCCTCAAGGAAAAGAATTAATTTAGTTAACATTTTCTTTCTTTCTTTCTTTCTTTCTTTCTTCTGTTATCCCAGCAAGCTTCTCCCTATAACTTGCCTCTGGCTGAATTATTTTACAGACCATCCTCATTGATCATGTCACTTGGGACCATTAGCGGACTGATATGAAATGTTTTACTAGTTTTCCTTTTATTTTTTCAGCCTAAGAGCAATTTACTTGCTACAGCTTTGTGTAGGAAGCAAGCATTTAGAGATACGACATTATGATCAAGAGCAGGCGTAGGTGGACATGCAGTCAAGTCAGACACTAGCTGGGGAAAATCAGATTTTAAAGTTAATAAAAATAAATAAATAAATAAATAAACAGAGCTGTAAGAAGTTCCACAACTTCCGGCATTCACGGATAGTTAAGTTAATCTGGTATAAAACAAGCAGTTCTAATGTCTTCTATCATATATTTATATTATATCTGATGGTCAATTTTTTTAGATGGTATTCATAAGGTGTAATTATTTAATAATGTGGAGGTATGTGTATGAATGTGTGTCTCCATAATTTCATGTCAAATGTGCTTTAGGACAACTTTCAAATTTTCGGACCCAATTTATCCTCTTCTTTATTACTAATGAAACATCATGTTCAAGTAAAACCTTCTGTTTCTTTGTGAAATATTGATGATGTTCATTGGAGTGGCTAAGGTGTGTAGATGCAGCATTGGTACAACCCCTAGGCATTTCTTGACCTTATTTAGGCCAGTTTCAGCCACTTTCATCTCAGCTTAAAAATGAACAAATAATTCAGCTGTTAACACCCTTAAAATCTGTGATTATTTGACCTGTCCTTATTTGTTTACTGGAAACACCAGCTGCTGTAAACTGAAGATATTTCACTCTGAATCCTTCCCTTACCAGTAGTTCTATCCTTCCCACAACAAACGGCTTCAGATGCACACACCATTTCTCATCTGAATGCTCTCTGTTCAAGTCAAATCACATTAAAATGCAACCAAATCTGCCAGATGCTATTTTAATTATATTTATCAAAAGGTGAAGATTGAAACTCGTGACCTCTTGTACTTAAAACAAGAAATATTACTCTAAGCCACAACAGCTGATGCAGTCTTAGCAGCTGATGCTAAGACTGAAATCCTCAAAATTACTGCTGGATATACATTTAAAAAGGAAAACAAGGCAAGGATTTTATATACACTACCAATCAAAAATGTAAAATAACTAAGATTTTTTAAAGTCTCAACAAGGCTACATTTGTTTGTTCACAATAAAAATCAGGAAAGCAGTATTAATGTGAAATAGCATTACAATTCTATTTAAATATATTTTAAAATGTAATTTATTCCTGTGATAGCAAAGCTGAATTTTCAGCATCATTACTCCAGTCTTGAGTCACATGACCCTTGAGAAACCATTCTAATATGCTGATTTGATGCTCAAGAAACATGCTATTATCAAAGTTGAAAACAGCTATTCAAAAGTTTGGATAACAGCATTTATAATGTTACAGAAGATTTCATTTTCAAATAAATGCTGTTCTTTTTAACTTTCTGTTCATCAAACAATCCTGAAAAAAAAAAAAAAAAACTGTATCACTGTTCCCACAAAAATATTCAGCAGAAAAAACTGTTTTCAATATTGAAAATAATGATAAGAACCATTAATAATAATAATTGATCACTAATATTAATATATCTTTATAAAGATTATTATTAATTATTATTATATAGGTTTTTAGATGGGGAAAAATGGACAAAAATATCACTAAAATCGATAAAAAAGTTTCAAGTCCAATAAAAGAACATTTTTTACCCTTTTTTTAATCTGTCATCACTTTCACAAGATTTGTTTACCCTCTTTCTTCTCTATCACAAGATATATTTATCCCTTCCTCTGAATACTGTCTGTGTTTTGAGTTGTCCTCATATTTACCCAGGCTTCTGTGGTATGTCTTGTCATGCAATATTCACTAGAAAGCTCCTCCCAATATTTCGAGTGTCAGGATGGTGAGAGATGGAGTAATGAAGTCCCAGGGCAGGACAGAGCGCCTCAGCTGTCGCCATGGCAGACACCACTGGCTGCTGATCGCATCTCTTCTCGCTGGTTAAATATATCTTGAAAGTGATTCTTAGCTCCATTTTAGGCTCAGAAAATAATACAATGCATTATTAACAATCAAGTATAGAAATATCATTCTTGAAGTAGCAGAGGAGGTAGATGTGTACTGGAAGATTGAATTAAGCCTTTGAATTAGCAGTCAAACTTAATATTGCTTGTTAGGCTTCTCTAAATTTATATTCTGAAATATGATAATTTTATACATTTTTATAATTTTTTTCTGATGAATAGAATGTTCAAAAGAACAGCATTTATTATTTATAGCAGTTTTTTTGTAACATTATACTTTTATTTACTGTCACCTTTGTTCAATTTAATGCTTCCTTGCTGAATAAAAGTATTATTTTGAAGGATAGTTTGTATAGATCCAGCCTGATTCTAATCACCTCAAGCAAGTAATTTTTTTCAAAGTACGTGCTATACTGAAGTACTGTAAATCTGGGAAATCTTATATTTTTATTCTTCCACAGTAAACCGTTTATTTTCATTGAACTTATTGAACTGGTTCAGAAATCACTCAAAATGATTCACTTGTGAATTGAACAGATTCTCAGTTCCCCTTCAGTCGGTCACTCCGAGTCACGTTGGTGACCGACGAATGGGATCTCACTTCGAGAGACCAATCTACTTCGAGTGTAACTAAACGAGCCAATGCACATTGGCATGCGATAATTGCATCCAGTTGCTGCTCGTCACAGCACGAGCATAAGTAGGCAGCAGGTGCAACGCATACTCAGCTTTTCGCTTCGGAGCCGAGCGGTTCTATCGTTCTGCTCTGCCTTTCATCTGAGAGTGATTTCTGACGAGTCAACGAGCTCTCTGGGAAGAGGCTTTTTCGACTGGTGTTGGTGTGACGGCGCTACAGCGGTGGTTCCCCTGTGCGCTTCAGCACTAAAAGAGCTCATTTCCCTAAAAGAGCAAACATGGGTGCATCTTTGAAAAGATGACGGTGCGTCTTTCTAAAGATGCCGTTTCACCCGTGCGTTTCTGGATGCGGTCGTTTCCTGACGCCGGATGCCAGTCACAATTGCTGCATCACGTGTTTGGGCATTGAGCACACTGAGGCAGCCTTCGTGGATGAGTCATGCAGTCACTGTAGTGGCATGGCCATCGCAGCGTTGAGACTCTGGTACATCAAAAATGGTGGCGTCCCCTTACCTATGCCCCAATCTAGACTCTCTTCTGTCCCGCAGAAGAGGGCTACTTCGGTGAATAGACAGGGTAGCCTGAGGGTTACAGTGGGAACAAACCCGCCGAGTGAATCTCTGTGGGCTCCCCACTCCTCTAGCATGCCGCAAGACGTGGAGCTTCCGGGTGAACGTGTCGGTTCCCCATATGGGGGTCCGGCCGTTTCATTAGGGGTGCCTCCGGATGACCAGATGCCGATCACGGCATCGGAGGGTGAGCTGGAGTCTGGGGATGAGGAGTCGGCTGCGTTGCCCCCTTCGGGGAGAGTAGCATTGTCCGAGCCTGACCCAGAATTAACAGCTATGCTTTTCCGGGCTGCCAAAGCAGTCGGTCTCAAGTGGAGAGAGCCACTGTGTCCCGAGCCGTGGAGGTTAGATGACTGGTATCTTGGGGCGGCCCGGGCTGGGTTTGCTAGGTTTTATTCTCAGCCCCCCGCCCTGGTGCCCTTCTTCCCGGAAGTGCATGAAGAGGTAACCAGGTCGTGGAAGGGACCTTTTTCTGCCCGAAACCAATCTGGTGCCTCCTCGTCCCTCACTACCCTCGATGGTGGGGCAGCCAGGGGTAATGAGGCAGTCCCCCCGGTGGAGCGCGCGGTTGCGATACAATTGTGTCCAAGGAGCGCTTCCACCCACCTGGTGGGGTAACCCTCGTCTCCCATCCAGGGCCTGTAAGTTCTCATCCATGCTTACGGCCAAGGCTTATGGTACCGCTGGAGAGGCTGCCTCCGCCCTGCATGCCATGGTACTGCTGCAGGTATATCAGGCCAAGGCATTAAAAGAGTTGCACGAGTGTAGTTCTGACCCAGGGCTGATGCAGGAGCTCCCAGGCCGGCCTTTTCGGCGATGCAGTCGAGAGCTTTGCCCAACAGTTCTCAGCTGCCCAGAAGCAGACGGAGGCAATTAAACATATCCTGCCCCAGCGGCCCGTTGCTGCCTTCACCCTGCCACCGGCTGCAGCTGCAATTGCTCCACCTGCTCGTCGCCAAGGGTGCCCTCCTGCGCCCCCTGCCCAACCGTGGAGCCAGGGGGCACAGGAGAGGATCTCTTTTCTTGGTATGGAGTTGGACTCGGTCAACCTGACAGCACGCCTCACAGAGGAACATGTTCGGTCAATGCTGAACTGCTTGAATTTTTTCGAGCGCAGGACAGCGGCTCCACTGAAACAATTTCAGAGGCTCCTGGGGCATATGGCATCTGCAGCCGTGGTAACGCCACTCGGACTGCTTCATATGAGATCACTTCAGCACTGGCTTCACGGCCGAGTCCCGAGATGGGCGTGGCAACGCGGCACGTACTGAGTGACGATCACTCCGGCCTGTCGCCAAGCTTTCAGCCCGTGGTCGGACCCTGCATTTCTACGGGCAGGAGTTCCACTAGTACAGGTGTCCAGGCATGCTGTTGTGTTCACAGATGCCTCCACCACAAGCTGGGGTGCCACGTACAAAAGGCATGCAGCTTCGGGGCTGTGGACGGGCCCCCATCTGCATTGGCACATCAAATGCCTCGAGTTGCTTACAGTACGTCTTGCGCTGGGCCGCTTCAAAATGCTGCTACGAGGCAAGCACGTACTGGTCCGTACGGACAACACTGTGGCCATTGCGTACATCAACCACCAGGGTGGTCTACGCTCCCATTGTATGTCGCAACTCACGTGCCTTCTCCTCCTATGGAGTCAGAAGCATCTGAGGTCGCTTCGTGCCATTTACATTCCGGGCCTGCTCAATCGTGCAGCCGACAAGCTTTCACGGCAGCATGCGCTTCCGGGAGAATGGAGACTCCATCCCCGAGTGGTCCAGCTGATATGGAGACACTTCGGAGCCGCACAGGTAGACCGGGTTGCCTCTCCAGACACGTCCCATTGCCAGCTGTTCTATTCCCTGACCAGGGGAACCCTTGGCACGGATGCACTGGTGCACAGCTGGCCCCGGGGCCTACGCAAGTATGCGTTTCCCCCAGTGAGCCTGTTGTGCAGACACTGTGCAAAGTCAGGAAGGACGAGGAGCAGGTCCTGCTAGTTGCACCTTACTGGCCCAACCAAACCTGGTTGCCGGAACTGATGCTCCTCGCGACAGCCCCTCCCTGGCGCATTCCTCTGAGGAAGGATTTACTTTCTCTCTGGCACCCGCGTCCAGATCTGTGGAACCTCCACGTGTAGTCCCTAGACGGGACGCGGAGGTCCTAGGTGATCTACCCCAGTTCAGAGAGGGCGCTCTTGCCGAAGTGATGGTGTCCACCACCGCCACGAGGCGTGCCTATACCTTGAAGTGGAACCTGTTCGTTGAATGGTGCTCTTCTCACTGAAAAGACCCCTGGAGATGCCCGATCAGAGCGGTGCTTTCCTTCCTCCAGGAGGGGTTGGAGCGAAGGCTGTCTCCCCCCACCCTAAAAGTGTATGTTGCCGCAATTGCCGCACATCACGATCCTGTAGACGGTGAGTCTTTGGGGAAGCACGACCTGATCATCAGGTTCCTGAGGGGCGCGAGGAGACTAAATCCTCCTCGCCCGAACCCCGTACCCTCTTGGGATCTCCCTCTGGTGCTTATGGCATTGCAGAGGGCCCCCTTTGAGTCGTTGCAGTCGGCAGAGCTGAGAACTCTGTCTATAAAGATAGTGCTATTAACTGCGCTGGCTTCATCAAGAGGGCAGGGGACCTGCATTGATTTTTCGGTCAACGAATCATGCTTGGAATTCGGGTATGTGCCCAAGGTTCCCACCACGCCTTTCAGGGATCAGGTGGTGAACCTGCAAGTGCTGCCCTCGGAGGAGGCAGACCCAGCCCTAGCTTTGCTCTGTCCCATTCGTGCTTTGCGCATATATGTGGACCATACGCAGAGGTGTCTCCCAGCCCGCAGCTCTACATATATCTGTCAGCGAGGCGCCTTGCGCCAGCACCCAGGAGGAAACAACACTACTTGTCGAGTGTGCTCTCAACCCGAGGGGGCAGGACACGCCTTGGATTTGATACGCCAAGACGATGGCATCCATTATCCAGTGGGCCAACCTCTGCTTGGAGACAGTCTTTCCCTTCTGCTGGCCTCCGTAACAAACGAAGAGCTGCTCTGAGGTCCTAAAGCCAACACGTTTGCTAGGTTTTATAGCCTTCGAGTAGAGCCAGTGTCCTCTCGTGTACTCACCTCGAGCAGCCAGTAAAGCCAGAGGTACGGCTCGCTTGCTGCGCTATTCCTCTCTACGGACCAGATACGTGCGCCTATTCTGCTCTTCAGTTCAGTTCCCCATATGGAGAACCCTGTGGAGTTCCTCCGTCACCCTCGGCAGCCAGACGTGGTGGAGCGTCCGGCACCAGGCCTAACACTCGTAAAGTGGCCTGTTGGTTAACCCTGTGCTAGGCTAGGTGCCATATGTTGTGATCCACACGGTGATCCCATGTGTGTATTCTTCCACGGTACGGTTCCCCTTTCGGTGAGCCCGTGTCTTTCCCTTGGCAGATTCCGCTCTGCCGTCCCTGCCGGTGTTGACTCCCTCCTAACTGGGCCGGAGCCACCTTAGAGAAATTCCATATGTTGTACTGCCCTTAATGCCCAGTCCATATGTGTAATCTCCACATGATACCTCCCTGTGGGCAGGATGTGGATTCTGCAGCGTCCCTGGAAAGGGTATGCTTTCCCAGTGTTATCCAATAAGTCTTACTGTTTGGATCTAGTGGAAAAACAGTAATAGACTCTCTCCACATAAGCCCTGTCCTATCTTCCGCCCAGTTGCTACGGGGGGACCAGGTGGCTTACGAGGGGTGCTGGAAGGGGCAGCTCCTGTGGCACTTTGGTAGGGATCCCATTCGTCGGTCACCGACGTGACTCGGAGTGACCAACTGAAGGGGAACATCTCGGTTACATTTGTAACCCTCGTTCCCTGAAGAAGGGAACGGAGACGTCACGTCCTGTTGCCACGACCGCTGTACCACCGCTGAGCGGCCGGGTCCCTGGCTCGGCGCCTCAGCGAAAACCTGAGTATGCATTGCACCTGCTGCCTACTTATGCTCGTGCTGTGACGAGCAGCAGCTGGATGCAAATATCGCATGCCAATATGCATTGGCTCGTTTAGTTACACTCGAAGTAGATTGGTCTCTTGAAGCGAGATCCAATTTGTTGGCCACCGACATGACGTCTCAATATTTTTGTTATAAAATTGCATATTGTACTTTTACTCGAGTTTGATGGTTTCATCAGAGTATCTGTTTACAAGATTTGTGTACCATGGAGTACCATTGAATTTTGCTACCGTACCATCACTTTACCACAGTATTTATTCCTTTATTTTCTGGTTAACATCTCTCCAGCTAAACTTTCTGTTCCCCGCCACATGTGATTTTCAGCTTATGTAAGCAAAACGGAAGTGCCGCTGTTCTCCAGTGACTTCTGTGAAACCACCCTCTCAGGTGTCATATTAAATGTGATCAACTCAAGTGTCCACTGATAAACAAGGAAAGCCTGAATGGATTGTGAAGGAACTAGACCGAGTGAAGCAAAGAGAAAGAGTGAATGATAGCTTCTTTGTGAGGGTTTAAGTGCAGTATGTGAATTAATCCTGTTGTGGTGGCGGTCCTAACCCATGCATGGGAGGCTGTGGGAGAATGATAGATGTGGAAGCCAGAGCTGCTGTCTATCTGTCAGCCAAAAACACTCGGCACATCTGCTCAAATAATACCACGGAGACCGGTCTGGCACGGAAGCAGCGAGTGGGGGTTAAGAAAAATATTTCAGAGGCAGGAGACTACAAGGGGTAGCAAAGGAGGTGGCGATGAATCAGTAAAATGTCAGAGCCAAAGCCCTTGGTTGATTATTGAGTGAATTAGCATGGCAGCACTAGCATTGGAGACCCCTCGAGATTATTTCCAGACCGGCGTGTGTAATTATCTGTGCTTTTGCCAGGAATTATTATCAGTTCTGAGTAAACAGACTGACTGCGCTAGCCTGTGCGCTCAAAATGTTATATCTAGGCCCACAAAAATGCAGCGGATCCATCAGGTAGAGTGTGCTGGCAGGTTTAGTTGTAAAACTGTCAGAAGATCCACTCACCTAATAAATCTAGAAAGCAGCATGTAGCGCGCAAGTCTTTTATTTCGTACCATAGTATGCTAACCAGAAGCATATCATGTTAAACAGAATCTCTTCTCGCTGACTAAATATATCTTGAAATTCATGCATAGTTTCATCTTTTTTAAAGTATATAAACATCAAGATGTGCTTCTTAAAGTAGCTTGGGTGGTAGATGCCAAGCTAACAAAGATATATTTTAAGAATGTTTTGCTAACATTCCCATTAAGTTATAAAAAAATATATATTTCTGAATTTTGTTGGTTATGCTAAAATTAAGGGAACATTACATTTGATAAATTTGCAAACATAATGGAAATGTTCTGAACATTTGTTCTAACTAAAAATATGTTAGAATGTCTAACTGAAATGCTTTAGAAAAAATGTTCCATGAATTTTGTATAAATAATGGTTTTGTGCTATTGTTTGAGAACATTATTAACTCTTTCCCTGCCAGCGTTTTTATTAAAGGGGTCATGAACTTTGCGCTGTTCTCTGAGGTCAACTTATAATGTTATCAAGATTTTTACATCAAAAATCATCATAATTTAGAAGTAATAGGTGACTCGGAGTGACCCCCCCCCACTGAACAAAGGATCAAGTTACAGAAGGAAGGCAATGCAAAGACTGTTTTTCCACAACTTGGCACTGCACAGTGTCTCGTTGTCTTCAGAGCATCTTTATCGTTTATTTTCTGCATAGACCTGCGTTTGCCTCTCGTTATTCACACTACATGTATGAATTAGTGGGCAGGGCTAAACAGTGATGTCGAAGCAGGTGTTGATCTTCTGCAGAGGCGGGGTTTATCCACAGTATTACATCATAGAGTAGAACATTCCACAAGCATTTCGTTTTGGCAGATTGACTTCAATATAAGCTGTTTTTAGACTAACGACAAAGTTTTGAGTTCTGAAACTTACAGGATGTTTTTATAGTACAATGACCTCTTATATGTCAAAAGATCAAGGGAATTTTGGTTTCTCAGTTCATGACCCCTTTAAAAATTGCCAGCCACCACCAGCATTTTTGATAATTTTCACAAAACTTTCATGGCCACCAGATATGATTATCTGAAGATGCAATATGGCAAAAGAAACAACAGAGCCTCTGATTTTAAACAATAACAACAACAATAAAACATTTAATTTCATAACATTAGAAAGTTTTGATGTATATGCTGTTTAATGTTTGATGATCGCTTTATTTTATATATGCATTTGCATACATATGCTATTGCTTGTTTCTGCTTCTTCTTTGCCTGTGTTTTGATCAGGAGATTCTTTACTCTTAAAGAAAAAGTGTAATAGCACCCTCTACCATATAACAGTGAAAGTTCTGTCAATGGCGCGGATGCATTGTCTCATAAATGATGGAAAATTCTGACAGTGGTGGAGAAAGAGTTAAATAACAGATAACTTTGAAGTAACATTCTATTACTGGAAGAATGTTTGTTCATACCTTTGAGAGAACATTGCCAGAAAAATGTTCTGAGAATTCCCTGTTAGCATGGTGGGTTCTGGCAGACTAAATTAAGAATTTGATTTAGGTGTCATACTTACATACTTAGACCTCTCAAAAGCAATTTTATGAGGTAAATTTAGCTTGTCTTTGAGCTTTATTTAAGAAATGTCATCTATATTTATACTACCTTCATGTTGTGTTAATTACAGTATGTATTCTGTATAAATTTTAGTGGGAATGTTATTCAAGTGGGATTATTGCCAGGAGTTTTTATCAGACTGACTAGCACTATCTTGTGCAAATGTTGTGTCCAAACCCCCCCCAAAAAACCATATCCGAGTTGCTCAAAGCTAGCGGATCCATCAGGTTGAATGTGCTGGCAGGTCTTGTCATAAAATTGTCGAAAGATCCACTCTCTTTCCATCACCTAATAAATCTAGGAAGCAGCATGTAGTGCACAGCTCTGCTATTCCATAGCATAGCATGCTAACCAGAAGTGAGTGCCAGAAAGTCATGATGAAGTGAGTGGATGAAAAAGATTGCTGATGACTCTGTCCCCAGTCGCAGTACATCACCGCGACTGGGCTTCTCACCAAGATGACCTGGACATGTCATGTCCTGTTTTGCTCTAAGGGTTTAATTCGCCCGTCCAGCAGGCGTGTATGAGATGAATGAGCGTGTCTGTGTCTTTGCATCTTTCTCTGTCTTTTTCCCCCCACCTCTCCTCTCGTTCTGTTCTGGCCTGTGTAAATTAACCAGCCAGCATGGTGGAGCTGCATGACAGCGCTCAGGAACGCTGGTGCGATGTTACAAATCGCAAAATCAATGGTGCCAGCTTGGTCACCCCCATCTGTCCATCATCTTCTGACAAGATGAATTCACCGGCATTCTGACAATTACCTGCTGGCGGCTATGTGGGGCTGGGGTGCTGCTAGGCTGGAGGGGACCTGGGGTTTATTGGAAGATTACATCCCATATATTTCTGTCAAGTATAAGAGTGCTACAGACATGCGGTATTCAATGGGACTTGCTGTAAGTAGGGAAGCATGGTAGTAGAACCATTATTGGACATTACTGACTGATATTACATAGATGAAAAGTTGACATAAAATAGAAAACCATCCTGTGTTTACTAAAAGAATCATAGTTTTTAAATGATCTGTTCTAAATGCATAATAGTGTTTTTGCGATTGTGAACGAATTATTAATTGATTGATTGATTGACTGAATGTTTAATTTTTCATCAAAATGGCATAGCTCGACCTTCTGGATAAATGACAGACTTCTCTATGCCAAACTCACTACTTGTGTTACTGTACATTGTGACATCAGTAGTGGATGCTCATATATCATATATTTTATTTAAATATGAATTGCTGTCATTTAATGCTCACTTCAGTTAATCTTCAAGAACCCTATCAATTATATTAATAATACCGTTAAATGTTATATAGCAAATCTCAAAATATTTTTTTTCAATTATGTACATTATAATATTGTGATGCTTAAATCCAAATGATTCCTTATTTATTTTGTTATATAAAAATAATAAAATACATATTTATTTAGACAGAATTAAATTTTAATCTAGAAAATTTATCAATTATTGCCGGAAACATAAAAATAATTATTACAAATGCACTAAAACATTTTTTTAATCTAAATGCCTAAACCAAAATAAACATTTTTCATTTAGTCAAAAACCAAATCTGAGTTTCTGTAATTAAATTGGAATAATTCATTTCTTCAGGGTGTTGTGTTCTCAGGTGATAAATTAAACCAGTTGTAGTAAAGTTCTTTGGCAGCATTTCGTATCTCAATATTTCAGTTGAACAAATTTTCCATATTGCTACTCTAGCATCATTTTTGGTTATGGTGAAATGAGTCCACTCTCCTGACATGATTACCTGTTGTAGCTTATCCACATTTTGTGCACAAAATATGATCCCAATTTGTGCAGTGCAAATTGTGTTCCTCATATATTTTTGGCCATATTTTCAGCCTGTTTTGCATAATTCCTTTTGCAGATCGGGTGTTTAAAATATAAACAGTGTAGGGAAATACACACTGCAGTTAGTAACTACACTTGTATTTGTCTGTAAGTTAACTCGTCTCTGTCTCTAAGTGTCTGCTTTGTGTTCTGTGACACAAATCGTGTTGCATTGTTCTGGCCTCCTGAGTGCGAGTGTGTCAGATTAAGTACTCTGTGCTTCGATCTGTTCTGTCTCTATTGTCTGCCTTTATACTTCCCTTAAGCTGAGAGAAAATAATGTGCCCTGTTTCCAGATAGAAAATAGACCCTTGCAAAGGAGATAAACGATTTGATGCCATTGCATCTAGTTTATGATAACAATGCTGGTTGCTGAGATTACATATATTTTTTTTTTACGGTATTATTCTGGGAATTGTGTACTATGCAGACGCTAGGTGCAGGTTTTGGAAAACATCACAATCCTACAGTATCTTTTAAATTCCTTCAGTTATTTATCATCTGTTTTGAAAGTGTTGCTGGAATCAATCGCATGCAATGACTATCAAGAAAACAGCAGGTGAGGAAAATCTTTGCTTGATCTTTCACAGAGAAAGGCATTTTTTAAAAGACAAAGAAGATGTTTTGAAAGTGCTGTCACAATCAGTAGGTTCTCAAGGAGACACCAGGTGAGCAAATTGCTTGATTCTTTTAGATGGTACAAAGAAAGGGATATTAAAAAAAGATGGGAAAGGATCCTTTCAAGTTACACTGGGGCATTACAAGACAATGCAGGTTTACTGAGGAAGAGAGTGATAGTACAGTTAAATATGCAAAGTAGATTCTTCAGTGAAGTGGGTGTTTTAGTGATGGATGATGGACGTACCTTGCTTAGTTGTAGAAGACAAAAGGAAGAGTTTTGATTCTAATATATGCAATATTTAACAGCGGAAGTGAATATTAGATGGGATTTTGAATAAGTTTGAGTGTCCCAGTTTAAGGAAATCACCCTCCGAGGCAGATACTGCTTGTTATGGATGTGTAGTGCTGTGTCTACTACTGACGATTAATTTTGGTCTTGCAGGATTAACAACTGTTAACAGTTATGACAACCAGATCATCTTACAAAAGCAAATTCAATGTGTACAGTATATCTTTTCACCTCTGCATTAGATGCAGTTAGGTTTGTAATGGCCCTAGTATGGATTTTATGTTAATTAGATAAAGATCTTCTATTGTGTATCCTATAAATTAAGTTACATTACAAATTCTCAAGGCGTTTCATCAAGCCTATACTCTCCAATGTCCAACAGCTACCAGAAAGGCAATATGAGTACTTGAAATGTGTGTTCCCTTAGACCAGTGGTTCTTTTTGACTTCAAGGCCCCCCATTGCCCAACACAATATTCCATAACCTCCCATACAGGCTAAGACATTTCCTCTGATATTTACACTGTAGTTATGAAGAAACTGCTTGATTTCAAACTTTTTCTTATTTTATTTTATTTTCTGGGAGTGTCAGCATATTATATTATAAATATTATACAAAAATTAATTTTTGTGGTTTGTGGTTTACGAAATTAATTTTATGTCAATAGAGCTTAGCTTATACTGAACCTAGAATATTCCTTAGAAAATAAAATTAATAAAAATAATATAAAATAAAAATATATACATATACGCACATACTTATTAATTGTTGTGGTAATGCACACTGCAGTTTTTTAAAGAAACAGTTATTAAATGCAGTTTATTAAATGCAGCGTTTTGTTTTTTGTTTTTGTTTGTTTTGTTTTTTGTTTTGCAATTTTCTATGCAACAAAAAATCCTGCATGAAAATCATGATTCTCAAAAAAAAAAAAATGAAATGAAAATTTTAAAATATACTGAAATATTAAAAAAAAGTTATTTTAAATTGTTGAAAAATATTATATATATATATATATATATATATATATATATATATAAGATTATATTATTTAAGATATTCTGGAAATTCTTTAAAAAAAAAAAAACAAGGAAACCAGACACTCCTCCCCATGCAGTTCAACTTTCCGGACTGATAAGGTAGATGGAAAAGAAAGCATAGCCAATTATCCTTATGTCTAGATTGGTTTCACCCATCATATGAGGCTTTGAGACCACAGTCAACAGGGCACAACGGCAGCAACCTGGCTCTCCAGGCTGCCTCTTTGTCCCAACAAGGTGCTCATATTGTGTTGCTGAGTCTGCTCCTTGTGATGGCTAATTACTTTTGCTGTCGTTTTATCTTGGTCTTAAATCTTGAAGGATTTTGTCACTGAGGTGTCTCCATTAAAGCACTGTAATCGTGACGGTGAAGAGATTTCCCCAGGCCTGCCATTTTGTCTGTAGTCATTACGCTACAGCATAAAGAAGTTGTTTGATTGTCTAATACCATTAATTGCAACACAGTGATTCATGAGTCCGGAATCCAGTCATCGCAAATGATGCTTGAATACTGAATGCTAATTGTGATGCAATAATGGTTCATATAGCAAATGTTGACAGGTGTCAAAAGTTGCCCTTGGGGGCTGTCAAATTCAAAACTGGAACAGCATTACTTGCCTGATTAAACACTGACGTGAACAGCAGTGCATCCCGAGCAGCTCATGATTTATGAAAATAACTTCACATGCGGGCAGTGATCTGAGCACTGAGCACGACCTATGTGTGTACGTGCCTGCCACTAACCAAGGACTCATTTGTTTGACTAAGTGTCTTGTGTGCACAACCATTTTGCTAGAACCTCCACTGCATGATCTCTGAACATGATTTCTGTTGCCTGAGAGAAGAAGGATGTTTTCTGTAAAATTTAAGTGGTCTGTTTAATCAGACACTGTTGACTGTGGACAAGAAATTGTAATGCACAATATGGCAGCCATAGTCTCGACTTAACTTAAAAGAGCCAGTTATCTTATTGATAGAGTCATTGCAATGCTTAAAATGGAGGTCCTGCCTTATTCAAGAGAGCGTACATGCACACACTACGAAAAATTACTTCTTACGAATATTTAATAAGTTCTGATACATTGTCTTGAGAAGCAACACTGCATAAGACATTAAGGGCCAGATTTACTAACAGTTTGCATCAGCCTCAGACTATATACATAGATTGTATCTTGAATGTAAGTGTATTTTGTTGATTTAACATGTTACATTCATGCATACATTCTCTTAAATGCAGGGTAGTTGATTTGGTTAAAAAAAAAAAATTTGTTATGCTAGTAGTGTCATGAATCTGGTTCATGGACTTCTGTCCGCTGGCCACCGGAGGTCGTTATTCCATTACACTGACTCTTGCACTACACTACTGTTGCAGGTCACCCACGGACTACAATTCCCATCATTCTTTGCACTAAGTACTAGGGATGGGCCATACCTCTTATTTTATTTTCGATCCGAGACCGATATTTTCAAGCCCAGTATCATCGATATCGATACCGATACCGATACCTCTCAACTAAACTGATCTTTTAAATTATTAAAATAATATAATCAGTAATTATACTCACTTAATATTAGATTTTAAAGCAATGTATTTTTAACATTTCATAGGCCTTTTTTTTGTTTACAGTGTTAGAAATAAAATATACTATAATTGTATTTTAGCCCTTTACAGGGGCAATAACCTCAAAGGTGCAACTATACCCCTAAAAGGGAGCATATTAGTACCATACAAGTATAAGGGTAGATAAGTTACAAAGGTGCACCTTTGAGGGTACCATCATGAAAATTAAACATGGTAAAATGTATTATTACCACCATGGTAAATTTGTGGTTACTGCAGTTTTACTACAAATACTGTGGTAAACTCTGGTTACTGTAATAAAACCATGGTTAATTTTTGTAAAAGGCTGCCAGACTGTTGTACCCCTAAAGGTGAAACTTAAGCATTTTTTTTTTTTTCTGACAGATTTGCTAACAGCAATTACAGAACATAACACAATCCATTTGAACTTTTAACAACCAGTTTAAATAAATTTACTTGCACAAACTTAAAATAAATATTACATGTACACAAAAGTCTGGGGTCAGTAAGATTTTGTATTTTTTTTTTTTTTTTTTAAATAAGTCTCATGCTCACTAAGGCTGCATTTATTTGAACAAAAGTACAGTAAAAACTATAATATTGTCAAATATAACAATTAAAAATAACTATTTTCTATTTTAATATATTTTAAAATGTAATTTAAAATGCATCTGTGATCAAAGCTGAATTTTCAGCATCATTACTCCAGTCTTAAATGTCACATGATCCTTCAGAAATAATTCTAATATCATTTGCTGCTCAAGAAACATTTCTGATTATTGTTGCTTCATATTTGTGTGGAAACCGTGATAACAAATTTCAGAATAAATTTTATATATAGTAACAATGTTATGTAATGTAATGTAATAATGTGGCATTGGTTTCTTAATATCTACTTATGCTTCTGATGCTTTTGGGAAACGCAGCCCTATTTAAACAAGCACTGTGAGCCACGAGTCAGCAGCGAACGCTGTCTGTGATTGATTGCTTCTGTCTTTCAGCATTTGTGTGTGTTCTGATGAGCAGGAGAAATAGCTCTATCCAACACAATTATTCGCTAATATAGTCTATTTTTCCACTTAGAAGCTTATTTTATGCACCGAATTTCTTGATAAATAAATAAAATTAATGGTTAAAAAATGCACTTTAGAATCTATATTTTTATGTGAGGATCGATCCTTTCGATACAACATCAGTATCGAAAGTATCGATACTTAAGAATCGATCCGCCCATCCCTACTAAGTACAAGCAGCCATCTCCCTAATCACACGCTCACATCTGAGACTCATTTCACAATCACACACACTACTTAAGCCATGGACTTTCTCAGTTACACTGCTGAGTATTGATCTGCGTATAGCACTCCTCAAGCGCTAGCTGCCTTACTGTGCCATTCCGTGTTTCTGTTCAGTTCCAGAATTGTCCTGCGTTTTTCACTCCCCTAGTGTTAGCTGCGATACAGAACCTATTTCTTGTTTTCTAGTCTGTGTTCCCTGTATTTACCCATCTCACCGTTTGGACTCTGTTTGCCCCTGCTTGGATTATATCTGTGTACCTGGACTATCTCTCTGCCTTGCCCTTTGGATATTGTTCGTGCCTTGCCTGGATTATTGCTCACGTTTCGGATTACCTCTCTCATCTAGCCCTCTATATACCTGTTTGGCATTTGTTCGACCCTGCCTGTATTTGACCATGTTTCACAATAAAAGCTTGCACTTGGATCCGCACGTCTCACGTCTCATCAGCCCTGTTACAGGTAGAAAGTCTCTTCACATGCGATCGCGATTTCTACCAAGGGGAACCAGGGGAACCCGATCGGGGAAAGCAGGGGCCCAAGTGAATATGCTGTCCAGGGGGCCCAGAAATCGTAGCGGCGCCACCTGCCGGTAGCAATCACTAAGTTAAGTGGTCTTAATGCATTTATATTGTCTGTGAAAGGGTGTAGGACTATAAAACATTCGTCCGATCAGATCACTTTGTCTGAGGACTACGATAGGCTGTCCTACCTGTCTGTCAGTGTATGTACTTGCATACCTCCATGTACCCTCCATTACTCTATTGCAGACCAAGTGAGAATGGAAGCGCTATTTTTGTAATATTATGCGCTTTGTACTGTAAAGTTTTCTCACCGGTGAATGAGTCACTAGTAAATGAATCAGTTACACTTTATTTTACAGTGTCCTTATAGTACTGAGTAATATTATTTAACAACATGTACTTACTATAGAGTTAGGATTAGGGTTTGGTTAGGGTTTTTTTAAGGTATCTGTTTTACTGACAGATTAGTGTTATTTTAACAAATAATGTTGGTCTTATTGGTCCCATTTAGGCAGATAAGAGTTGTACTTGCATGACTGGAAATAGCTGCCCAGGGATGTTATGATTAGGGTGAGCTGAACTGCTTTAAATGGTTTTGGTCTTCTTTTTCTTGCCATTTATGTATGTCCTTTAAAAATCATGTGAACAACTACTATTGTGAGCCATTAATAGCACCATTAGCCTTGACCAGAGGATCTTGCCTCTTGTGAACATGTTAGTGATTACGCTAAATAAAATTCTGTTTTTAATTTTCAGTTGGTACTCAACTAGTTCTGTGTTTCACTAGTGGTCTAAAGCATTTATTTTGAGCTCCTTTATATAGCTTTTTTGATTTCTGTTGTTAGAATTTGACTGTTTTCTGAATTTTCAGATTAATTTTTATTATTTCTGTTACGTTGTGGGTTACAGTCATTGTTCGTTTGCTTTACTCAGTATAAGCATGAGTATCCCGTCATCAGTCTAACAATATCCAATCAAAAAATAGCTGTGATGAATAACAATTTGAAATTAGGTGTCCTTTGAATGTATGAAAACAATTGCACACTCTTTGATTCTAGCTTCAAGAACCAGAAGTAAAAAACACTAATGCTGCAGTGCAGACTGATCTCATATATGCAGTTACATCAGCATGTACTTGCTTCCTCAGTTCAATCTAATGGAAAAATAGAAAAGTACACCATCTGTTAAACACCCAAGCACTGTTTTCCCAACAGACAGATACTCTGTAAAGGTCAAACCTTCTTTCTAGTGTACTATAGAGCTGAGAGAATCTCTCCTATCAACTTATGCAATCAAATGTAAATTTTAACCTCTCACGGTGAGTATTTCCATAAGAAGTATATCAGTAAAGGCTCTTCAATTATGCATATAGCATCCACTCTTCTATGTAGCCGTTTTGTGGAGAGGATGAGATCTCAATTCTGAGTTCTTTTTACACACTCCTGTTCTCTTGACTATAATGTTTCTGTGAAAGACAATGTCATGACAAGGAAATCGTTGCTTAGCAATTTGAAAGGACTGCTTTAATTCCTCTAATATTATTTTCTCAAATAATCTAAACAGTGTTCCTGAAAAGCCCCGATACTCTGGACCCAAGTACCTATGAAAGACTTCATTAACATTGACAGCTAGAGATAACGGTAACAAAAACTACCTTTTAAGGCTCTTCAGCATTCATTAACAATAATAATAATAATAATAATAATAATTGGCTGACCTCCTCCCTTACATAATTATATGTGCTCAGTTAAATAAAATTGGATTTAGTACCTTACCTGAACTTAACGTTACCTTCTCCAAACCAGGCTGAGTAGCAGTCTTATACAGTCACGTCAATAGCCATTATCTGGCTTTCCAATGATAAATGCCAGCATTGTATTGACTTTACTGTGGGTCACTGCTTAGCTCTCCACACCTGTTTTACTTTGACAAATACCCAACGAACTTCCAGTTCTTTTAACCCTGTCAGATAACTGTGCCCAACGACTTCTGCCAAATACAGAATGCCATCTGCTTGCACACAGATACTAAAGCCACAGAAATCCGCATGAAAATCCTAAGCAACTCTCTTTCTCTATTTATATTACAATTTAAAATAACTGTTTTGTTTATATATATATATATATATATATATATATATATATATATATATATATATATATATATATATATATATATATAAAATTTTATTTTATGTTTTTTAAGTTTAATTTATTTCTATGATGCAAAGCTGAATTTTCAAAAGGCATTACTTCAATCTTTTTT
The DNA here is from genome assembly GCA_039654775.1 of Spinibarbus caldwelli. Lineage (NCBI taxonomy): Eukaryota > Metazoa > Chordata > Actinopteri > Cypriniformes > Cyprinidae > Spinibarbus > Spinibarbus caldwelli. Next base: position 14,033,710 of record CM077219.1, on the reverse strand, counting down.
TTTTTTTTTTTTGGCAAACAAAATATTGAAAAGGACAGCAATTATTAGAAAAATAAATCTTTTCAACATTTTAAATGTATTTGCTTTCAGTTTTAATAAACATGTCCTTGATGAATAAAAGTGTACAGTTCCAACTGATGCTTTTCAGACAGTTCCATTGCAAATCAGTTCATTTTTAATTACTGCACTGAATTCTCACACTGAATTCTGAGACTTTAAATGTTAGGCAAATGTCTGTAGAAATAAAGAACAGGGTTAAATGCTGCCTTTTTGCATAACTTCATTTTTTGTTCTTTGCCATTTCTTTCTTATTTTAGACAGAATGATTGGCATTGTTCATTTACATAAAAACAAGGTTGCTGCTTGAGGATTGGAAATGATTTCCTTAAGCCAACAACATTGCAGTAAACATCTAGAAAGAACTTTAGCACGCAGTGTACTTTTATTTACTCAACAGACATAAAAAGGCTTTCAGTCACCCAACCCATCATAATGTTTATTGTAAACAAAGTTTGTTGATTCCTATAATTACATACCTTTAAAGCGGTATGTATGCGACACTGTCATGATAATCATTTACAGCAAATCATCTTACAAAGAACCTTTATATCCCATATCTAATTATGCGTGATATTAATGTTATTTCCTACTTGACTGCCTCAGATGTACTTTCTGGCTTTGGCAGGCACTTTTTGGAAGTCGAAAGAAATTTGCAATGTCATTTTTGAATGGAAATTAATGGATGTCAGTGTAATGCTCAGGAGTTTGTTACTTATAAATTATGACTCTTATTAAGACTTCTAGAAAAAGACAATTACTCAACTCATATGTGAAGTTCAAAATGTTTGTGTGGGAGAAGATCTTGAAAGTCTTTTCTTTACAAGATTTTTTTTTTTTTGTTCTTAAATTTTATGTTATTAATTAGAACGTGTCAAATACATTTTTATACAAATTTTATACTGCATTCTATATTAATGTGTAAACATAATACTAATAACTGTATTAATTGTTTTTTAATAATAATAACATTTATTTATTTGTTTATCTCCATTTCAAAGCATTATGCTTTTGGAGTCAATATAGTTTTTCATTGAACATTACTGAACTTTCACTGACCTTTTGAGGTAGAGGTAGACTTTGGGGTCTGTTCTGACAGGGCAAATTATTTGTTTATGATATCTATGTCTTTTTTTTTTTTTTTGGTATTGTTGTTTTTAACTTGTTCATCAATGTACAAATATGTATAATACAATATAATATTTGTATTGCAAGTTGTGGAGTTTTAGGGGGATATTTGGCACCACTGAATCTTTGATGATTAAAAGCGAGCTATAGATCCTATCTTTGACATTTTACCATAATGAGTGATTGAAAGCATATTCCAGTGACAAATCTGTGATGAATTCTGAATGACCTTAGAGGTTTCACAGGGAGCGTTGTGCCTATCTTAAGTGACTCATGGCAGATTGGGATCAAAAATGATCCAATCTAATTTTTTAAGTCTGTCTCTTTGTGTGTGTGATGTATTAATTCACACTTGCTGACACTTCCTCAGCAGTTTAAGACACTGATATTACACCTCTTTAAAAGTCAGTACTGTCAGAAAGAGGCGTTTAAGTTAAACATTGATCCAAACTCATTTCCATTTCAAACCTGCCACTCAGAAACCTTGTTGTAATTCTGTACTATGTGAGAGATTTTGCTTCCTCTGTCTCAGCTGAATTACTCAACTTTTTTACACCTGCAAGTGCATATGCATATGATGAATATTCAAGTTTGAGGTTAGATTTTAAAAAGCTATTACCTTCGATTGTAAAACTTACCCAAGAACCATAGTAACCGCAAGATGGTTCCTCGGAGGACTAAACAATTGTAATGGCCAAAACAGAGAAGTAATAACTCTTTACTGGGGCATAAAATCTGTAATTACTGGAAAAATAAGCATGTTTACAAGCCAAAAACTTGCTTGAAGGTGAGAAATGGGAATCTAATTAGTATGTGGGCGGAGTCAGAGATTGCATTATTTTCAGAATGCATTCACAATTCAGTGAATAGCTGAAAATTAAACCTGAATGTTTGTTTGATTTTATGTGTTTGCTGGTACCTGAAGTAAGTTGTCCGCATATTATTGCGCATGTTGTGCCTTCACTCTGCAGTTGGAGGGAAAACAGAGTAAAATTAGAGAGAATATCATCCGCCATGGCAGGGAACTAATGACACACAGCGTGCTGCACACACATTCCCATAAAAATGTTTACCAAGGAAGTGACATTTAACATGTAAATCTCTTCATGCCTCAACTCTCATTCCTAATGTAGACTCAGTAGAGAGCGTGTCGTGACTCTGCACTGGGCGATAAATAGATTACGGCAAATATGGTGAGGGAATGAACGAGCCGCTGCACACAATACACTCTGCAGCCACTTACACAGATTCGCTCTTCAGTTTATGTGGAACAAGAGTGAAGGAAGAACACTGAGGGTGGGGATAAGGGAGAGCAGAGGAGGTCCATAATTCATGTCAGTCAGTGGTAATTACTCGGCTGGTGCAGGATACAGAGGTATACAATTTGAAATCTGCACTTAAAAATAAAGGTTCTTTATTGATGACTGTACAGTTCAATTAAGAATTCTTAACATCCATGGAACTTTCTGTCGTACCATAGGTGAAGAAAAAAAGTTCTACATTATGTCAGTGCTACTTTTTTTTCCTGCCACATACTTGTAGTGACTATTTGCAATTTGCACACTGAGGTGCAAATAACTACAAGTACAAATAGTATCTAACATTATTTGTACTTAGAGTAAGTAATACCCTAGTAAAAAAGTAATATCTTTAAAATAGATTTATTTCATACTAAGTATATAGTTCAAATCTATTAACATATTTTCTGACATAACGCTCAAGACTTACTGATATAAAAAAATATAATTAAACTTTATTTGGAGTACTTCTTGTCCACTGTGTGTATTTATTAATATTAAGCCTAAAATGTGTTTTAATGTCACCATTGATGAAGATTGTATGCAAGATATTTAAAGTGTACCTGAAGTATATTTGCAATAGTTCCACTTTAGCACAATCAAATACACTTTAGTATATCTTTAGTTGGAGTTTAGCACTACTTCCATACAATTAAAATGTATTAAGTACAAAAGTAGTTTTTGCAATTTAGCAGACTTTAAGTATACCAAAGTTTAGTTGGTAGTTTAGGATACCAAAAGTACAATTGCAGGGGATTTTAATTAAGTACATAAATATGTAAATGTATTTGCAGTATACTTAGCATGGCATAAATGTATTTCAAATACATTTTAGTATATTTATTTTTCACTAGGGTATTTATTGCTATTTGCACCTATTGCTCTTCCTTTTTCTTATGTGTTTTTTGTTCCTTGTGAGAGTAAAACTGGGTTTCTCACACTTCTTTTCAGTGCTGCATCAGTTTAGTTACTGAGGTCCAAAAAACTTACAACCAAGAAAAGCCTTTTTTCTTTTTTTCTTTTGACTGTAAAAACCCAAATAGATACAGACAGTATCAGTATTTTTCCAGGGTAATTCAGAAAACAAGTCTCAATTTCCAGTAAATATCTAGTAAGTTCTCAAATAAAATTTATTTCATCAGAATACATGGTTACTTTTGAATGGCCATCAATGGAGAAATATGCTTTTTGGTGATAGAATGGTGTAGTTATGACATCTACCAGCAGGGGCTAAAATATTTGCTTGTAATACAGTTCAGTTATATTAGATTGGCCAGTGGAGAAATCCTCACTTTAAATATGTAATATTTTGTGTATAATATTATCTTTCTTTCTCTCTCTCTCTCTCTCTGTATCCGTTTAACACAAAGAAGATTGTGCCAGGTCAGGTGAACAGATTTTAACATCAGAAAATAATCCACAGGATGGTCCAGATGCTTGAACATCTGTTACAGCTAGATAACACAAATTACAACCAGTTTTCAATAGTTATCAGTTGCGCTCCATATGAGCTCCAGGCACATTCTGTGCACTAAATCCTAACCATTTAAAACAAGCTTCGGTGATTGTTCTTTATTTTCCCTTATGACAATATTGTTTGCTGTGTGTTGAATGTCTGTCCTGAGGTAGGTCTGTGGATGAAGCAATATGAAACAACATTTTTCAATCATTATCTTGAAATATCAGCATGGTATAATGCCAGTAGGTGGTCTGCATGTACAAAGATGTGAAAATGATGTCCTGCTGATCTAGACACGCATAATGAATGTGGTTATTGTATTTTTCTTTGCTTAAAAGAACGAATCATTCAAAAATGGAAGGAGCTGCAGAAACTGCTATGAATAATGTGAATAAATGATGACAGAATTGTCAGTTTTGAGTGAACTAACCATCAAAGCAAGAAAAATGGTAGGCAGAAGACATTATAACATCCTACTGTTGTCTTCCTGTACATGTACAAGACTTTCTGTACAAGCACGCAGACCACCTGCTGTAGTTTGAGCATCCTGATCTTTCAGAAAATTAAATTCGAAATGAACATGCAGGACGTGTATTTTTGGAGGTTTAGGCTTGTTCTAGTTCTGTTCCGTGTTCCACTGGGACGTCTGTTTAGCATCAGGAGCTGTTGAAGAAGATTGAGGAAGTCCAGTGGGACCCACACAAACCAGTGTTCCAACACAAGCCAAGATGCATATTGAAAAAACAACCACTTGTGGCTGTGGTGTTAAGGGATTTATTTGTTTACCCTGTTGTCACAGTGTCTTAAAATAACTATTTTTATTGCATATAATGCTAAAAATTTGCTAATGTGAAAAAACCCTGGGAAAGTGTTGTGAGACTGTACAAGCTGATGAATGACTAGCGTCCCAGATTCAGTGTGTTTGTGTGGGTGTGTGTCTGTTTGGGTAGTTGTGTGTGTGTGAGAAAGAGAGAGAGAGAGTGTGCATTTCCATGCATGACTGTCTTGCACAGAGATTATGACGTCACCGGATTGCCTCTCCATCAGTGTGTCTTGGACTTAGCCTGTGTGTGTGTGTGTGTGTGTGTGTGTGTGTGTGTGTGTTTATTGCGTGTATGTGTGTGTGTTTATAGCATTCCATTCTCTCTTTTCCATGACTATCTCTAGTGTGTGTTTGTGCTCAGCATGATCTCATTAGTTGGTGATTCTTCAATTAAGGCAACTATTCTGTCACCAAAGATATTTGAAAAGACAGTTCAGTATTATATTAATTATATTATATTATATTATATTATATTATATTATATTATATTATATTATATTATATATATTTTTTTGTAATCCATTTTGTAAGTTTTGTAACAACCTTTATAACTTTTTTTTGTTTTGTTTTTTTTGCCATAGCACCTTATTTTCAAAGATTTTGTTCTCTGCAAACAAGTTTTGCCCTACATTTCAACACAGGTTCATTTCAATAAAACCACCATTGATTCACACTGGGGGTGACAATCAAAGATCCCTGGCAACAAACAATGTCCTCGGCAGCAAAGAGAGCAGTTTTTCTTCATTGTTACAGGTTGTCTAGAATTCAGATTCTCTCTTTAGTGAGTGTGTAATATTTATATTTGTGTAGCAGCTCCAGTGGTTCTCAAAGTACTCGAGCCAAGTACCACATCTGGTCGAATCAAAACATTCTTGTACCACCTAATCACAACAATGTTGCTCTAATTTATTCGTTTTTGAGATCAAGATTAAAGACTGTGTGAGTGACATGATGCTATTTGATTAATATCAGTGTTTTTGTATTTAAGATAAATATTAGTGGTGTAAAACCCTCATCAGTCCTCTGACCGGCCATTTACTAGAGACAGCATCATACCGAATTTAACGATTCTGATAGTTTTGAATGATTCTGGTTCCTTAACAGTTTGAATAATGATTTTTTTTTTTTTTTCATTACTTCAAAGCAATAAATATTAGGGAAAATTCTTAATTCTTTCATTTCTTAATGCATTTTCAGACCCATTTTCTTTATTTAGATGATTGTGTATTTTCACAATTCAAATATAAACACTACATATATTTCGGGTCAACGTAGTCTATAGTAAAATGTCTGCCTTTCTAGAAGCAACTGGAACGGCTAGATCACTATGGTTACATTGTCAGTTAATGTGATGCTGAATCCAGTATTTCTGAATCAGCTTGTCTTCAAAGTCGAGCTTCTAGAAGCTGCTCACAGACTTGGAAGGCAAAAGGAGTAATATCACACTTTTTTTTTTTTTCAGTGTTGCAACTTGAGAAAGGTCATCCTATTCACATCATGCCAAAATAAACACTTAAAAAAAAAAAAATTCTAAATCTATATGTTGCATTCAACGTTTGTTATATGTTACGCAGATGTTGCTCAGCACTGAAAATTGCACATTGAAAATTACATAGAATTGAAAAGTATACCCACAATTACACATCATTTAGTGTCAATTCCCCCTTTTCCCCAGTAGGATCACTGGAAGGATTGCACCCATATTCCAGGATAGACATTGGACCATTAGAGGGATTTATAATATTACACAACCTCTTCTTACTAAGATCATTAGAGTAATTATCTGATTTCATTCATGAAGGTAAACACACACATATACAGTCACCCCTTCATTACATCACTGGGACAGATGGGAGTCTTTGCGTGGTGCTGTTTTTGAAGCCTAATTGAAGCCTCAGTCAAATGACATCATAGATGAAGCTCAGAATCTCCAGCGTGGGAAAAACATGCTCAGAGACTCATCCAACTGGTAAAATTCCCTCACATTAGCATGACAGAGAGCCGCTCTCTCTTCCCTCCTTCCAGGATCTCAGATTGGTTTATCTGAAATGATTTATGGACATTTGCACATTAGGTAGATGCTTTTGATGATACGCCTGAGACCCCACTGAAAATCTGTGACAACGATTTTAACCTGGACAGGTCTTGACAAAATTAATAATAAGGTTATAAAGAAGCAAGAAATATTTAACCGTGTTAAGACTTTTGAAGCACAGACTATTGAGAAGAAAGAAAGAAAGAAAGAAAGAAAGAAAGAAAGAAAAGAAAGAGAACGAACGAGAGAACGAGAGAAGCAGTGGAAACACAATTTTTTATACTGAGTCTTCTTTCCTGTTCATTAATGGAAAGAAAAATTGGCGAATGCCTGTCGTCAGCTCCTTACAGCGGTGACTGAAGTACTCCCCTCAGTCCATTTAAAGACCACGATCAACTGGCGGGCGAACACTTTGTTTTTTCCACATATATTTAAAAAGGGTCGCTTTGTCACAAGGTGCTAAAAGGGCTTTGGGGGACAATATCTTTCATTTTATTGTCTCCACTGACGTGTTCTTCCACTGCTCTCAGTCTGTACTGGGAAAAAGAGGCTGGGACATGATTTTAATGTTATTCAAAATGACTGCCTTATTGTAAAAGTTACTGTTAAGCATTTTTCCTCTGGCCAAGGACTAAATGCAGCGTTGTCCGAAAGGAGGCTATGATGTTCATTGTAGGATAGAGATTTGTTGCATGTTATTCATTTTAGTTTACCAATCACTTAAGCTCAGAAAATGGGCCACACTTATCAATATTCAGAGAGAAAGTAAATGAGGATTGAACACAGCATATATAATGTCACAAAATGTTTCAGGTTTAGTTTCCTTCTCAGGAAATTTCACTCTAATGACATTTTCTTACTTCACCTACAGTAAATGTCACCATGGTGCTATATTCATATTTTAATTCATTCCTGTGAAGGCAAAGCCATTACTGTGGTCTACAGTGTTATGTGATCCTTCAGAAATCATTCTAATATGCTGATTTGCTACATATGTTTTATTATCAACAATGTTGGCTGTCAATTTTAATTAATGCCACCTTGCTAAATAAAATATTAAGAATTAAGCTTGAGTCCATATCAATGTAACCATCTATTTTTATTTTATATGAATAACATAAAATATTGTGTTTGAATATTAAATAATTAAAACACTTGACAGTATCTGAGGATTGAAGGTGCTTTGACTGAGGGGAAAATGTCACCTCAGCAGCATCAATGTTTCTTTTATGAGAGACAACAATTGAACATCAAACAATCTCTTGAATACAACAAGGTGCATTGATTCAAAGCAGAATGCTGAATTGTGGAGAGTAATACGACTCATTGAAAGGAGCATTACAATCAAAGAACAAAGCAAAGGGACCTCAGCAGGTCTCATTGATTAGTCAGTATTATTGAGGTTGCAGGAATAGACATTTTGAAAATGTGAAACCCCTAAAGACCAGATGAAAGAAGGAAAGAGACAACAGTGCTCCTTCTGAACTAATACCCTTCATTCAGAGATAGCAAATCACCCATCTATGGCAAGAGCATGGCTTGCAATTAGAAAACTCAATTTTGGATATTGAACTAAAGTTTATACGTTCTTGAAAATTAAACGTAAAGTAATACATTTTCTTGACTACTTCTGAGTTTTGTTTGGCTTGTAAAAGTTGATTTGACTCATGTCTGTAAGTTATATGGTGGTGGGAGGCCGCGAAATACAGAGAAGTAACGTTAGCCATCGCCATATTGACTTAATGTAGCTGCTTGGAGACCTTACATGAATTTCTGTCGAGAAACACAAAGAATGCGATGAAGGTGAGTTTTTGTTTTTTTATTTGTAATGATAAATGAATAATGTTGCGATTTATTGTGTGTTAACAAATTTGACTGTGCTCCGCTAATGTAAGCCGCCATCTTTGAACACCTGGTCAAGCCAGCTGCTCCTGGATTCTGCTGCTCGTCTGTTTGTGGAATAAGGTGTTGCGATACATTAAGCTTCCAAAAAGCGTCTTTCTCAGCTCTTTGGCCGCACCACGCATTTGTACTGCAATTCCAAAAATAGACGAACATTCAAATCCAGGCAGTTTATGGCTTGACTGGGTTTTCACAGATCACGACTCATTTGACTATGGCAATGTAAGGACATGGGGTTTTCCCTCACTAATTTTACAGTTCACTAGAGTCTCAAATGCTAAAATAGCTTGATATTTCACTTCGGTTATCAGTGCTTATTGATTACTTTTAAATGTTTCTGACAGCTGTTTGTCTATTAATTTTTGTACAGTAAAGTTTCATATGCTTATTCTATATTGCTTCTACTGATATGCTACTGCTTTTTCACACAGTTACAGCTGTTGATTCCTTCTCATAGTTATTGTCACCTCAAGACATAAGGTTGTCACCCTACAGAGTTTAAGAAGTTGGTTTTAAGGACATTCATGTTACAATGAGGTACAGTAAACACATCCTTACTGAAATTAAAATCTTTTGCTGTTTAACTTGTATATTTGTTGCAGGCCTAATGCAATCACACAACATATTTAATGCAGACCATGCAGTTCTTTTTGTACAATTTCATATGCTTAGTCTATATTGCTTCTACTGATATGTTACTGCTTTTTTCCCCCACACAGTTACAGCTGTTGATTCCTCTTCAAAGTTATTGTCACCTCAAGATATAAAGTGTCACCCAATAGAGTTTAAGAAGTTGTGTGAAGGACATTCATTTTACATTAAGGTACAGTAAACATATCCTTACTGAAATTAAAATCTTTTGCTGTTTAATTTGTATATTTGTTGCAGCCCTAATGCAATCACACAACATATTTAATGCAGACCATGCAGTTCTTTTGGTACAATTTCATGGGCTTAGCCTATATTGCTGGTACTGATACCTGTACTTTTTTTTCCCTCCTCAAAGTTATTGTCACCTCAGGATATAAGGTGTCACCCTACAGAGTCAGTCAAGCTATGTGAAGGATATTCATTTTACAATAAGGTAATTGTGAACTTGATTTTTTTTTTTTTTTTTACATTTTTATTCTTCTTGATTTTATCACGTCATGATCTCTTTATGCAACCTCTTTAATCATTAATGTTATAAGATGGCATGTGATTTACATATGTGATTACTTTTGTATCTTTTGTATTACTACCTGTACTTGCTACCCATCACTAGTCTCTGTGGCTCCATTTTTCCTCCTGTCTTATGTGTCTGTTTCAGATAAGCACAGAGTTCAATAGTCACCACCGATCAACTGCAGTCATTCTTGGATGGACTAGATGCTGTGGTGTCTTTTAGAACTGTACAAAGCAGCTGTATCATCAAGCAGGAGGTTGAGCCTTAGCAGTTTCATATAGTGCCTTGATAAGGAGGTATGAATAAAAATGAACTCACTTTGATCAATCTGCACTAATATAAGAGTTCTAATTTATATATTGGAGTCAGTCAGTCTTGTTTATTATTGTATGTACACTGTTAGACATTTCAAAGGGTTTATACAGTAACTTACTGGCAACACTGTTGCTAGTTAGTTATTGTAATTAAGATTTACAGTAGCAAACTGTATTTGATTTACAGTTGCAAACTGTACTGTTTTACAGTAAATTACTGTAAATAAAATCCAATTCATCAGACAATGCCTCTGTGTATAAGGCAAGGTTCAAAAAGAAATGATTGATTTAGTCAGTGTGGAAGAACTTGACTGGTCTGCAGAAAGCCAAGTCCTAATCCAAACTGAACACCTCTGGTGTGACTTTTTTAAAACAACAGTTTGGACAGGACCCTTTTCTATTCTAACATGACAATGCCTCTGTGTATAAGGCAAGGTTCAAAAAGAAATGATTGATTTAGTCAGTGTGGAAGAACTTGACTGGTCTGCAGAAAGCCAAGTCCTAATCCAAGCTGAACACCTCTGGTGTGACTTTAAATGCAGATCTTGAGCCAAAAACTTATCACCAAACACCAATGATGTGTACATATGGGTACAGTCATTTTAGACATTTCCAAAACTGTTGCAACAGAGATGGAAATACAATTTTTTAAATACATGCATTATGTTTCCATCTTTGTTGCCACAGTTTTGGAAGTGCCTTTTTCTGTTCTAAAGAAGGGGGTGTCCCAATATGTTTGTCCATATAGTGTATGTACAAGTCACTGGTGTTTGGTAAAGAGTTTTTGGCTCAAGGTCTGCATTTAAAGTCACACTAGAGGTGTTCAGCTTGGATTAGGACTTGGCTTTCTGCAGATTAGTCAAGTTCTTCCACACTGACTAAATCAATCATTTCTTTTTGAACCTTGCCTTATACACAGAGGCATTGTCATGTTAGAATAGAAAAGGGTCCTGTCCAAACTGTTGTTTTAAAATTAGAAGCACACAATTCCCAAGAATATCATTATATGCTTAAACATTAAGATGTGTACTCATGGAAATTACTAAAGTAGTCAAACCTGTTCATTAGAAGGGGGTGACCCAATACTTTTGGCAATATGTTGTATTATCTACAGTGGATGCGGACAGTAAACTGATGCCCCGGTATATTTCTGACGTGCAGATGTACTCCAAGCGCTCGCACTGTTTCTGACATGAAGTACAAACGGATTTTCCAATCATTACAAGCAATGTAACACATCCAGTGTAGTCAGTCCCAAGCTGTTGCGGCATTGTAGACATGGTGTAGGGCAAATTGTGTCAATCCAAATGTAAGAAATGAGGAAAATAAAACAACCTCAGTATAATGGCGCCAAAGAGACCTTTACAGCAAATACAGTAGTATACAGCAATTTAAAAAAATACAGTAAGTCTCTGTATGTGAGGTCTGACGTCACAGAAAATTCCCATGATGCAAAGGGTATTACAGTTATTTACTGTAAAGGGAATTTGCAGTATTACAGTAAATAATTGGAAATTACAGAAATGTCTAACAGTGTAGGACACAAATCGGAACAGAAGAAAAGCTGCCTTACTTGGTCTTCCACGCTTCCTTTCAGAGGATGCTCCTGAGATAATCAAGATGTGTAATGTAAGAAAATGTTTACACATTGTTAATGTACTGATGTAGAGTAGTATGTGCAGTGCCTTGTGAAAGTATTAATACCCCTTAATTTTTTTCACATTTTTTTTGTTGCTGCCTTATGTTAAACTGCTTTAAATTATTTTTTTCCCCACACCAGTCTACACTCCGTACACCATATTGACAAATCAAAAACAGAATTGTCACAACTTCGTAAATTTATTAAAAATAAAAAAACTGAAATTAGTACATTGCATAAGTATTCATACCCTTAACTAAATATTTCGCTTAAGCACCTTTACAGTCTCAAGTCTTTTTTTGTTTGATGCGACAAGCTTTGCTCATCAGCATTTGGCAATTATCTGCCATTCTTCTCCTCACCTCTTCACCTCTCAAGCTTTATCAGGTTGGATGGGAGCAAATGCACATTTTCAAGTTTCTCCAGAATTATTTGACTGGGTTCAAGCCCAGGCTTTGGCTGGGCCACTCAAGGACTTTCACAGAGTTGTCTATAAACCACTCTTGCTGTGTGCTTAGGGTCATTGTCCTGTTGGAAGGTGAACCTTCTGCCCAGTCTGAGGTTCCGAATGCTCTGGACTGGGTTTTCATTAAGGCTATCTCTATATTTTGGTGCATTGAGCTTTTCTTCTACTCTGACGAGTCCCTCATTCCCTGCCGCTGAAAAACAGCCCCACAGCATGAGGCTGCTACCACCACACTTTACTTTTGGGATGGTACTCTGCAGGTGATGAGCAGTGCCTGGTTTCCTTCAGACATGATGCTTAGAATTGAGGTTCATCAGACCAGAGAATCTTGTTTCTCACAGTCTGAGGGTCCTTTAGGTGCTGTTTTACAAATTCCAAGTGTGTTTTCATGTGTCTTCACTGAAGAGAGGATTGAGTCTTGCCACATGGCTATAAAGCCCAGATCAGTGGAGTGTTGCAGTGACGTTTGTCTTTCTGTAGATTTCTCTCATCTGCATATATGATCATGGAGTTCAACTAGAGTGACCATCATGTTCTTGGTCACCAGTCTAACCAAAGCCCTTTTCCATCAATTGCTCAGTTTGGCCAGGAGGCCAGCTCTAAGAAGAGTCCTGGTTGTTTCACACTTCTTCCATTAAGGGTAACAGAGACTACATGCTTCTGTGAGCCTTCAATGAAGCAGAATTTTTTTCTGAACTCTTCCCCAGATGTGTGGCTTGACACAAACCTGTTTCTGAGCTTTACAGGCAGTTCTTTTGACCTCAGGGCTTGGTTTTTGCTCTGATATGCATTATCAGCTGTTAGACCTTTAATTAAGATGTGTGTGCCTTTCCAAATCATACCCATTCAATTTAATTTGCCACATATTAACTTCACTCGAAGTATAGTAACATCTACAATCAATACGAATGCTCCTGAGCTAAATTTCAACTGTCCCAGATAAGGGTATAAATACTTATGCAATGTAATCATTTAAGTTTTTTATTTTTAATAAATTTGCAAAGATGTTTAAAAAAAACTGTTTTTGCTTTACCATTATGGTGTATGGAGTGTAGATTGATGTGGGAAAAAAAAAGTAATTTAAAGCAGTTTAACATAAGGCAGCAACATAACAAAACGTGAAAAAAAATGAAGGGGTATTAATACTTTCGCAAGGCACTGTATAGGGAAAAAGTCAATCCGCTTAACTATCACATGATTATTATTATTATTATTATTATTATTATTATTATTATTATTATCCCAGAATCAGTAATAATTCATACTAAAATGGTTTTTAGTCCTTTTTTAGACTGTCAGTCAATCTAAGTACTATACTATATATCGTGCCTAAACATGTCATCAGTAACATGTACAAATGTAACAAAATATTAAATGATTTGACCATTGTTTTGTTTTGTTTTGTTTTGTTTGTTTGTTTGTTTTTCTTTATCTGAAATCTCAAATGCTCAATGTTGGTCAAGTGTTTACTATAAGGAAAAACTTTTGAGCATTCATTGGAAACAGATAAATTTCACATGCTTGTTCTTATTGCTTTTAGTAAGAGTTTACTACATGAGTATTGTTCAGCACTGTCAATGACCATGTATTGTGCAAATCATTCAAAGGTCAAAAAGTTACATGTACTTGTTTATATAGAGTACACTTACAATCTGTAAAGTAATTGATGAGCAGTTATTTTGTATCATTACACACAGCTTGCCACTCCTCATTTTTCCACAATTCATGCCCTTTTCTTTCCCCCTTAGTTACGTTTTCTATAACTCTTTTATACCACTCATCTACCTTTCTTCTAGTTCTGTATAATATTAGAGAAACTTTGATGTTTTGATGAAATGGATGTTTAAGCAAGTGTTCTTAAATGGCTTTTTAAAACCTGTTTTCCTAACAAGAATTTGTATTCTCAAACCACTGTTAAAGCTTGTACAACATTGCTTGAACTTATTTCAATAAATTTTTTATATTTTTGAGCAGACCAGTTACAAGTCTATTTATTATGAGCTGATTTGAGTTTTCTTGAACTGATAATGTAACATAGTAAGTTGTTTTAACTCAGAGCGTCAAGTAGAATCAACAAATGATGATTAATTTAATAAATTGTAAAACGTAACTTCTTGAGTTGAAACAAGTTGAGTTAAGACATTTTTAAGGCAGTAGGTGAACTTTCGTTTCTAAGTTTAACCAACTCGAAATGTTTTACAGTGAGGGCTTTGCTGTGAGCATTGAATTATGGAAGTCTAGTTTATTATGTTAGTAATAAAATGATGGGTTCATGTGACAAAATTTGGTTTTATCAATTTGGAGTAGCTTTAAAATTTTTTCAGTGGCATTTTTTTTTAAGAAACACATTGCAGATTCAGCCACAGTGCTTATATTTTACAAGGAATTTATTTATTTAAATGTCCTGTGTATATAGCAAAATGTTCAAATTTAAAATGATATTGTTTATGATAATTACAGTTATCTACATCATCAACTGAGTGAGAACCAGAAACCAGTGTATTAATTAACGGGAAAGTCACAGATATATTTATAGTGTGCAGTTGCTGATTGAATTCAGGCTTGCTAAACTATATTTTTCTTCTCTGTCAGCTCGCCATCCCTAAGGCCAGCTTCCCAGTCTCAAAGACTGCTGATCAGAGAGAAAGAATCTGCTATATTTAGCCCACCTGGCATACTCTGAAACATCAGGGATGCAGAAAGAGAGAGAGAAAGAGGTGAGGAAGAGAGAAAGTGTAGGAAGAGAAGAGTGCCAACCTTTTGTCATAGAAGTCTATAGATGGATTGTTTTATATTTGTAATTTACTCATGCTCCTTCAGAAGTTCTGAGGAGGTTCTTAAGAGAAGCTAATTGCCCTGCCACCTGATTCTTCTGTATATTGAATAAATTCTGCAAAATTGTTAACCCGGTTAACCCGGCCTGTCTCTAAAGTAATGCTGCAAGGTGGGTAATTTTACAGGCCGTCAGATATTTTTATAAAAAAATATTAATCTGTAATCTTTATATATTATGTCCAAACAGAAAATAATTTCTGTAGAATAGAAAAAAGAAACTTCTTAACCAGCCAGACAACATTATTAGTTGTCCAGAACCAGCAATAACTGGGTTTTGTAGTATACCAAAAAGGATTTTTTTTTTTTTTTTAATGATATGACTACTCTTAGCGTGCTTTTGTTCAGCTTTTGCACAAAGTCAATTGATTTCACTGGTAAACATAGTTTATTCCTTAAACAGTAACATTTTACAGTAAACTCTCAATAATTATCATTAATTAATTCAGTAGCTAACATAAACTAACAATGAGTAATATATTTCTTACAGCATTTATTTATCTTTGTCAATGTTAGATAATAAAAATATAATTGTTAATGGTTGTTCACATTATTTTAAAGTGCATTAATGAATGGAAACTAATAAAACTAGTGTTACGTTATGATGTTTGTTTCTTTTTATAATAAATTTGTATTTTGTTGGATGTTTTCTTTTTGAGTTTCAGATCGCCGCTGATTTGCTGAGTGTTGCCGCCTATCAGTGGTAATTGGGTGATCAGCTGGCGGTTTCCTTTAAAACGCCTCTTCCGTTCATCAGAAGGTGTTCGGTGTGACTTCGGGCCGGTCGCACTGCTCCAGGCTTCCTGCTAGCCGCCAGACCAAAATGTGTTTTGTTGAGTGTTTCATTTGATTCTTGGTTTAGTTTGGAATGTGGTAGAAATGTAGGAGAGACCTGCCTTTTTGTTTAGATCTCCTTTTCATGATGTTTATGTTAAGAGTAGTTAGGTTAGGTTGATTGTGTTTATTTTTCTTTTCTTTGTGGTAGGTTATTTATATTGGTTTATTTTATTAGATTGGTTTTGTTTATTATTTTGGCCTTGGGTCTCTCTGACGAAAAATACCATTTGATCCATTCTTGTTTTCTTTATTTATTTCTTAGATATTGTATTGCTTAAATGTTATTTTTGGTTGGACCGTGGGTCCCTTAAGGAGGGCTACTAATTATTGGTGGTTTTTCCCTTTTTTTGTAATTTGCAATAAACTTATTGTATAATTTATTGATTTGTTTGGGGTTCTTTTTTTTGGTCTGACGGCCTGCCGGAAGTCTTTTGGTCTTTGTTTTGTATTTATTGCGTCTTACCCCTAGCGGACGTAATACTAGCTGTAGTTAACATTAACTAACCATAATGCTTCTATGGCATTTATTAACCCTAGTTAAAGTTAAACTAATGTAGTTACCCAATGCTAATAAACGGAACTTTAATATAAAACATTCCCCTTTAAACAAATGATTTTGTTGAATTTTGATAGCGACGATTGAATTTGTACTGTGTCATTTTTACATTGCTGGCATCACCAAGCAGGCAGACATACAGTAGTACATGTAGTATGCTAGTGTCAGGCTTGTGTTGTGTTATGTCTTGTGTTTTGTTCCCCATGTGCTCCCTTAAGCCCATTTTTGTTTTTTTCCTGTTCCTGTCACTGATTATGTTCTATTTGATTCCAGGTGTGTCTCGTTTCTCCCTGATTTAGTTGATTATTTAAGCCCTATGTCTTTCTATGTCTAGTGTCCGATATTGTACATCCTGCTCCACTGCTACATGTGCGTCACTGCCCGTTCCTTGTTTTGGATTTAATAAAGACTGTTATGATTGCTGAATCTCCTCGTTCCTCCACAGTAGCAGTACCATGACTGCTAGTCCGCTACTCAAATTTAAACAATGAAAAATTACACACTTCACCTTCAAAATGAAAAATTCAGAGCACAATTGAATTTGGAGAAGGCTGATGTGGTTCATTGACATGGTACATGACTGCTGTCAGTGCATGAAATGTAGAGTGGTAATGTATTATTAAGACTGATCTTTGACCTTTCATACCCTCAAAAGGTTCCTGGCTAAGAAGATAATAAAATTAATATGAGACAAAAGAAATGGGATATCTGTGCCCCAAGGGTGAGAGAAACCAAAGAAGATCTCTGATGGGGTGATGTTGACCTGCGTAGTGAGATTCATGCAACTATATGAGATATTGTGATGAGTTGAGTTGAGAATGGACTGTTTACCCAATATTTGTGTGTGCAGTGTGCTTGTATGTTTATTAGAGTTGATGTTGTTGACTTAGCAACATGAGAGGAATGCTATTTATGAGTTGAGCCTTTCATGAGGTTTTCTTTCAGTTAGGTTGTTTTCTTAAGATACTTATGTAGGCAGTGTATACAATAGCATGGCAGCTCATTACGTCTTGGACCTAAGCCTAAATGTGTGGAAATTTGTGGAGAAATATTCTTCAAAGAAAGGTCTTGTCTCAAAGTCTGTTTAGGTAACGGATGGAGAAAATAACTGGACTTCAGATTTTGTATTGTAAATAACTGGACTCTAAACGAAAATCCAAGTGCGTCAACAGGTTGCATTTGGTTACCTGTTATAAAAAAAAAAAATAAAAAAAATCCTGTAGCAGATCTATATGGGTGGAGCTGGGGGAGGTGGAGGGTTCTTGATATCATGCTGCAGGACTTACAAGAACTTACAGCAAACACAGAACCAAACTATTTCAAAGTAGAGCAGAGGCCAATCAGCTTGTGTCTTGTTGTGATGATGTCATTGTTTGCAGATTACATAAAGACTTTATCAGCCTGTGCCATCTAGAGTTTCATGATTGAACTAGATATTAAAAGTAAACTCAGATTTAATGTGTAGAACTGATATTGGGATTATATCATTTAAAGCAATAGTTCACCATTTACTCACCCTCTTGTCTTTTCCAGTTAGCGTGACCTTCTTTCTTTCTTCTAGGGAGTACAAAAGAAGACATTTTGATGTTTTCTATGCACTTTTCCATTTGTTTACAATGAACTGGAACCTTTAACCTTTAAAAAGAACAATAAATAAATAAATAAATAAATATTGGTCCATACAACTAGAGCAATATGTGTTATGTCGTTTGAAATCATATAATCCCTTACGAAAATTAACCATGGTTTTATTAGAAATAAAACCAAAAATATATGATTACTATAGTTAAACAAATTAACCATGATTTTGCTGCACTAACCATAGTTTAACCATGGTATTTGTAAAACTGTAGTTATACAAATGGTAATCAGTACACCAAAAAACATGGTTACTGCATTTTTACTATAATAAAACCATGGTTAATTTTCGTAAGGGATAGCTTTGTCTGAAAAACAATATAAAGCGGCATTCAGTCATTATTGGAAGTGATTATTCACTTAAAATCTTGACATCTGCCCTGGCTCTTCTTGACAATAAATCAGAGTTCATTAGATTCATTAATGAATCATTCTTTTCAAAAAATCGGTTGATCCAGTTCACGAAACTGACCTGAATGATCCATTCACAAATCTGATTTGATTCTCTCAGGTACACCAGCTGACTCAATGGTCCAGTTGTTGTGGTTACAAGCCTACTAAATAGGAAGTGTGAATGAGTGAAAATCAATTTTCAGTAAAAGTGTTGGTTTCTTTGTTCATTTGGCTGGAATGTAGTGCAGAAGTCATATGGATTACTTTAATGAAAGTTTTATAGTAACTTTATGGTGCTTTTTAAAGCTTCAGTCCACGTTCATTATAATTACTTGGGGAAAGTGCGGTCTTCTTTTTTGTTCCATGGAAGAAAGTACGTTATACGGGTTTTGAAATGACATTACAGTGAGTACATTATGACAGAATTTCCTCTTTTTGAGTATTCTGTTAACTGTATTATGCATTTGGTGCAATGGCCTTTTCATTAGAGAAACCATCATGCACACACACATTCCTCTTAAGAAGTTAGCAAAGAGGCCAGATGTCTTACTCAAGAGCTAATGGCCTTCATGGCCACTTGGCAGGAGGCCACATTCTGAATTAGCTAATGACAGATTCGGTTAATGATACATGCTGTGGCCATGTGAAGAAATGAGGGTTTAAGCCAATATGGCAAGAGGAAGGAGAGGGTAGAATGAGTCCTGTGAAGCATGAACCAATCAGCCCTGAAGAGACGAGAGCAGTGTCCACTCGTGAAGCCCAATCGATAGCGCTCTGTGATTAGTCACCTGCTAAATAGTGGCCACCCCGAGGACATGAGATTCTCATCACCAGAGAGATGAGTTAGAAAGGGTTCAGGACCACTGTGAGATCAGCAGATGTCAGCCAGGCTGTTTCATGAAAAGAGCTCTTGGCCATATGCTTTTATGATGGATCCAGAACTCTCGAGATGTGAAATAAGAATCACTCCTCTGAGTGAAGTGTTGTGATTATGCTGCCTTCTAAGATGCCTTTGTTTTAGCCACATACTAAGGGCAGCATCCCATCCTTCACAAAGAATAAAATCCCAATGCATTGTGATGAGCTTATGAAAATTTTGTATGAAGCTTTAGATTAAACCCGAGTTTGAAGTACTGCACTGGTTAATATGGTCCAGTGTGGCCCTGCTGGTTGATGTTGTAATTACACAACATCAACCAACAATATTATATTATATTATATTATATTATATTATATTATATTATTGTGTGTATTGTACAGTGTATATATATGAAAGAAGTTTCTTACACTCTCAAAAATAAAGGTTCTTTATTGGCATCAATAGTTCCATGAAGAACCTTTAACATCCATGGGTCCTTTCAATTGCACAAAAAGTTCTTTATAGTACAAAAATGGTTCTTTATATGATTAAAAATTTCCTCATGCTAAGAAAACAATTACACTCTTAAGATACTAAAGTTTTCACAAGGGGATTTTTGCAGTGATGCCATAGAGGAACCATTTTTTAATGCCCCAAAGAACCTTTCAGTGAAAAGTTCTTAAAAGAATTACCTTTTCTTAGTGTGAAAAACTTTTTAAGAATCAGAAGAACATTTTAAAGAATCTTTTGTGCATTGAAAGGGTTCCATTGATGTTACAGATTTTTCATAGAACCATAAATGCCAATAAAGAACCTTTATTTTTAAGACTATATTTTAGGAACTGATAACTGAAAGGTTCTTTGGGGAACCCAAAATGGTTCCTCTATGGCATTGCTGTGAAAACCCCCTCATGGAACATTTTTAAGAGTGTATGCTCACCAAGGCTGCATTTATTTGATTGAAAATGCAGTAAGAAAAACTATCATATTATGAAATATTATTACATTTTAAAATAACTGTTTCTATTCTAATATATTTTAAAATGTAATAGGGCAAAGGTGAAATTCTGGGCACCATTACAGCAGTCTTCAGTGTCATATGATCTTCAGAAAACAGTTGTACTGCTTAATGTTTTTATGGAAACGGTGACACATTTTTTCAGGATTCTTTGATAAATAGAAAGTTCAAAAGAACAGCATTTATTTGAAATAAGGATCTTTTTAAAAATGCTTTTATAATTATATAATAGAAATCCTTTAAAATGTTTTGGAACATAAATCTCTTTAGTGTCATTTTAATATAGTTGATGCATCCTTGCTGTTTAAAGTTAAAAAGGTTTTTTTTTTTTTTTTTAGTCTTACTGACCACAAATAGTATGCGTATAAGTGTATGTGTATATATGTGTATAAGAGTAGTATGTGTATATATGTGTAAATAACTACTATTTCTACACATTGAATCCTAAATGCATGAAGAATTAGTGGCCATTATTGTTAATACTAATACAATACATTTATTAATTGTCATTATTTCAGTTTGTGAGGATATAATGACTGATTATAGCCATTTAACATTAAATTTAAATATATAGTAGAAGATCCCTTATATTATAATATGTCCTGCGCTAGCTGAGCAACTATATTGAAGAATGGTAATGTTAATGGATAATTTCCCTGGGTATTATAGACCCATAGTGATACTAACACTTACTGGCTTGTTAGGGGCCAAGCACCGAAGGTGCATAGGCACCTATTATATCCATTAGCGTTCTTCTTATTCTTCTTCTTCCGCTGTGGAAGTCTATGGCAGCCCATAGAACCGATTGCGGGAAAGTTGTCAAATTTGGCACACTGATAGATGATAGTGTCAATAGTAAACATAACAAATTTGGAGTCTCTAACTCAAACTCTCTAGCGCCACCACTTGTCCAAATGTTCACTCATGTTTATGTTAAGAACTTTTGAACCGTAAGCCACAAAATGAAAATTCTTTTTTCCTCTGAATCCTTGGCTCAAGCCGAGTCAATTGAAGTCCAAAATTTAACAATTGTAAGGTTTAGTTTTTTTTCACTATTTTCAATTGTTCGTAAAACCTACTTTTTCGAACTCGTCCTAGACGGTTCGTCCGATTTTCACCAAAATTGCCTCAGATCATCTACAGACCATGCTGGCAAAAAGTTATGGAATTCAACTTGCTTAGTCAAACCGTTCTCGAATAGCGCACGAACGAATTCTACGAAAAACACTCAAAAATGGATGTGAGGCTATATCTCCGCAACGGTTTGGTGTATTGAGACCAAACTTGGTGTGTGTTATAACAAGCATGACCTGAGACTACCTGCAGTGTTTCAGCGCTGTGCCCCTAGTGGTCAGGAGATATGAAAAATGCATATTTTTGCTTATAACTTCTCAATGGTTTGGCCTCTTTAGATTCGGTGCATCATGCCAAGTCAAACCATATCCAATTTTCCCATGTCAGCCATTTTGTGTGTCCGCCATTTTGAATTTTGTAGTAAAATGCTATATTTTATGAACGCATTGACGTATTGTTTCAAAACTCGGTATGGGTCACCAGCACGATGCCCTGAAGGAGCCTGAGAAGTTTCGAGCCAGCGCCACCTAGTGGTAAAATCAAATATTCACATGCCTATAACTTTGGGTGTGGTTGACTTATTTTCAAGGGAGTCACCTCCTGAATCCTTGCCGAGTCCAGCGATACCAAACTTGCCAGGTTTTGCCTTATGGTTTGTGCAGCGTTGCACTTTAGCGCTTAAAAAACAGTTGGCAATATCTTAGAAACTGTTACTCTGATCGACACGAAACCACCGTAGGAAATTCAGAAACTTAGCGTGCCAACTAAGTGGTAATACCTAACTGCCAAAATTTTGATAGTAAGTGGCACAAAAATGCGAACAAATTCAGTAGTCAGTCATTTTTTCTCTTCTCATGTATAAAAATGTCTATAACTCCAAAACAAAATGAGATATTTCACCAAATTTGACACATGTATGGACACACTCTAAGGACACATAAAAAATTTGGTGGGATTGTGCCTCTTGGTGGTGCTATAATTGAACAAAACATAAAATTGCCATTGACTACAATAGAATATGATATAAAATGCTATATTTTTCCGAATGCATTGGTGTACCATTATGAAAGTTTGTATGTACCATCGAGACCTTGACCTGAAATTACTAGTTAGTTTTGAGACAGTGCCACCTTGTGGTCAAAAGTTATGATGAAATTTCAAATAAATGCTAATAGCGTTCTGTGAATTTTGCCTATTGTAATGAGACCGGTAATAATAGATTCCTTGGGTCATGCTGAGAACAGTGATTCCAATTTTGCAATAGTCAGCCAAACTTCCTGTCTGCCATTTTGATTTATGTTGAAAACCTATTTTTTCAAACTCCTCCTCAACCGTTTGTCCGATTTCCACAAAATTTGACTCAGATCATCTTCAGACCATGCTGGCAAAAAGTTATGGATTTTGTATCGATAGACGAAACCGTTTTTGTATAGTGCTGCTACAAATTTGAGGCATGATGCCAAACTGACTCTGAGGCTGTATCTCTGCAATGCTTTGGCATATTGACACCAAATTTTGGGTGTTTCATTGTCAACTCACACAGAACACACCACATCGATTTGATAACAGCTCCACCTATTGGTCAAACGTGATAAGCCAATAAATCATATTACTAGAGGTTTATTTATGATTTTTCAGCCGTTTCAATTGAAATCATCCTAAAATTGCTTTTAGTGCTCATTGCTGCACTTGGTCTGATGCTCCATGCTATGCTTAGCTCCTCATTTTGCCGCTGGAGTGCTTGGCCCCATAATTACTGCTTGCAGCTATATTTATAGTTATGTCCGTATAGTAAATTAAGACGAAAGGAAGTATTTTAGCCTTAAAAAAAATGAAGCACAACACCTTGTAGTGTGTACTGTACATCACACCCTCCTCCACAGATAAGAAAGTGACTCTCAAGGTCATTTACGGTTACAGAGAAAACCATGTCATATGTACCCTTGAGCAAGGCACTTTACCCCAGGATGTCCCAGTGGATTGACACTACAAGTACTGTACTGTACACTTTGAAAGGGTCATTTTAATGGCATGTATACTGAATTAAAGTCACAATAGCAGTATATACATCATAAGCATTGTGATATTAACATTGGGAATGTACTGAGTTTGAAATAGCTGTCTGGCGTGAGGAGACGCAGTGCACTGCAGGAGAGCTGTTAACCTTTATGTTTAGGTTTCATGTAGAGATTGATGTGTTTTGATGTTAACTCAATTTAGCGAATGACTTGTCTTATTATTATTGGTCTTAATAGACATGAATAGTCATTGGCTACGTTTAAGGTTAAATGTTTAGCATTAAATCTTGGGGAATCGTGGGTTTTAGATAAGAATGTTTCCCTGTGGGAGGATTCATTTTCAAAATGTATGAGTTCAGTCATAGGGATTTTAAATGTGATTGAAAGAACATGGTTGCAGGCAGCAAGAGAAATGCCCTGTAATGGTTTGACTCATAATATTGTATTTCTTGCTGCAGCCTTGGACACTTACAGTATGTACATGCAGTGCTTCTTTTCAAAGGATACTTTCAGTGAGAGCTCAGCTGCATGTGTTATTGTAGTGCTCAGAATGACTTCTAGCAGTGATTCAACACAATGCATATCATAAATAATAGATCACTCTTGCATGTCCAGCAGCTGATAAGAATTCATACGGGTTTGGAGTGACATGAGGGTGAGTAAATGATGACAGAATTTCCCTTATTCTCTCTCTCTCTCTCTCTCTCTCTCTCTCTCTCTCTCTCTTCTTATGTCTTAAATATTGCTACAGCAAAGTAGTATAAGTTGTTTTTATTAACTTTTTTAATGTATTTTTGCAAAACAGAAACCTACATAACAATGTCAGTCTATTTTTTTTTCCAGTGAAGTGCAACTATTTATTATTCAGAAAATCAATGGAAACTGAAAGATCATTCCAGTGACAAATGGGTTTTCGTGTTTTATTTCCAATAACACTTCAGTTATTATTATTTTTTTTTTTGTTATTCAGTAAAGAACTGAAAGAAAATACAATTCATGCTTTTTTTGCTTCACATTGGATTGCTTATGTTTGGTATGGTGTATGGTATAGCTTGTGTTGTATTTCAGGAAAACGTGTATTATTGCACCTTATTTACTTTGCAGATAACTTTCATTCATCACTATGGAGCGCAGTGTATAATGAACGCTTAGAAAGAGAAATACTTTATATGATATTAAGAAAGTGGTTTGTTTTAAATTTAGTATTGATTTGGATTGTATTTTGTATTGAGTTCTTGAGCAGAGCAGGTGTGTGCTGCATAATGTACAACAAATTGAAGCCATATTTGAAATCAATGTTCTGACATTCAGCTTCTTTGGATGGAGGAAATTTAGTAGCGAATGACTCACCCTGCTATATAAAGAACATGACTAGGTACCTTGATGTATTATGCCACCTTCTTAAAAAATAACAGTACTTATGTTTTGCCGATGTACTGTTTGAATCTGATGCTAGTGGAGAGCATTTGAGCAGCATGTTTGTGTTGTTATGGTTACCTTTCCAGGCAAACGTGATTTCTGCTCGCAAAGATCTATTTGGCGGTGGGTGAAAATAGGGTAAGATACTTTTTGGGTTACTGAAAAATCAGTTTCAATCATTCTGATGGTACGCGACTTCTAATAAGGTGAATTGCTTCTGTTTTTTTTTCCAGTGATTTTCCAGTTTCTGTCTATTAAAGTATGTACATTTGGTGAGCGGGTATGAAAGGGAGAATCATATAATGGCGGTGACATCAGTGGCCGGTGTTTTCCTTTATTCATTAAAATGCATTATATCTGTTATGGGGCGAACGAGACGAGAGATGTGCAGATCCATCTGCAAAGCTTCATTCAAAGGCGAGGTCATAAAACAGGCATGAGTCGACAACAACAACAGGTATAGTTCAGGCAAGACGAAAGAGTAATCCAAAGATAGGCCTGAGTCAGTTGACGGCGAACGTAATCCTGAGGGTGAGGCAAACGGGGGAATCCTTCAGGGCAGGCAGACATCAGACAAGATGAGATAACAGGCAAGGATCAAGACACGGGTAAACAGACTACGAACAAGGCTAAACTAGACTCAGGAAACTTGGAATGGCTCCATAAAGTAGCAATCGCTGACACAGTGATAAATGCTAAACAATACTCAGCGATTACAAAGAGGAATTCCATGGCTTATAAAGTGTGTTTGATTGGTTGCTGCTGTGTGTGTAATCAGTGCAGTGGATGATGGGAAATGTAGTCTGGGTGACATGCAACTGTTTGTGTAGCGTGAGAGTCAATGTAACTGGAAGGCAACATCTGGTGGTGAGCAGACGCAAAACCACGGACCGGATTCGTGACAAGATCAACATAAGGCACATGGCAGTCATAATAGTCACTACTAATTCAATTCTAATTTCAGGTAAAACCTGAAAACTAAAGAAAGAAATCATCACACAATATTACACAACATCTATTATTAAATAGTAATGCTAGACATTTGTTGGCAGTAATGCTGTAAATTAGTTCTACCTGTCGTAACATTCCCTACTCTGCCTTCTCTTAAAAAATAACATTTTTATCAAGCTAAAATCTACATGTAGTTCCCAACAAAGGTATAATTTAGTGTAAACCATGTTGAAGATTGTCAAACAGGCTGTCGATTCATTAAATGATAAGCTATTTCCTCACAAAAACTGTTTAAGCGTAGTGACGCCTCTCCGCCATTGACATCTATTCCCTATTGTTGCCTTTCCTAACCACCAAAGTGTTAGTGTTATTGTTTTTTGGCTTAAAGGATTAGTTCACTTCCAAAATAAAAATTTGCTGATAATTTACTCACCCTTATGTCATCCAAGATGTTCATGTCTTTCTTTCTACAGTCAAATTTGTTTTTTAAGGTTTTTGATGAAAACATTCCAGGATTTTTCTCCATATCGTGGACATCAATGGTGGCCAACAGGCTGAAGGTCCAAATTGTAGTTTCAATGCAGCTTCAAAGGGCTCTACATGATCCCAGCCGAGGAATAAAGGTCTTATCTAGCGAAACAATCTGTCATTTTCTAAAAAAAAAAAAAAATAATTAAAAAAAAAAAAAAAAAAAATATATATATATATATATATATATATATATATATATATACATATATACAGAGATATATATGTATATATACAGAGATATATATATATATATATATATATATATATATATACTTTTTAACCACAAAGCCAATGTTTACAAAGCGAACGTGCAAAGAAATTCAAACGCCCTTTACAAAAAAAAAAAAAAAAAAAAGCCATACCGCATGATTTTGAATTTGGAGGAGTAAATGAGATGAGTTTTTCACCCTACCCTACCATTTTGAACCGAAGTACACAGACGAAGATCTAACTACATGTGACTTTTCCAACGTGATTACATAATGCGTAAAGTTGCACATCGCAGACTTAGTGCAAGATTAGCATTTGTGGTTAAAAAGTATATAAATTTTTTCTTTTTTTTTTTTAGAAGAAAATGAATGATCATTTCGCTAGATAAGACCCTTATTCCTTGGCTAGGATGGCGTAGAGCCCTTTGAAGCTGCATTGAAACTGCAATTTGGAGAAAAATGGAGAAATATGGAGAAAAATTCTGTTTTCCTCAAAAACCTTAATTTCTTTGCGACTGAAAAAAGAAGGATATGAACGTCTTGAATGACATGGGGGTGAGTAAATTATCAGGAATTTTTTTTATTCTGGAAGTGAACTAATCCTTTAAGGTAGCAGGCTTGCCTTCCAGTGGCTTTGGTACAGCTATCCACTGCATTTACAACAGTGATAATTACAATATATTTTGTGGTTTTTACTCACTTAACTGTAGGGTGCTCCAAAATGAAAAAAAAAAAAAAAAAATACAAACAAAACAACAACAAAAAACACAATTACATGCAGTTGCATTAACAATTGCCCAAAAATTTAGTGCAGTTAAAGGGTCAGATCCCCTCAATTAAGCCATAGTAAAACCCCAGTAATTTGCACTCTGTTCTACTATATCTTACTTTAAAGTACAATAGAACACAAAACTGTTCACTTGCCCACCAAACTCAGTTATTTACAGCTGCTTTTGACCCTGAGAGAGGTGCTTTTTGTTATAAATACTACAAGGCTGACAACGGAAACATAACCACACCATCCTTCTAGCACGAGTTCCCCTTTCAGTCGGTCACTCCGAGTCACGTCGGATGACCGACGAAATTGGGATCTCGCCAGAGAGACCAATCCACTTCGAGTGTAACTAAACGAGCCAATGGACATTGGCATGCGATTATTGCATCCAGCTGCCGCTGATCACAGCGTGAGCATAAGAGGCAGCTGATGCACCGCATCAATTATCCTTTCGCTTCGGAGCCGAGCGGTAGTGGTTAAAGCTACTGCTCTCCCTTCCAAGAGAGTGTTCTGCGAGCGAGTGCGGGCGTTACGGCGCGGCAGCGGTGGTCACGGTGTCCGGGAGAGAAAGATCGTCTTCCTGCTGACAGCCACACTAGGAGTGTGCGGTGGCCAGCTCCCCTGCGTGCTTCAGCACTAAAAGAGCATTTCTCTGAAAGAGCAATTTCTCTAAAAGAGCAACACGGGTGATCGCGTCTTTTTAAAGATGTCTTTTCACCCGTGCGTTTCTGGGTGTGGTCGTTTCCTGGCGCCTCAGGACGGTCACGATCGCTTCCTCACGTGTCTGGGCATTCAGCACGCTGAGGTGGCTTTCGTGGATGGTTCATGTTCTTCTTGCGGGGACATGACCATCTCGGAGTGCGACTCTGCTATGTCAAACATGGCAGAGTCCCTCTGCCTGCCGTGATCCGGCGTGCACACTGGATCCGGTGGAGTCAGAGGTGATTTGAGGATTACGGTGAGGGCTTCCCCAAGTGGAGCTCCTCACCCCTCAAGCACTCCGCAGCCGGTGGAGCTGCTGAAGGAGCGCGCTGGCCAAGCGTTTCCTTCGGTGCCCCCTCTGACGACCAGACGTCGATCACTGCATCGGAGGGCGGGCCCTCTCTCTCCAGGGATGACGACCCGGCTGCGTTGCCCCCTTCGGGTGTGGTAGCGTTGTCCGTGCCAGACCCAGAGATGACGGCTATGCTTTCCCGGGCCGCCGAGAATGTCGGGCTCGTGTGGAATCCTAAAAAGCCACCGTGTCCCGATCCTTCGAGGCTGGGCGAGTGGTTCCTCGGTGGGGGTGGCGCTGGTTCTCAGCGCCCCCCTCCGGTGCCATTCTTTCCGGAAGTGCATGAGGAGCTGACAAGATCGTGGAGGGCACCTTTCACTGCCCGAAACACATCTTGTAGTTCTTCCGCTCTCACCACCCTCGATGGTGGAGCCGCTTTGGGGTATGCGGGCATCCCCTCGGTGGAACGGTCTGTGGCCATGCAACTGTGTCCAACAGCCGCTTCCACCCTGCGGGGTGATCCGTGTCTCCCCTCACGGGCCTCTAAGTATTCGTCAGGTCTAACTGGCAGTGCTTATAGAGCCTGTGGGGAGGCGGCTTCCGCCCTCCACGCTATGGCGTTGCTGCAGGTCCACCAGGCCAAAGCACTGAAAGACCTGCACGAGGGTGGTCACGACCTGGCAGTTCTACATGAGCTGCGTGCTGCGACGGACCTCGCGCTACGAGCGACGAAGGTGACCGCACAGTCTCTGGGTCGTGCGATGTCCAGGAGTGCCATCTCTGGCTGTGTCTCGCTGACATGAAGGAGCAGGAGAAGGTACAGTTCCTGAATGCTCCCGTGTCACAGACCGGCCCTTTCGGCGACGCTGTCGAGAGCTTTGCCCAGCAGTTCTCGGCAGCCCAGAAGCAGACTGAGGCAAACACATCATGCGCCGGAGGAAACCTGCTGCTTCCACTCCGGCTGCAGCCACTCAGCCTGCTCGTCGCCGTGGGCGCCCCCCTGCGGCCGCCCCCGCTCCCACGCAGCCGCAGCAGCCTTTCACCAGGCAGCGTCGTGGAGCCGGTCGCAGGCAGGACGCCCAGCCCGTCCAGGCCCCCGCCAAACCTGGCGGCAAGTGCAAGAGGCCCTGGGACGGTCGACCCAGAGATGGAGGAGACTGCTCATCGGGAGATGGTGACTGCACCACTCCCTCCCCCGGAGGAGGGCCGGGTGGAGTATCTTTTGTTCATTTTGTTCCGCCGCTGGCCCAGCAGCCAGCGGTACCCAAAACATCAGTAAAGAGCGGTCTCCTCAATCTCCGGGTCTCAAGAGGAGGAGAGTGGTGATCCGTGCATCACAGGATCGCTTCCCTCCTCCTCTCTCGCCAGCAGGCAGCGGGTGGTTGCCCAAGAGCACCCCTCCTGCCCATTCGTGGAACCAGGTAAGGGCAGTAGCACTCCAGTCCCCGCTTCAAGTCGTCAAACGCCGGGCTGTCACAAGCCTCAAGCTGGGTTCCTGTGTCTCCTCCCACGCGAGGAGAAATCAGGTGAGTGCTACACTACACACCCAGACCCCGCCCCCTGCCATCACAGGCCAGGCCGTCACAGGCCCTGGGGCCGGTCCCTGTGTTCCACCTCGCTGCCCCACCGCGGGCATGTCGGTGGGCCCGTTGGCCCCGCTGGTGCGGTCTCTCGGAGCCTGGTTAGCGCTCCCCAGCCCGTCCCGGTGGCTCCTGCGGACCATCAGACTCGACTATGCGATTCAGTTCGCCCGGCGTCCCCCCAAGTTCAGGGGCATCCGGTTCACTTCAGTCAAAGCCGTCGATGCCCCTGTCTTGCTCGCGGAGATTGCAGTCCTACTGGCGAAGGATGCAATAGAGCCGG
This sequence comes from Spinibarbus caldwelli, assembly GCA_039654775.1. Classification (NCBI taxonomy): domain Eukaryota; kingdom Metazoa; phylum Chordata; class Actinopteri; order Cypriniformes; family Cyprinidae; genus Spinibarbus; species Spinibarbus caldwelli. The sequence continues at coordinate 14,003,457 of CM077219.1, read as the reverse complement.
TCCCTCCAGCCGATATGAGGTCAGGGTTTTACAGCCCTTACTTCATTGTGCCCAAGAAAAGCGGTGGGTTACGACCGATCTTGGATCTGCGAGTTTTGAACCGTGCACTTCATAAGATGCCGTTCAAGATGTTGACGCAGAAACGCATTTTTGGATGCGTCCGTCCCCTAGATTGGTTTGCAGCAATCGACCTGAAGGACGCGTACTTTCATGTTTCGATTCTCCCGCGACACAGGCCATTCCTGCGATTCGCGTTCGACGGTCGGGCATATCAGTACAAGGTCCTGCCCTTCGGGCTGTCCCTTTTCGCCTCGTGTCTTCACCAAAGTCGCAGAGGCGGCCCCTTGTTCCCCTGAGAGAACGGGGTGTGCGCATTCTCAACTACCTCTACGACTGGCTCATACTTGCACAGTCTCGAGAGCTGTTGTGCGCACACAGGGACCTGGTGCTCAGGCACCTCAGCCAGTTGGGCCTTCGGGTCAATTGGGAAAAGAGCAACTCGTGCCAGTGCAGAGGATCTCTTTTCTCGGCATGGAGTTGGATTCGGTCAACCAGACAGCACGCCTCACCCAGGAACGTGCTCAGTCGGTGCTGAACTGCCTCAAGACTTTATCAGGCAGGACAGCGGTCCCACTGAAACTCTTTCAGAGGCTCCTGGGGCATATGGCTGCAGCTGCGGCCATAGTTCCGCTCGGTCTGCTCCATATGAGACCGCTTCAGCACTGGCTCCATGGTCGAATCCCGAGGTGGGCGTGGAAACGCGGTACTCACCGGGTTCAGATTACACCGGCCTGCCGCAAGACCTTCAGCCCGTGGTCAGATCCTTCGTTCCTTCGGGCAGGAGTGCCCCTGGAGCAGGTATCCAGGCATGCTGTGGTATTCACGGATGCCTCGGCCACCGGCTGGGGTGCCACGTACAACGGGCACGCAGTATCAGGGGTTTGGACAGGCCCCCTTCTGCGTTGGCATATCAATTGCCTCGAGTTGCTGGCAGTACTTCTTGCCCTGTGCCGCCTCAGAGGGCGCCGTCGGGGCAGGGACGTTCTGGTCCGTACGGACAACACTGCGACCGTTGCCTATATCAACCGGCAAGGCGGTTTGCGCTCCCGTCGCATGTCGCAACTCGCCCGCCACCTCCTCCTCTGGAGTCAGAAGCATCTGAGGTCCCTTCGTGCCATCCACATCCCAGGAGTGTTCAATCAGGCGGCCGACGAGCTGTCTCGAGCGGCACTTCCTGGGGAGTGGAGACTCCATCCCCAGGCGGTCCAGCTGATTTGGAGTCGGTTCGGAGTTGCTCAGGTAGACCTGTTTGCACCTCCAGAAACCACCCACTGCCAGTGGTTCTACTCCCTGTCCGAGGCAACGCTCGGCACGGATGCACTGGCACACAGCTGGCCCCAGGGCTTGCGCAAGTATGCGTTTCCCCCAGTGAGCCTGCTAGCACAGACATTCTGCAAGATCAGGGAGGACGAGGAGCAGGTCCTGTTAGTGGCTCCATATTGGCCCAACAGGACCTGGTTCCCGGAACTCATGCTCCTCGCGACAGCCCCTCCCTGGCCGATTCCTCTGAGGAAGGATCTGCTTTCTCAGAGACGGGGCACCCTCTGGCACCCGCGTCCAGACTTGTGGAAACTTCATGTGTGGTCCCTGGACGGGACGCGGAGGTTCTAGGTGACCTGCCCCAGGAGGTAGCGCTCACTATCGCTTCAGCACGAGCACCGTCCACAAGACGGGCCTATGCGCTGAAGTGGAACCTGTTCGTCGAATGGTGTTCCTCTTACCAGGAGGACCCCCGGAGATGTTCGATCAGAGCCGTGCTTTCCTTTTTGCAACAAGGGTTGGAGCGTAGGCTGTCCCCCTCCACCCTTAAGGTATATGTTGCTGCTATTTCTGCCCACCACGACCCCATAGAGGGGAGGTCGGTGGGGAAGCACGATCTGGTCGTCAGGTTTCTTAGGGGGGCCAGGAGGTTAAATCCTCCGAGGCCTCCCTCCCTTCCCTCTTGGGATTTGGCTTTGGTGCTAAGAGCCCTACAAACTGCCCCCTTTGAGCCATTGCAGTCAGTCGAGTTGAGTTTCTTTCTATGAAAACCCTACTCCTGACTGCATTGGCCTCAATCAAGAGGGTGGGGGACCTGCAGGCATTTTCGGTCGACGAGTCGTGCCTTGAGTTTGGGCCGGCTGACTCCAGTGCAACACTGAGGCCCCGGCCCGGCTATGTGCCCAAGGTTCCTACCACGCCCTTCAGGGACCAGGTAGTGAGCCTGCAAGCGCTGCCCCTGGAGGAGGCAGACCCAGCCCTAGCTTTGCTCTGTCCTGTACGCGCACTGCGTCAGTACGTGGATAGAACTCAGAGCTTCAGGACCTCAGAACAGCTCTTTGTCTGTTACGGAGGACAGCAGAAGGGGAAGGCTGTCTCCAAGCAGAGGATGGCCCACTGGATAGTGGATGCCATCACCTTGGCCTACGAAGCACAAGGTGTGCCCTGCCCGCTCAGGTTGCGTGCTCACTCCACTAGGGGTGTCGCATCGTCCTGGGCGCTGGCTCGTGGTGCCTCGCTAGCAGACATCTGTAGAGCTGCGGGTTGGGCGACTCCCAACACGTTCGCTAGGTTTTATAGCCTACGTGTCGAACCGGTTTCCTCCTGTGTTCTCACCTCAAACAGGTAGTGGCACTGAGAGGGCCGGCTCAGAGTCGGCTTGCGGCGTCCTTACGCCTAATTCTCCAGAGAGTTCCTTAACCAGGCAAACCCTGTTGAGTCCTCCAGCACTCCGGCGTCCGGACGCGGCGGGGCGTCCGGCGCCAGGCCTTCAGCCAATGAATTCTTGAAATCTGGTGCGAGGCTAGTGCCCATATGAGAGACCCTGTCGGGATCCCATATGTGTATTCCACGGTATTCTTATTAGAGCCATGTTTCCCCTGGCGGACCACGTTCTGCCATCTCTAAAGATGCAGCCTGAGCCATCTCAGAGACTTCCATGTGCAATAGGGCCCTTCGGGGTTACTTCACATGTTTGAATGTCACTTAACCCCCTCTGGGAGGAGGTGACTCCGCAGTTATCCTAGTCCTACTGTTTGGGTTGCTCAAGGAACACCAGTAGTTGACCTTCTCTGTGTAGAGCCCGGTCCTATTGTCTGCCTTATAGGAAGGGTCAGGAGCCCTACACAGGGCACTGGAAGGGGCAGCTCCTGTGGCGCTTTGGTAGGGATCCCAATTTCGTCGGTCATCCGACGTGACTCGGAGTGACCGACTGAAAGGGGAACGTCTCGGTTACGTATGTAACCCTCGTTCCCTGAAGGAGGGAACGGAGACGTCACGTCCCGTCGCCACAGTCGCTGTACCACCGCTGAGCTGCCGGGTCGCCGGCTCGGCTCCTCAGCGAAAACATAATTGATGCGGTGCATCAGCTGCCTCTTATGCTCACGCTGTGATCAGCGGCAGCTGGATGCAATAATCGCATGCCAATGTCCATTGGCTCGTTTAGTTACACTCGAAGTGGATTGGTCTCTCTGGCGAGATCCCAATTTCGTCGGTCATCCGACGTGACGTCTCCGTTCCCTCCTTCAGGGAACGAGGGTTACATACGTAACCGAGACGTTATGTCTCACTCTGTCTCAACTGTGTGGAAATTCAATTATCAGTATGCACATGGGTTTAAAAGTGCAGTCTTTGTGTCCTACACAATGAAACACATCCTAATGCATGCCATTGACTCTGCATGCTCCATTGGAAATGCGGTCTGGTGAATGGCAGGGTTAATTAGGTGTGATTTTTATTTTGCTATTTCAAGTGACCAGCATTTATAATTACTATGAACTGGGAAGTGAAGTTAGCATGGTTCAGAAAATATCCAAATCATCATTCATAATCCTATTACGTTGTGAATGCTGACAATGAGTTGAACCACCCACAGCCAGAGGACTGAACTTGTAGTACCGTCAATTAAACAAAAGCACGGTTCTAGAGCAGTGCGTGAGCAAATCGTCTTTAAAATGCTAATCAAATCCAAATTGTTTTTGTATGAGATCAATGCATGCCATTTGAGATGGTGATAAAAAGACGTTTAGAGGGGATAGAGCCCCACACATAAAAAATCAGATGGAAATTACCCCTCCTCCTCTCTGTTTTAGAAACAATAAATTAATTTGCATGTTAAGTGGTTCTAACCGCAAGCAATAATGGTAGGAACAAATGCAATATTTATCACTGGCATCATCAGAAACTAATGTTGAACCTTGTGGAGAAGGAACCAAAAAAATAGTTTATTGTACCTTATAATTGTGTTTAGGCTTGAAAAAAACAACTTGTAATTGTGTTTACTCACATAATGAAGCAAAGAACCAATACTTCTAGCAGACCTGTTGCAGTTCATTTAGTTTCCATTACAATTTGATCACACGGGGAAATTTACCTCTGCATAATCCAAATGAAAGTATCATATTTACATACGCCCAGCCAGAGGTCTGAGTGGTTTTGAATGAGCGCACGAGAGTGAATCATGAACCTTGATATGAGAAGCGCTGACCTGATGTGCACATTAAATCTTGATGGTGATATACATGCTATTATTATATTCGCTCCCCATAGCCTGATCGCTCTTCCTGCTGAACTGTTGTATGCGTTTTATCTTCTTGCATCTGGAATGGGTTTTGCTGCTGTGTTGGTAAATGTAGAGGTGTATTTATTAGCTTAACTGGTCTGTGATTAATGATATAAAGTCTAGTTCACATTCAAAGCTAATTCTGACCAAGAACCGTCAAGTCACCTTTATTTATATAGCACTTTTTACAGTACAGATTGTTTCAAAGCAGCTTCACAGTATTGAACAGGGAAGTAACAGAATCAGTGATGGTAATTATAAGACAAATCCAAATTCTACTGTAAAGCAGCTCTGAAAAGACAATAATGTTGCAAAATTTGTCAGTTCTAAACAAATTTAATTCAACTAAAGCAGCTCTACAGAAAATTACTATCTCAGACAAGAAGAGAATATCTGACTGACATGGAAAGCAACAAATGATGGTTTATTTTGTTCTAACGTGTCCTTTATGAGTCATAATTCACAGTTGCTTGGACAGAAAACACTAAATAAACATGGATAAACTTTGAGATCAGATTTTCTTTTTGTACAAAAGTAGGGTTGTGTGCCATTCAGAATTGAACTGAGAAAACCTGTGAAATTCCAGTTAAATTTCTTAATTTGAATTGATATACAGTGGCAAACAAGATACAGAAATTAAATTTGAATTAGCAGTTACAATACTGTAAGGAAGTAGAATTAAATTGAAGTTCAAATAAATTCCTAGAACCGTTTTTTTTTCTTCACAACAGAAGTGAAGTTTGTCAAGATAAACTTAAACATTGTTAAATAAAAACCTGAATTCAGTAAATTCCTCTTCTTCCCTTACAGAAAAAACACATGAATTTCACGTTTTCCAAATGTGATCAGATGTTTTCCACATGTGATCACGTGTCCATATATTTTTTTTCCACATATGATCACGTGTCCATGTATTTTCCACATGTGATCACTTGTGTCCATATATTTTTCACGTGATCACATGAAGACAACATATCATCACATGTTGCAACATAAGAGCACATGTGGCACATGTGGATCACATGTGGAAAATGTTTCCATGTGTTATAATAGGTTTTAACATGTGGATCGCGTGTAACAAATACTGTGCATTTTCAGCTTCACACTGTATGTTGACTTTTAGTTTGTTCCTATTTCCTGATTCCCATTGTAGTCCCTTGTAGCTTTCTTTCTTTGTTGAAATGTACTGTAGTTGCAAAGTTACTTAGGCCATATAGGCTAGTTAGTAAAATAAAAGTTAAATAAAATTAAGTTCATACTACTGATATATGATTTATCAATTATACATTACATACCACTTATGATTAGTAAGTGGTATGTAATGTAGATATTACAGATTACAATTACATAAAATGTTACTAAAATTAATATTATTAACATTACAATAATATAATTAATAAATTCTTCTTCTTCTTAATATTAATAGTAATAATAGAGAATGTGAAGCTGACGTCACGCCGCGTAGAGTTCTGGGAAACTGCTTTGTTTATCCGCCATATTGAGAGGATCGCGCTGCCGTTCCGTTATTGAGTTCAGGGCAGGATTTTGATTTTCTGTCGTGATTGTGGAAAATGTCACCACTGTTTTTCATTCATGCTGCATTGAGAATTGCAAAAGTAACTCCGGTACTAGTTCTGAGAGAAAACTGGACAATACAGTTTATTTTTTTGCCTTTACTATGTCTAAAAAACCCAAGGAAAGCAGGTCGGAGATGAGAAGACTCCGGATAGTAAATCTATTAATAATGTCACCGATTAAACCCACTGCCTGTCACTCAATAAAAGAATCATATTGCTGCGTGTTTTTGAAAGTTTTTATTTTGTTTGGTTTATTGTTTATTGTTTGGTTATTAATAATTAACATCACCTTCGCGAGTGTGACTCTCACTCGGCTTGTGAATTAGCAGAACTTGAACAGGGACAGTAAACGCTTAACACAAATAATGCTTCATGTGGCTTAAGGTACCAAGACAGTAAAAGACAAAATTGTAAAGCATATACTACGTGCAGATACGCACATAAGCCCAAAACATGAACCCAACGCGTTTATTTACACGTTAAGCGTTTTCCTGTCATAAAGAATGCTTAATGTATCGCGACAGTGATATAAAAGACCAAATTCTGTACACACTTTACTAATAAAGCATCATATCTGCAGAAAAACTGATGAACCCAAAATATGAACTTTAAATACTGTCTTAATGCATAAGCGTTTTCTTCATTACGATTTTCTAAAGGGAAGAAAACGCTTAATGTGTAATTAAACAAGTTACGTTAATATTCTGGCCTCATCTGCGTGTCTTTTAGCATCACTGTCTTACTACATTAAAACAGCGTTTTAAAATGCTACAAAACTGTTAAAGCTTCCAGGGATTTAATTCTAGTTGTCATTTGTTGAAATAAATGTAAACATACAGTGTGCTTGCGTCTGTCTGCTGAATGTGACCCACAATCTATGATTCTCCTCCGTGGCCATGGAAAAATTAATATTTACAGTGACAACAATTATACTTCGTCATTAAAACGTTTCCAACAAAGAAATGGATTGACTTCTGTCAGCTTGTTGAGAAAAAAAAAAATGTAATTATGCGAAGCGATAAAATAGCTTCTGTTCCTTGACGTGAGCTCCAGGCGATCAGCGGGCGCTCAGTGCTCATGTATCCCCCGAGAGCAGCCTCACCTCGGCTAGTGCTTCTGACATTTGCCGCTGGCTCTGATGTCTCTAGTGGTTAAACATGAGGTAAAATTCGTTTTGGGTATATCTAACAGGCAATCTTTGGTCTCATGAATCTGTTATTTCTTCCAGGTCATTCATCGTTTTGGCTGAGCACAAAGTTATGTTTCATAAATTATTTATTTATTAATCGTAATACAGCACTTACTTTGTTAACATGACTGAATTGTTTGCTTTTGTCTTTATTTCCTATTACATAAGTCTATAAAACACTTTATACTTATACTTTTATAATGGCTGTTATTGTTCATTAAAACTGACATTTAACAAAAAAGACAGAGTTGTGCTTGTCATATTTCATTTTATTATACATACAGTGAATCAGAGTATATGTGCATATATTACCTAAACCACATATTACTGTTTTATATTTTTAAAATGAAAACGAAAAGAGGGTTGTGTTTTATATTTTGAAGAAAACGAAAAGGCAGTGGTGTTTGATATCATTTCGTTTTATTGTAATGCGTGTACGCGTTGCATGAACCACATTTTTGTGGATATTAATATTTTAAATGAAACAGAAAAGAGGCAACACTGTTTGATATAATATTTCGTTTCACTGTAATGTATGTATGTTCCCTGAACTACATTTTTGCGGCTATTAATGTGTTTACATGAAAACAAAAAGAGGCAGTGGTGTTTGATATCGTATTTCGTCGTATTGTAATACAGTGTAGATAACTTAGGCGAGCTGACTGTTATCAAGTATGCTGCTGTTCCATTTGCAGAATTACCGGACTTGTGTTCTCCCGTCCTCACGAGTGCGCACTCCCGAGTTGAACTTGCAAGTCCGAACTACCGAGGACGCAAGTCCGAACTTTGCGTACTTGGTATTGAGAAACGGCCATTGTTTAAGTATTATGCAGTTATAACTATGTGAATAAACTCAGCAAATAGATAGATCACCGTGCATAAATCCACCAGGCCTCTGTAACTATTTTAACACTTTAAATGTCATACATATATATTGTCAAATCTAGCCTAGTCAATGCAATAATGCTACATTAATTTACCAGGCTATTCATTTAACTTATTGTTTTTCTTTTAGGCTCTTGCTCGCTCAAGTCGTTGAGACTACATGGCTACATAAATAATTAGCAACTAATTGTTTTGAAGCAATGTTGACAAGATCTTTTAAAAGATGAAATGACCCACTGTGGAAATACAGTCAGTACTGTGTTCTTGATGTCTTTCTATTTAATTTTAGGGATAAGCATTTCAACAAAGCCACATCACCAAATGGTAAAGACTTTTTCCAAAATTATACATTTTGTCACTGAAAGTAGTAAACTTTGTTTTTGTTTTTGCTATTTTATATTTTGTCTTTTGCTATTTTTCTATTCTGGTTGCATTAAAGATGTGAACACGTTATTTGTGTATATCTGATTGGAATATTTAAAATCATGTTTGTTGAGGTAACGTCTCGGTTACGTATGTAACCCTCGTTCCCTGAAGGAGGGAACGGAGACGTCACGTCGGATGACCGACGAAATTGGGATCTCGCCAGGGAGACCAATCCACTTCGAGTGTAACTAAACGAGCCAATGGACATTGGCATGCGATTATTGCATCCAGCTGCCGCTGATCACAGCGTGAGCATAAGAGGCAGCTGATGCACCGCATCAATTATGTTTTCGCTGAGGAGCCGAGCCGGCGACCCGGCAGCTCAGCGGTGGTACAGCGACTGTGGCGACGGGACGTGACGTCTCCGTTCCCTCCTTCAGGGAACGAGGGTTACATACGTAACCGAGACGTTCCCCTTTCAGTCGGTCACTCCGAGTCACGTCGGATGACCGACAAAATTGGGATCCCTACCAAAGCGCCACAGGAGCTGCCCCTTCCAGTGCCCTGTGTAGGGCTCCTGACCCTTCCTATAAGGCAGACGATAGGACCGGGCTCTACACAGAGAAGGTCAACTACTGGTGTTCCTTGAGCAACCCAAACAGTAGGACTAGGATAACACTGGGAAGCGTGCCCTTCCACTTGGAAGAGGCACACTGCGGAGTCACCTCCTCCCAAAGGGGGTTTAAGTGACATTCAAACATGTGAAGTAACCCAGAGGGCCCTTTTGCACATGGAAGTCTCTGAGATGGCTCAGGCTGCATCTTTAGAGATGGCAGAACGTGGTCCGCCAGGGGAAACACGGCTCTAATAAGAATACCGTGGAATACACATATGGGATCCCGACAGGGTCTCTCATATGGGCACTAGCCTCGCACCAGTTTTCAAGAATTCATTGGCTGAAGGCCTGGCGCCGGACGCTCCGCCGTGTCCGGACGCCGGAGTGCTGGAGGACTCAACAGGGTTTGCCTGGTTAAGGAACTCTCTGGAGAATTAGGCGTAAGGACGCCGCAAGCCGACTCTGAGCCGGCCCTCTCAGTGCCACTACCCGTTTGAGGTGAGAACACAGGAGGAAACCGGTTCGACACGTAGGCTATAAAACCTAGTGAACGTGTTGGGAGTCGCCCAACCCGCAGCTCTACAGATGTCTGCTAGCGAGGCACCACGAGCCAGCGCCCAGGACGATGCGACACCCCTAGTGGAGTGAGCACGCAACCTGAGCGGGCAGGGCACACCTTGTGCTTCGTAGGCCAAGGTGATGGCATCCACTATCCAGTGGGCCATCCTCTGCTTGGAGACAGCCTTCCCCTTCTGCTGTCCTCCGTAACAGACAAAGAGCTGTTCTGAGGTCCTGAAGCTCTGAGTTCTATCCACGTACTGACGCAGTGCGCGTACAGGACAGAGCAAAGCTAGGGCTGGGTCTGCCTCCTCCAGGGGCAGCGCTTGCAGGCTCACTACCTGGTCCCTGAAGGGCGTGGTAGGAACCTTGGGCACATAGCCGGGCCGGGGCCTCAGTGTTGCACTGGAGTCAGCCGGCCCAAACTCAAGGCACGATTCGTCGACCGAAAATGCCTGCAGGTCCCCCACCCTCTTGATTGAGGCCAATGCAGTCAGGAGTAGGGTTTTCATAGAAAGAAACTTCAACTCGACTGACTGCAATGGCTCAAAGGGGGCAGTTTGTAGGGCTCTTAGCACCAAAGCCAAATCCCAAGAGGGAAGGGAGGGAGGCCTCGGAGGATTTAACCTCCTGGCCCCCCTAAGAAACCTGACGACCAGATCGTGCTTCCCCACCGATCTCCCCTCTATGGGGTCGTGGTGGGCAGAAATAGCAGCAACATATACCTTAAGGGTGGAGGGGGACAGCCTACGCTCCAACCCTTGTTGCAAAAAGGAAAGCACGACTCTGATCGAACATCTCCGGGGGTCCTCCTGGTAAGAGGAACACCATTCGACAAACAGGTTCCACTTCAGCGCATAGGCCCGTCTTGTGGACGGTGCTCGTGCTGAAGTGATAGTGAACGCTACCTCCTGGGGCAGGTCACCTAGAACCTCCGCGTCCCGTCCAGGGACCACACATGAAGTTTCCACAAGTCTGGACGCGGGTGCCAGAGGGTGCCCCGTCTCTGAGAAAGCAGATCCTTCCTCAGAGGAATCGGCCAGGGAGGGGCTGTCGCGAGGAGCATGAGTTCCGGGAACCAGGTCTTGTTGGGCCAATATGGAGCCACTAACAGGACCTGCTCCTCGTCCTCCCTGATCTTGCACAATGTCTGTGCTAGCAGGCTCACTGGGGGAAACGCATACTTGCGCAAGCCCTGGGGCCAGCTGTGTGCCAGTGCATCCGTGCCGAGCGTTGCCTCGGACAGGGAGTAGAACCACTGGCAGTGGGTGGTTTCTGGAGATGCAAACAGGTCTACCTGAGCAACTCCGAACCGACTCCAAATCAGCTGGACCGCCTGGGGATGGAGTCTCCACTCCCCAGGAAGTGCCGCTCGAGACAGCTCGTCGGCCACCTGATTGAGCACTCCTGGGATGTGGATGGCACGAAGGGACCTCAGATGCTTCTGACTCCAGAGGAGGAGGTGGCGGGCGAGTTGCGACATGCGACGGGAGCGCAAACCGCCTTGCCGGTTGATATAGGCAACGGTCGCAGTGTTGTCCGTACGGACCAGAACGTCCCTGCCCCGAAGGCGCCCTCTGAGGCGGCACAGGGCAAGGCGTACTGCCAGCAACTCGAGGCAATTGATATGCCAACGCAGAAGGGGGCCCGTCCAAACCCCTGATACTGCGTGCCCGTTGTACGTGGCACCCCAGCCGGTGGCCGAGGCATCCGTGAATACCACAGCATGCCTGGATACCTGCTCCAGGGGCACTCCTGCCCGAAGGAACGAAGGATCTGACCACGGGCTGAAGGTCTTGCGGCAGGCCGGTGTAATCTGAACCCGGTGAGTACCGCGTTTCCACGCCCACCTCGGGATTCGGCCATGGAGCCAGTGCTGAAGCGGTCTCATATGGAGCAGACCGAGCGGAACTATGGCCGCAGCTGCAGCCATATGCCCCAGGAGCCTCTGAAAGAGTTTCAGTGGGACCGCTGTCCTGCCTGATAAAGTCTTGAGGCAGTTCAGCACCGACTGAGCACGTTCCTGGGTGAGGCGTGCTGTCTGGTTGACCGAATCCAACTCCATGCCGAGAAAAGAGATCCTCTGCGTTGGCACGAGTTTGCTCTTTTCCCAATTGACCCGAAGGCCCAACTGGCTGAGGTGCCTGAGCACCAGGTCCCTGTGTGCGCACAACAGCTCTCGAGACTGTGCAAGTCTGAGCCAGTCGTCGAGGTAGTTGAGAATGCGCACACCCTGTTCTCTCAGGGGAACAAGGGCCGCCTCTGCGACTTTGGTGAAGACACGAGGCGAGAGGGACAGCCCGAAGGGCAGGACCTTGTACTGAAATGCCCGACCTTCGAACGCGAATCGCAGGAATGGCCTGTGCCGCGGAAGAATCGAAACATGAAAGTACGCGTCCTTCAGGTCGATCGCTGCAAACCAATCTAGGGGACGGACGCATCCAAAAATGCGTTTCTGCGTCAACATCTTGAACGGCATCTTGTGAAGTGCACGGTTCAAAACTCGCAGATCCAAGATCGGTCGTAACCCACCGCTTTTCTTGGGCACAATGAAGTAAGGGCTGTAAAACCCCGACCTCATATCGGCTGGAGGGACCGGCTCTATTGCACCCTTCGCCAGTAGGACTGCAATCTCCGCGCGCAAGACAGGGGCATCGACGGCTTTGACTGAAGTGAACCGGATGCCCCTGAACTTGGGGGGACGCCGGGCGAACTGAATCGCATAGCCGAGTCTGATGGTCCGCAGGAGCCACCGGGACGGGCTGGGGAGCGCTAACCAGGCTCCGAGAGACCGCACCAGTGGGACCAACGGGGCCACCGACGCGCCCGCGGTGGGGCAGCGAGGTGGAACACAGGGACCGGCCCCAGGGCCTGTGACGGCCTGGCCTGTGACGGCAGGGGGCAGGGTCTGGGTGTGTAGTGTAGCACTCACCTGATTTCCCCTGGCATGGGAGGAGACACAGGAACCCGGCTTGAGGCTTGTGACAGCCCGGCGTTTGACGACTTGAAGCGGGGAATGGAGTGCTACTACCCTTACCTGGTTCCACGAATGGGCAGGAGGGGTGCTCTTGGGCAACCACCCGCTGCCTGCTGGCGAGAGAGGAGGAGGGAAGCGCTCCTGTGATGCACGGATCACCCCTCTCCTCCTCTTGAGACCCAGAGACTGAGGAAACCGCTCTTTTACTGATGTTTTGGGTACCGCTGGCTGCTGGGCCAGCGGCGGAACAAAAACAAACTGAAACACAGGATTCTCCACCCGGCCCTCCACCGGGGGAGGGAGTGGTGCGGTCACCATCTCCCGGAGAGCAGTCTCCTCCATCTCTGGGTCGCCCGTCTCAGGGCCTCTTGCACTTGCGCTTGCCGCCAGGTTTGGCGGGGGCCTGGACGGGCTGGGCGTCCTGCCTGCGACCGGCTCCACGACGCGGCCTGGTGGAAGGCTGCTGCGGCCGCGCGGGAGCGGGGGCGGCCGCAGGGGGGCGCCCACGGCGACGAGCAGGCTGAGGGGCTGCAGCCGGAGTGGAAGCAGCAGGTTTCCTCCGGCGCATGATGTGTTTGATCGCCTCAGTCTGCTTCTGGGCTGCCGAGAACTGCTGGGCAAAGCTCTCGACAGCGTCGCCGAAAAGGCCGGTCTGTGACACGGGAGCATTCAGGAACTGTGCCTTCTCCAGCTCTCTCATGTCAGCAAGACACAGCCAGAGATGGCGCTCCTGGACCACTAACGTGGACATCGCACGACCCAGAGACTGTGCGGTCACCTTCGTCGCTCGTAGCGCGAGGTCCGTCGCAGCGCGCAGCTCATGTAGAACCGTCAGGTCGTGACCACCCTCGTGCAGGTCTTTCAGTGCTTTGGCCTGGTGGACCTGCAGCAACGCCATAGCGTGGAGGGCGGAAGCCGCCTCCCCACAGGCTCTATAAGCACTGCCAGTTAGACCTGACGAATACTTAGAGGCCCGTGAGGGGAGACACGGATCACCCCGCAGGGTGGAAGCGGCTGTTGGACATAGTTGCATGGCCACAGACCGCTCCACCGAGGGGATGCCCGCATACCCCAAAGCGGCTCCACCATCGAGGGTGGTGAGAGCGGAAGAACTACAAGATTTGTTTCGGGCAGTGAAAGGTGCCCTCCACGATCTTGTCAGCTCCTCGTGCACTTCCGGGAAGAATGGCACCGGAGGGGGGCGCTGAGAACCAGCGCGACCCCCACCGAGAAACCACTCGTCCAGCCTCGAAGGATCGGGACGCGGTGGTGGATTCCACACGAGCCCGACATTCTCGGCGGCCCGGGAAAGCATGGCCGTCATCTCTGGGTCTGGCTCGGACAACGCTACCACACCCGAAGGGGGCAGCGCAGCCGAGTCGTCATCCCCGGAGAGAGAGGGCCCGCCCTCCGATGCAGTGATCGACATCTGGTCGTCAGGGGGACCACCGAAGGAGACGCCTGGTGCACCCCGAGCAGAGGGCCCAGCACGCTCCTTCGGCAGCACCACCGGCTGCGGAGTGCTTGAGGGGCGAGGAGCTCCACTTGGGGAAGCCCTCACCGTAATCCTCAGATCACCTCTGCCCCCACCGGACCCAGCGGCGCGCACGCTGGACCGCGGCAGAGGCAGAGGGACTCCGCCATGTTTGACATAGCGGAGTCTAAGACGCAACTCCGAGATGGTCATGTCCCCACAAGAAGAACATGAGCCATCCACGAAAGCCTCCTCAGCGTGCTGAATGCCCAGACACGTGAGGCAGCAATCGTGACCGTCCTGAGGCGCCAGGAAGCGACCACAGCCAGAAACGCACGGGTGATAAGACATCTTTAAAAAGACGCGATCACCCGTGTACTCTCTTAGAGAAATTTGCTCTTAGAATGCTCTTTTCTGAGGTGCTGAAGCACGCAGGGGAGCTTGGCCACCGCACACTCCAAGTGTGGCTGCCAGCGGGAAGATGATTCAGCTCTCCCGGACACCGTGACCACCGCTGCTGCACCGTAACGCCCGCACTCGTTCACAGAACACTCTTCTCGGGAAAGGGAGCAGTAGCTTCACTACCGCTCGGCTCCGAAGCGAAAGGATAATTGATGCGGTGCATCAGCTGCCTCTTATGCTCACGCTGTGATCAGCGGCAGCTGGATGCAATAATCGCATGCCAATGTCCATTGGCTCGTTTAGTTACACTCGAAGTGGATTGGTCTCCCTGGCGAGATCCCAATTTCGTCGGTCATCCGACGTGACTCGGAGTGACCGACTGAAAGGGGAACTACACCGTCAACAGTATACTCTTCAATTTTTTTTTTTTTTTTTTTTTTTAATAGGAATTACACACCGGGCCATTCCACTGTCCTTCCTGTGTGTTTGGCTTTTTCAGAACCTGCACCGTGAGTCTCCTTGAATAAATGACAGGACAACTCTATGCATTCCATCAAAATAGAAAAGTGTTTTTACTCATGCTGTTGTTTAGTCAGTTCATCAACATTTGATTGGTTTTACTACATCTGTGTTAGTATATCTGTGTTGTTTTGTTCAAACTAATTTGCCATTTATTTGAAAGGGACAGCTCACCCAAAAACTAAAGCCTGAAACTGAAAACATCAGTCACATGTGACTCATGGCTCCTAGAAAATTTTGCACATACTATACAAATTTCATTACCAACCTGTGAAAATCTCATGTCATCATGGAAATATGACTCAAGTTGTTATAGGTCTAAATACAACACAATTACAAAAGATACTAATAAATATTGTGTTAATTGTACTTGATAGTGCCTCTCGGTGTACTTTCAGGTTCTATGAACTTTATGCCATGGGAACTGTGATTGAGTAACTTTTTATTTTTTTAATTTATGAACAAATCTGAAATGGCACATTCCCAGTTATTATAGAGAGAGTTCACTCAGAATTAAAATTCTGTCATTAATTACTCACCCTCATGTAGTTCAAAACCCATAAGATCTTCGTTCATCTTTGGAACACAAAATAAGATATTTTTGTTGAAATCAGAGAGCTTTCTGACCCTGCATAGACAGCAATGCAACTGAAATGTTCAAAAATATCTTAATTTGTGTTCCGAAGATGAATGAAAATCTTACGGATTTGGAACAACATGAGGGTGAGTAATTAATGACAGAATTTTCATTTTTGGACGAACTATCCCTTTAAGATTTATATAAATGCTTTAGACTGTAGTTATTCTTTTTAAATTATTAATAATATGAATAGTGTATAAGGATTGCTTAATAAAACTTAATGGAATTTTACTATACAATTGAGGTCTTTAACAGGATTAAATATTTTTTGAGTGTATATTGTGCATGAGTTAAATATTGACTAGAGTTTTTAAAGTCGTTTCACGATCACATAGTAACACAAGCAGGTTTATAATATACGTTTCACATGGGATTCACAAGTTTCACGTGTTTCACATGGGAATTTACATGTATTTCACATATGATCCCTTGGGTTTCACATGGGTTTCACATAGGAAAGTACCATGGGTTTCACATGGGAATATACGTTTCACATGTGATCACATGGGATTCACGTGGGAATATACCATGTGTTTCACATGGGAATTTACATGTATTTCACATGTGATCTCATTGGTTTCACATGGGTTTCACATAGGAAAGTACAATGGGTTTCACATGGGAATACACTCAAAAAAAATGATTCTCCAACACTGTTCAGTTTATTTAAAAAAATCAATTTCATTTAACACCATTATGTTAGGTTTCCCATTTAAACAATTGCATTGTGTTAAACTGACTTGAAACAGTTGCGTTTTGGTTCAACTCAGTATTTTTGTTTTGAAAGAACATAAATGATTTTACTTGTGTAACCAGGAAGTGGATTTCCCCTTCCCATCATGATTTGTACAGGGCTGGATAAGTAGAGTAAATCTTGAAATAAAATGTTATTTTAGACATTTTTTTATTAAGATGATGAAATTGGGAGACTTGTTAATGTTTAATACTCTTTTATATTTGTATTTAAAAGACTTTCTGGTATGTTAGTGTTTTTGGGGGTTACCATTGTGGTAAAGTGTATGTGCTTGGGTTGAGGACCTGCTAACATGACTCAAAGTTATTTTAATAATAAAAAAAACAACTACTCTGGACATGTCATGGATGTATCAAAACCATTTTATGCTATGCCTAATAAGTTGGCTAATGCCTAAAGTTAACTAAATCCAACGTATCATTTTCTTTTTTTTTTTTTTAGTGTAGAAGGATGTCTGCCTAATAATTTATTTCCCAGTTTAATTCTTTAGTTTGAGTTCAACAAGCATAAAAAATTACTTCATCAATGTATCAATTTCATTTAAACTATATTTGACCAAATTGAGTTGGCCCAACTCAATTACATTTCATCGCATGAATTAGTTTTTTATGAGTTGGGGCTACACATATTTATTGGATGGAAATCCTGCCCTCAATTAAATTGAGTTCTTCCAATGAATTATTTTTTTTTGAGTGTATACATGTATTTCACGTTATCTCACATGGTTGGTCACATGGGTTTCACACAGGATTCACATGG